>CACTHL010000882.1:0-580083 GCA_902712375.1 Dioscorea dumetorum | reverse complement strand
ACCGGCACCCGGAACCTCCGTTGTACCGGTACAATGAGCCCCTCTTCATTCTATGTGGATCTAATGCAAGAGCGCACCTCGCATAACCAAGCACATTCGATAAAATGAAATGAGTAGTTCTCATGCAAATCACTACAATTAAGCACACAATGTATGAAACCAAATTCCACACCATCCATTCATTGAATTAAAAGCATAGCATCCAATACAAGTATTCCTCCCAAGGTTCACCGCGGCCTTGCGGCCTTGGGGGTTTAGTTCGACATGAATAACAAGGTAAGTTTGCACAAATAAGAATACATCAACAAGAAAACCCAAAACTCCCTCTTGACCGTGTCGACTAGGGTTGATGAAGACACTTGCCGAATCCGCGTCGGCAAGCTCTAGAATGATGCTCCTCAAGTCCCACCGTCTTCTCTCCCTTGATTTCCCTCCAAGGCGACCTCCTTTGATGAATCTTTGAGCGTCGGGGTGTTCGGAGGGGTCGGAGGCAAAAGTCCCCCAAGAAAAAGCCCTAACCGGGCTTAAATACCCGACTGGTGTGCGGCCTGTGTGCGGGCCGCACACGTGGCCGCACTATACCTTCCAAAATCCGGCCAAAAAATGGTACGGAAGGAGGTTGGGTGCCCTTCGGAGCTCGTTTAACCTTCGTTTCTTCGCTCCTCGGCCTTGATTTTCTCGTTGTAAACGTTCCTCTCAACGTAAATGGTCCGTGGATGCCCTGAAGTAAGAAAAACAAGAAAAACACATCAAAGGCACCTGTTTTATTCAATTAATGCATGAAAGTGTAAGTAGTTCACCGTTATAAAATGGTGTATTTAGACACTTATCAATAGATAATGCCTGCATCCAAAAGTTTAACTACCTCCGCCTTCACTACCACTTTCATGTTTGGGTTCAAACGACGTTGAGGCTGGATCACTGACTTATAATTATCTTCCATCAATATTTTGTGAGTGCAGAATGAAGGATTTATACCTTTAATATCAGAAATTTTCCAAGCAATGGCAGTCTTATGCTTCTTCAACATATTCACTAATTTATCCTTTTGAGATACGGACAGACCTGAAGATATAATGACCGGGAGTTTTGATCCCTCGCTTAAAAAGGCATACTCCAAGTGTTCTGGTAGAGTTTTAAGCTCCAAATCAGGTGGGTCTTCAATGGATGGTTGTAATCTTTTCCCTTTTTGTCTATCAATTTCCTCAAACTGTTCAGGTTCTTCTTCTGAAATTTCCTCTAAGTCCCCTTCTTGAATATGTGTGCCTAGTTGGGTTTCGAGGTTTTCTATGCCTTCCACCCCACTTTTTTTATCGATTTCATCGGTGACACCCAAAGAGAAAATTTCTTGCTCTTCGCCCTTATATGAAGAATCAAATCGATGAAGGGCCTCTTCTAGACTCTCCTCTAATTCTCCGCTTGTACAACCCCGCGTTGCTTCTTCAAATTGAGTGAGCACTCTGAATAACTCACAACCTTGTCCCTTAGTAACTCCATCTAGATCCAGGTTAACCTCCAACACACAATAGTTTATTTCAGCCAAGTTTTGCAAAAGGTTATGCGGAGATGATTCCTTGGTGAACCAATTCATTTTCTGCTCAACGTCTCTCACCATTCTGGTTATCTTCTCAAGCAGTTCTGCTTCGTTGATCATGATTCCTACAAAGTTGATAAAGAATAGACACCTTAGAATGGTGGAGAATGAATAAAATGATTACGTACAAGAAAATAGAGATTAGAACAATGGAAGTAAAAGAAGTGTGAGATAGAATGTGTGAAAAATGACTAGCGAAACAAAGTATAACAGTTCCTAAAACGCCTAACTCCCCGGCAACGGCGCCAAAAACTTGACACACCCTTGCGTGTGTGTTCCGCAAGTGCACGGGTGTCGAAGTAATAAAGTACCTGATAAGTGCTTGATTATGTATATTTTATAATATCAGTTTACATGCATTGAGCATCACTTTTATCAGGTTTTAGCATTAACAAGGTGTGTTTTGTGTTCTTTTTGTGCAAACAGGGTTTTGGAGACATGACGTATAGGAAGAAGCAAAGATGGGGTGTGATGACACGGTTCAAGGCCACAGTTAGAAGCTGTGTTCATATGCATGGGGGAGTTGCCAACTTTCGGAGGAGTACAAGTCATTACACAAACCGAAAGGGCACAAAGGCGGTAGTACGTATATGTCCCAGCTTCCGTACAAAGCAGAAGAAGGTTCTTGAAGATTTCAAAGTATAGAAAGCCACGCACCCTACCACACGAGCCACGCCCGTGCGGAATTTCCACACGGGCGTGTGGATGCCCGTGTGGATGCCCGCGTAAAGCCCGAATTCAAATTGTAAAAGCTGCCTTGTGATAATTTTTAGCGATCTTTTCGGCCACTTTCGAGAGACAAGGCGGCTAGGGCTTGGGAGGAGTTCTTTGCGGCTTTGGGAAGCTTTCCTCACCAACTTGGATCGATTCCTCCTCCGTCATAGCATCAAGGAAGCCATCGGCAACCTAGCCTCGGAGTGGATTCAATCCAGACGTGGAAACTACCCATCAAGACTATCATCACGGATTTAAGGGGGTTATTCTTTATGTCTTTGGAACTTTATTCTCAATTTACTATTTGTTTTGTGACTCGCTCCATGGAGAGCTAAACCCCTAGAGGGTATTCGGACATGTAAACCCTAGGATTCTTATTTTCATTAGATTTACATTGTGTTTCTATTCGAATTTATCAGTTTGAGTTTTACTCTTGAGTTCTTAATGCTTGTTTGTGCTTTTGATTTCATTATTAATTGCCTTGCATGTTTTATTCAATCTAGTGAAGAGAGAGATCACCGCTAGGTTTAGAATTACCAAGAGTAAAGAGGGTTGAGAGGGTGAGCCGTGAGATAGCGGAGTGTCCCCTTTCCCTTCCGACAGATATTTCCTATCTCCATATTCCCTAAGTGTCAAGCACCCATATGTGGTGTGAGGCGTCGAGAGAATTCTCCGCCGGGACATCGTAGGGGGTTAGGGATCTTTCACCTGGAGGCAGGGTTAGATCTACTTTTAGGAATTGGTTATATCTTTGGGATTTCTAGAGTTTTAAGCAGTCATATGTGGTGTGAGGCGTCGAGAGAATTCTCCGCCGGGACCTCGTAGGGGACTAGTTATCCGCGACCTGGAGGCAGGGGCCGTTATACCTTTGGATACCCACGACTCATTGTTTTCGTTTAGAAACACTTGTAATCTACATCCAACACCCAAATCCTAGGGGGAGCATTGTCTGGATACCTCACTTTTATTGATTGAGAACTCTTTTCCTTTTATTTCGTGCGCACTTGTGGTGACACTCTTAGTGTTGGCCATTAGATCATCACACACTACAGTCATTAGGCTAGATAACAAAAGAGGGGCTATTACTAGTACTTCTGTTCCCTATGGTTCGACAACCCGACCCTTTGGGTCCACTTTTATTACTTGACGACCCGTGCACTTGCGGTAACGCAAGGGGTTGACACACATCACCCTGTTGTGTTGTTGTGGAGACGCATCAGAGCCCAAACGGGTGGGTAGTCCAATCCACAGGGAGTAGGCGTAAGAACAGTAACACTTTGCTAAGTAGCCAAAGACAAATCAATTGTTGTGGTGATTGAAAATAAAACAAGAAAAATATAAATAAAGTACTGAAAGTAAAAGCTAGAGTGTAGAACAAGACCAATATGAAGATCGGGTACCCGGACAATGCTCCCCTAGAATCCTAGTTTCTAGTGCAGAACTTAAGTTGCTCTTCTTAAAATGAGAATCAATGAGTCGTGGAAATCCAAAGATACAGGGTCCCAAACCTAAGGTCAACCCTGACTAGTCCCTACAAGGTCCCGGCGGAGAGGAAGACTCTCGACGCCTGACACCACGTATGACTGCGAAAAGCTCGTGGGAATCCAAAAAATCCTTCCTCCAAGCCTAGTGCACTGATTGCTTCCCCGCAAGCGTATGGGATCGCCAAGTAATACCTCGTGCGAAGACACAAGGATCGTATTCCACGGGGCTAAGGATCTCCTATTACTCCTTCTCGAGCTATTATCTAGCCTAAGATCTTAAGTGATGGAATTTACTCTACTAAGTGCAAATAAAAATTAAGACAAGACTAAGAACAAATTGGAGAGAACAAGCAATAAGCAAGCAAGAAACTCAATGTAATGTAAAGGCCTATGGACGTGGATCCCCTTGAGGGGTTATCATGAAACATGGATGATGAACAAAAGATGCAAGGGTAAAATGGACCATGAGATTCCAAGATTAGAACAACCCAATTTCTCGGCGATTGAACCCTAATCCCATACGAACATAGATAGGAATTTCTTCCAAATCCACATTCCTACGATTGCAATAAGTACGAGGAAAATCTCACTTAGGAGTAAACCTACATGGAGGGCTACCAAACACCCGATTTCTCAGCGTGATGATACACGTGTCCCCTTCTAATCCATTCATGATCTAATACATGCGAGCAAGTCACATCTACATGCATCACTCATAAAAGAGCTACGGATTTCTCTTTAGTGTAGCACTTAGCATGAAAACAAAGGATTAGATCTCAAAATTACCCAAGCATGAAATTAGCAAACAATCATCCAAAATACATGATAGAACCACCCAAGGTTCACCAACACCCGGTGGCCTTGGGGGTCTAGTGTGTCATCATCCTACAACAAGCAATACAATCAAGTAAAATGTACAAGAAAAGCATAATTGACACTCCCTAGATGAAATGGTGGAGGAGTAGGTAGAAAGTATGCCGAATGATGCTTCCTCTAGCCGCAGATCTCCTCCCTTCAAATCGTGGTAGATCTCCCCTTGAATGATGATGCCTTCTTGCTTTGAGAGCCTTGGACCTTTGGCTTCAATAATCTCCTAGCTTTCTTACCCTTCTTCTCCTCCCTAAGGTCGCCCAAGAACTCCCCTAAAAATAGTCCAGCCGAAGCCCTCCAAAGAGTCCAGCAAAAAGTCTAGCCAAAAAGTTCCCTTTTCTGCCCTAAAAGTTGGTATTTATACCCACTGATTCGCGATTCATACGGGGTACATACGGCCCCGTATGCTGGGTAGTATGGAAAGCTGGGCAGATAAGTCCAAATCATTACGCTGCTACAATACCTACGGGCCCCATACTGGGTAGTATGGGGATAGTATGAAATTCCTGTTTTCGTCTCTTTCTGCCTAAATGATATCTTCTTGTTCTCCATGGCTTCCTTATGCCCTACAAAGCAAATAATAGACGATTAAGCGCAAAATAGGCATCAAACCTCACAAAATACATGCAAAATGAATACCATATATATCTTAAAAGCAACTACATTTAGACACTTATCAGGCACACCTCGCCGAATCGAGTCGTCGAAGGCTCCCCCAATAGATCCCCTTGGAAGGGATTGATGTTGAAAACGATGAAGAAGCACCCACAAAGCGTAGCAAGAACCTCCTGAACCCTAGCCGCCACCCCCTCTCAAGTTTGGAAGAAGCATCCCCAAATAACGCTTCAGAACGGCTTTATAATTAGCCATCTCGAGGATCCACACGGGCGTGTGGACGAGCCACACGGCCGTGTGGAAATTCTACACGCCCATGTGGAATTTCAGCCCTGTGGAAACTTGCGTATTGGTCCCAGATTTCGCTCGTTTCTTCTCCTGAGGTCACACGGACGAACACACGCCCATGTGAAAGGTCATGTGGCATTTTTTGATGATGAAAAACACTTGGAGAGCTTTTGAAATCTTCGAACAAATCCGAACAAGCGAGCATGACTGCCTTCGTGTCCTTCTACAAGAATTGTCTTGAAGCCTTTAGAAGTTTGCACATACCCCCTCGTTTGAACCCGATTTGTGTCTTGAACTTTGTATTTGCACAAAAGAGCTCCACTTGGCACCATTATGACCTAATCTTGCCTTTATTCACGTACCATGTCTTCACAACCCTAATTGCACGAAAGAACACAACAGCACACGAAATTAGCGATACAACCTGAGAAATGTGATGCTCATGCGTGGAAAACATTTCCAAAAATATGTACATGCAAGCACTTATGCATTCTGGAATTTAAAAGTAGTCTTACTTTACTTTGGAAATCTAAGTTCTATCACTTCATCCGATTTTGTGCATTATATATATATATATTAGCTATTTTATGCCTATTGATGCGTCTCCGCAACAACACAACAGGGTGATGTGTGTCAACCCCTTGCGTTACCGCAAGTGCACGGGTCGTCAAGTAATAAAAGTGGACCCAAAGGATCGGGTTGTCGAACCACAGGGAACAGAAGTACTAGTAATAGCCCCTCTTTTGTTATCTAGCCTAATGAATGTAGTGTTTGATGATCTAATGGCCAACACTAAGAGTGTCACAACAAGTGCGCAGGAAATAAAAGGAAAAGAGTTCTCAATCAATAAAAGTGAGGTATCCGGACAATGCTCCCCCTAGGATTCGGGTGTTGGATGTAGATTACAAGTGTTTCTAAACGAAAACAATGAGTCGTGGGTATCCAAAGGTATAATAGCCCCTGCCTCCAGGTCGCCGATAACTAGTCCCCTACGAGGTCCCGGCAGAGAATTCTCTCGACGCCTCACACCACATATGACTGCTTAAAACTCTAGGGATCCCAAAGATATAACCAATTCCTAAAAGTAGATCTAACCCTGCCTCCAGGTGAAAGATCCCTAACCCCCTACGAGGTCCCGGCGGAGAATTCTCTCGACGCCTCACACCACATATGGTTGCTTGACACTTAGGGAATATGGAGATAGTAAATATCTGTCGGAAGGGAAAGGGGACACTCCGCTATCTCACGGCTCACCCTTTCGACCCTCTTTACTCTTGGTAATTCTAAACCTAGCGGTGATCTCTCTCGTCACTAGATTGAATAAAACATGCAAGGCAATTAATAATGAAATCAAAAGCACAAACAAGCATTAAGAACTCAAGAGTAAAACTCAAACTGATAAATTCGAATAGAAACACAATGTAAATCTAATGAAAATAAGAATCCTAGGGTTTACATGTCCGAATACCCTCTAGGGGTTTAGCTCTCCATGGAGCAAGTCACAAAACAAGTAATAAATTCATAATAAAGTTCCAAAGACATAAAGAATAACCCCCTTAAATCCGTGATGATAGTCTTGATGGGTAGTTTCCACGTCTGGATTGAATCCACTCCGAAGCTAGGTCGCCGATGGCTTCCTTGACGCTATGACGGAGGAGGAATCGATCCAAGTTGGTGAGGAAAGCTTCCCAAAGCCGCAAAGAACTCCTTCCAAGCCCTAGCCGCCTTGTCTCTCGAAAGTGGCCAAAAAAGATCTCTAAAAATTATCACAAGGCGGCTTTTATAATTTGAATTCGGGGCTTTACGCGGGCATCCACACGGGCATCCACACGCCCGTGTGGAAATTCCACACGGGCGTGTGAAGTACTCTGCTACAGTACTGCTACAGTAAACTACTACAGTATTTTGCTACAGTACTTGCTACAGTAATGCTCAAGAACTTTCTTCTGCTTTGTACGGAAGCTGGGACATGGGCGTACTACTGCCTTTGTGCCCTTTCGGTTTGTGTAATGACTTGTACTCCTCCGAAAGTTGGCAACACCCCCATGCATATGAACACAGCTTCTGATTGTGGTCTTGAAACGTGTCATCACACCCTATCTTTGCTTCTTCCTGTATGTCATGTCTCCAAAGCCCTATTTGCACAAAAGAACACAAAACACACCTTGTTAATGCTAAAACCTGATAAAAGTGATGCTCAATGCATGTAAACTGATATTATAAAATATATATAATCAAACACTTATCAAAACTCCCCCACACTTAAGCTTTTGCTTGTCCTCAAGCAAACTAAACATTCATTACAAGGAAAGAAAGGATAAGTGCTTGGCCTCAGGTTTACTAGAAAGCACGAGAGTATGATTCTATAACAAAAGGGGAAAACTATTTAACACCAAACAGCTCAGTCAATGCTCTAGAAAACAATCTAATGACAAGAAAGAAAAAGAAATCCGAAAGCGTGTGTGTGTGGAAAAACTCATCTCAATTCGACTCTATGTCCACTACTTACAGTTTTTATTGTTCGAGACTTATATAATAGCAAAAAGAGTGGTAGTAGCTGCACACAATCTCCAAGGTAGCCCTTTCTCAGGCGGCCTCTAGAGTGGCTTTCACACTTAAGGGATGGTAGCTCTTTCTACCGAGGGTGCTAGCTTTCACATATCCCCTGTGATAGCTCTTTCTCTCCTTAGGGCATAACTAGTATCCGACTTATGAGAGTAGCTGCATACCATCAAGGGTAGTAGCTCTTTTCACCCCCTATATACATGAAAGAATTCACAATTGCTAAAGTATATATATATATATATATATATATACATATATATATATATATATATAATATATATATATATATTTTTTTTTTTTTTTGTTTTTTTTTTCAGAAAAAACAACTACTAACAAGTCTCAAAATATTCAACTAGAGCTTCTATAGGTCTGATGAGTGAGTAGAGTGTATAAATAGCAACTAGAGCATGATGAAATCTAGTGTTCGAAGCTCTCCTATAGTCTAGAATCTAACTCTTAACCTTAAAGTGAACCTTCATAGGTGGCATGAGCATATATAATGAAAACAGATAATAAAGTGGTGTATAAAGTGATCCCTCCCCCACACTTAAGATGTACATTGTCCCCAATGTACACATGCAAGCACAATAAAATTATAAATTCTGAACACAAAGCATGTGAGGGTGTGCAAAAATCAAAATAATACTCCCCTGAATTCCAAGTGAAATAGTTGGTGGAATCTTGTACAAGGGTGTGTTTGGCTCAACGGGCATTTGGAAGTGAAACGGCCATGTGACCTAGTCACACGGCCATGTACATAACTTGATTTCCATTTCCCAAGACTCTCAAGACTATCTGCCGATTCAGGGGGTTCAATGAAGCTCAACAAGATTAGAAAATAAAACAACGAAAAACAACTAGAACCACAAAATAAAAATGACAGAAATAAAAGACAGAGTCTCAACTAACATGCTGAAAATAAAACTACAGAAAGTAAAAATACAGAAGATAAAATAAAATAACTCAAGGACGCCTCATGCGTCAGAAAACTCTGCTGGTGGTGCTGGTGGTGCTGGTGGTGCTGATGTCGTCGCCTCAGATGCTGTGTCGCTCTACAGAAGATGTCGAATGATGGACAACTGCGACATCATCATGGACTGGTTGGCGAGCACAGTCGCCATGTCCCTCTGGAGAGCTCCAACTGCCACCTCGAGCCTCGCCAAACGGTCACGGGCTCGAGTGGAGGGCTTCTCTGGCTCTGGCTCCGATACAGGGGCCTCGGTGTCCATCGGCACAGCTGTGGGTGCCGGCGAATCAGGAGCGTCTGCTGGGTCGGCTGCCTCCTCTTCTGACTCCTCCTCCTCAACCTCCACTGTGAGTATATAACGGCCGGTGCTCGTCTTCTTCACCATACGCATGGCTCGGAGGGATGCAAGCCCCAAGGGTGCTGGTATGCTGATCCTCTCCATCCCTCGAAGTGCCTCGGACAACCCCATGCCACGAACGAGTCGGGTAATGTATACTCCTGAAAAGATCACACCGACCCGCACATAATGGCTTTGATGGCGGAGGTAATCCGCCACAACAAAGCCTAAAGGCATGGGGATGTTCTGGACCATGGTGTATAGGTAAAGCAAGTCGAGGCGGCTCAAAACTCCAGTGCTGTCGCCTCGTCCCGTCACGGTCCTGCTGAAAATAGAATGTATATACCTGTAGGCCGGACGGCTGAGCATGGTGGCCATGGAAGATCCCGGCTCGTACTGGAAGCCTCCGCATATGGTCCCGTACGCACGACTCGGGGTGAGTCCAATAGGGTAATCGACGATGAGTTGCTCGTACTCCCCCGTGTGAACATAGTCTCTGTCATATAAACCGAGAAAAACAGAGAACTGCGTGAGGCTCATGGAGTGGTACTGACCGAATAGCCTGAAGCGGATCGTGTCCTCCCTCTCAAAATCATGGCGAGCACGGTCGAAATCGAATGAGGACAAGACCTCCAGTGTGAGCTCACGATAAGTGGGGTCACGAATAGTGAGGAGCCGGTCCCAGCCTCCCACAGCGGTAAACTCGCGCACCTCATCGACCAAGTCAATCTTCTCTAGTGCCTTCTAATCGATCACGCGCGCCTGTCCGAATTTGAGACGCTGTAAGCGCTCATATCTCTGCTGATGCTCAGGGACGGCGAACTCCAATTCCTCGGGAGGAGAAGGCTCCCGAGCGGCGCGAGAGCGCTTGTGGGCGACCTTCTTGGTTCTAGGGGCCATATCTGTGAAAATCAGGGCAAGTTAGTACAAATATTACTAAGCAGAAATCCACATGGGCGTGTGGATCACCCTTGTGGATCATCCTCATCATCCACACGGGCGTGTGGATGGGCCACACGCCCGTGTGGATGCCCGACCATGGCCAAAAGGCCATGGTTGGGTGGTTTCCACACCTTAAAAAAACCCTAAATCGACAAGCATACACACTATGATAGTTTGCATGAAGAATTCATGCATAAAACATCAACAAATCACCAGATCTGAAATTCAAAATTCATGGCAAGAACTAGGAAAACTTGGAGCTTACCGGAGCTTTTTGATGAAGAAAGAGATGGAAATCGCCGGAAAAACACCCAAGAATCCTTAAATAAGCTAAGGAGAGGCGTTAGGAACCCAAGAGGTGCGTCTCTTCGCGTGGAGGCGTCGGAAGGAGAAAAGGCGCGAAGGTTTGAATGAGTGTTCAAGGCCTTCTCATCTCCTTTATAAGCCACATGGGCGTGTGAGGGTCTCACACGCCCTTGTGGATGGCCACATGAGCGTGTGGATGAGCCACACGCCCTTGTGCCTCCAAAATTCGACACCAGAACGCCACAAGGGCACTCACACGGGCGTGTAAGTGCCGGTGTGGATTAAAAAAGTCGAGACAGAAGGCCACAGGGGCACTCACATGGGCGTGTGAGTGCCCTTATGGACCTGGAAAATCCACAGGGGCAGCCACACGCCCGTGTGGCTGCCCTTGTGCCTCTCTGGAGACCTGAAAATTAAATTTTCAGGTCTCACACGCTGATAAACGTCTAAATATACGTATTTTATACGTATTTATGTGTATTATTTTATTATCTTTTTGATAAGTCGATGCCCTTTTTATAGTCTAAACCCCTTTATTTTGTGTTGCAGACCCTAAATGAGCTCAAGAACGTATTTAGGAAGAATTCGACACCAAATACGACGTTTTTGGGTTCTTCACTGTAGCAGTACTGTAGCAGAAATACTGTAGCGGAATCACTGTAGCAGGTACTGTAGCAGGGTACTGTAGCACCGTGGTGAAATTTCGTGCAGAACTTTCTGGATGCCTCACGGGCAACCTCACGGCCGTGAGGCAGCCCGTGAGAAGTCGCGATTTTCACCCTTTTAAGGGCTTTTAGGGCATGAAAGAAAAGGACTTTTGCCTCTTCTTGGAGCTTGACACCACCTCTTCCAAATCCGACCAAGAAGGAGAGCTTGGAGGGCATTTCCACGGTGGAATCGGCGAGGAGAGCGCGTTCTTGTGCGGGATCTACCTCTAGGGCTTCAAATCTTGAGGTTGAAGACGACGGGAAGCCACCCCTTCGAGTGGCGTCTTTGGAAGCTTCTTCGACTCTAATCTTTGGAGGGTGGTCTTTTATGTTGGGTTTAGTTATTTTCATGCTTTTATTCATGTATTTGGAGACTATGAGCAACTAAAACCCCAAGGTCACCGGATGTGGGTGAACCTTGGGGTGAACTTGTGATGTTTGGATGTTTTGGTTTAATTCATGCTTGTTAGCTTGTTTGTGATTCATTTTTGGTGTTTTTGAATGCTTGGGTATGCATGAGAACTCTGTGTATCCATACTTAGCCAATACTAGGTTGCATGACCATTGCCCTAGTATTAGACTCACCAAGCTTGGAAGGGAAATACGTACAAATACGCCGTGACCATCGGGTATTTGTACCCCTCCAATTCTAGGGTTAATTACCCATATGTGATTCAACCTTAGCTTGAGAAAACCATCTTACCCTTTGCAATCGTAGGAGGAATTGTACGGGTATAACCCGTATTCAATACTCGTACCGGATTAGGGGTCAATTGCCGTGACCATCGGGTTGACCTAATCTAGGGTTTTCTCGGTCCTTCAAGCCACTTGCATGTTAATCCAACATCCTTCGCACTTTAGTAACCCCGAGGGGATCCTCATCCGTGACCATCTTCTCACCCTAATTTCCTCCCGTTTATCGCCCTTTGTATTTAGCAGTTTAATTGCTTTTGTTTTACTTATTTACTTTTTCATTCTAAATCTCAAGTTTGATCGGCTAGACAACATAGCAAAAAGGAAGTAAGGATAGATTCTCGGGCCCTTGGGAATACGACCCACTCGTGCTTGCGCGAGTGGTTTATTACTTGACGACCCCGTGCGCTTGCGGGACGATCACCACACGCCCATGTGGATGAGCCACATGGGCGTGTGGCTCCTCAAGAGGGCCACAGGGGCACCCACACGCCCGTGTGGGTGCCCTTGGGCCCTTCTGTTTCATGTTTTTTCAATTTTAAAGCAAGGCACAGGGGCACTCACACCCCCTTGTGCCTGCCCTTGTGGATTTTCAGCCTAACATGAAACAGTTAAGTACAAGGCCAATTCCTTAACTTTAAATCTCTAAATCATTCTAGATCAAGCCACACATGTATAATTATCATGAAACACCAAGAATAAACAATAAAAACACAGCAACGACAGAATTAACGCAAAGTCGCCTACTCAAGCCAATTATTACTGCAGAATTGAAAAACTAACTAAGAAAGCAATAAAATGACTTGGGTTACCTCCCAAGAAGTGCTTGTTTTACGTCATTAGCTCGACGTACCTGTTCCTCTATGGGGGCTCATGCAAGTGAAATACCTCCTTTCCTGCAACTGCTTCTTCGCCTGAAAAATAGCGCTTCAACCTTTGCCCGTTCACCTTAAACGTCCCTTTTTCTGGGTGAGTGATTTTAACAGCCCCGTGCGGTGATACTTGAGTCACTGTATAAGGTCCTGACCATCTCGATTTTCATTTTCCTGGGAATAATCTCAAACGAGAATTGATTAGTAACACTAAGTCGCCTTCATTGAACCCTTTCTGCAGTTTGATGTGCTTATCATGCCACCGACGCATTTTCTCTTTATAAATCCTCGCATATTCGTATGCACGCAACCGCCATTCATCTAATTCATTCAGCTGCAACTTCCTTTGTTCTCCAGCTTGTGCAAGGTCAAAATTCATCGCCTTGATTGCCCAGTAAGCTTTATGCTTGAGTTCCACCGGTAAGTGACAAGATTTTCCATAAACTAAGCTGTATGGTGTTGTTCCCACTGGTGTCTTGTAGGCCGTACGATATGCCCAAAGTGTGTCATCGAGACGTTCGGACCAGTCCTTCCGGCTGTGTTCCACCGATTTCGCTAGAATTCTCTTTAAATCCCTGTTTGTTACCTCGACCTGGCCGCTTGTTTGCGGGTGGTATGGAGTGGCTAGCCGATGATACACTCCATATTGTTTCAGTACCTTATCGAGTTGCACATTACAAAAATGAGTCCCTCTATCACTGATGATGATCCTGGGAGTACCAAAACGAGCGAACAAGCGCTTGAGAAATCTAACTACAGTTCTAGCGTCGATTGTGGGGAGAGCGTGTGCCTCAACCCACTTGGACACATAATCCACGGCGACTAGAATGTATCGGTTTCCATTTGAGCTAGGGAATGGTCCCATAAAGTCAATACCCCAAACGTCGAATACTTCACAGAATTGAATAGGATTTTGAGGCATCTCGTCCCGTCTAGACAAATTACCAGCACTTTGACATTTATCACAGCTTTAAACGAATTGATGAGCATCTTTAAATATGGTTGGCCAATAAAAACCTGCAGCCAACACTTTCTCTGCAGTTCGGCCTGCTGCATAATGACCACCAGTGGGTCCCGAGTGACAATGAGTAAGGATGCTCCACCCTTCTTCCCCTGAAACACATCTTCGCACTACATGGTCTGCACATACTCGGAACAGATATGGATCCTCCCAAAGGAAATTTTTCAGGTCGGCGAAAAACTTCTTCTTTTGCTGAAATGTGAGTCCCTTGGGGAGAACCTTGCCCGAAAGATAGTTTGCAAAATCAGCAAACCATGGAGTATCAGATATTGACTGATCTTGAACTCCATACAGGTGCTCCTCTGGAAATGAGTCGTTGATTTCATTATGAGTGGCTTCGTCATCTTCTAAACCCTCCAGCCGGGATAAATGATCTGCTGCCAGATTTTCTGCACCCCTCTTGTCCTTGATTTCCACATCAAATTCCTGCAACAACAAAATCCAACGAATTAGTCTTGGTTTGGCATCCGCCTTGCTCATTAGATAACGAAGGGCCGAATGGTCTGTGAAAACAATCACTCTAGATAAAATTAAATAGGGTCTGAATTTATCAAACGCAAAAACTACAGCCAACAATTCTTTTTCGGTAGTTGTATAATTCTCTTGGGCGCTTGTCAATGTCTTGCTTGCATAATAGATTGGTTGAAAGTGTTTGTCTCTTCTTTGTCCCAACACAGCCCCAACTGCATGGTCACTGGCATCACACATGAGCTCAAAGGGAAGGTTCCAATCAGGCGTGATTAGGATGGGTGAATGAGTAAGTTTTTCCTTTAATAAGCTGAAAGCAGATACATACTCATCATTAAACTCAAAATGGACATCCTTTTCCAAGAGTTTGGTAAGCGGTCGAGTGATCTTGGAAAAATCTTTTATGAAGCGGCGATAGAATCCTGCATGCCCCAAGAAGCTGAGAATTGCCTTGATGTTAGTTGGTGGTGGTAGCTTCTCTATTGTTTCAATCTTTGCTCTGTCCACTTCGATTCCATGGCTAGAGATTTTATGCCCCAGCACTATCCCCTCTTGCACCATGAAGTGACACTTCTCCCAATTCAAGGCAAGATTCGTTTCCTCACACCGCATGAGTACCCTTTCCAAGTTCTTAAGACATGCGTCAAAAGAATCACCGAACACAGAAAAGTCATCCATGAAGACCTCCATGACATCCTCCAGTAGTTCATCAAAAATGGCTGTCATGCATCTTTGAAATGTGCTGGTGCATTACATAACCCGAACGGCATCCTTCTGTATGCAAACGTACCATAGGGGCATGTAAATGTTGTTTTCTCCTGATCTTCAGGGGCGATCGGGATCTGAAAATACCCAGACATGCCATCCAGAAAAAAATAGAACTGATGACCTGCGAGACGCTCTAGCATTTGATCAATAAAAGGAAGAGGGAAATGATCCTTTCTTGTGGCGTCATTTAATCTTCGGTAATCAATGCACACACGCCAACCGGTTACTGTACGTGTGGGTATCAGCTCGTTTTGCTCGTTCTTCACCACAGTCATACCCCCCTTCTTCGGCACTACTTGAGTAGGACTCACCCAAGCACTATCGGATATAGGGTAAATAATGCCTGCATCAAGGAGCTTTACCACCTCTGCTTTTACTACCTCCTTCATGTTTGGATTAAGCCTTCGTTGAGGTTGGATGACTGTTTTATAGTTGTCTTCCATCAGAATCTTATGCGTGCAAAAGGATGGGTTTATCCCTTTGATGTCTGAAATCTTCCATGCAATAGCAGCTTTATGTGCTTTCAATAAAACCACCAGTTTTTCTTTTTGTGATGGAGAGAGGTTGGAAGCAATGATTACCGGCAACTTCGACCCTTCGGCTAGGAAAGCGTACTCTAGATGGTCAGGTAATGTCTTCAATTCCAGCTCAGGGGGTTCTTCCACTGAAGGCCGTAATCGATTACCCTGTTTCTGCTCAATTTCTTCGAAACCCTTGTGTTCATTTTTCGGTTCCTCCTCGAATACCTCCAGTTCTGGTTGGGCTGATGGAACAATCTCTAAATCTTCAGGATAGTCTTCTCGAATGCCAATGCTACAAATTTCTGCTGCTAGGATTTGATCAACATCTTCTATAGAATCATCATCTCCATCTGAATTACTTTCTGTCATGATCATATTAAACTGTGCCATTGCTTCTTTCAGATTAACTTCAGGTTCTTCATTAAAAGAGAGGAATGCCGACTTATCAAATTGGTCTAGTAAGCTAGCCAGATATGCACCGTGATATGAATTCCCGAACCCAGTGATCGAGTCTTCATGGCTCCACTTGTAAGTTGCAACTAATTGTTCTACCTTCTCTTCATTCGTCGCCATTACTTCCTTCAATGTCTCCAATATTTCCTTCGTATTGAACATAGTCCTTGGGCACACTAAAAGGCACAAGATCAGAAAATGAGAACAATGAAAGTAGAGAAGATGGAGTAGAAAAACAGTAAAAATAAATGAATGGCTAAAGTAACAAAATACTAGCGTTCCTAACATCCTGTCCCCGGCAACGGCGCCAAAAACTTGATGCGTCTCCGCAACAACACAACAGGGTGATGTGTGTCAACCCCTTGCGTTACCGCAAGTGCACGGGTCGTCAAGTAATAAAAGTGGACCCAAAGGGTCGGGTTGTCGAACCACAGGGAACAGAAGTACTAGTAATAGCCCCTCTTTTGTTATCTAGCCTAATGAATGTAGTGTTTGATGATCTAATGGCCAACACTAAGAGTGTCACAACAAGTGCGCAGGAAATAAAAGGAAAAGAGTTCTCAATCAATAAAAGTGAGGTATCTGGACAATGCTCCCCCTAGGATTCGGGTGTTGGATGTAGATTACAAGTGTTTCTAAACGAAAACAATGAGTCGTGGGTATCCAAAGGTATAACGGCCCCTGCCTCCAGGTCGCCGATAACTAGTCCCCTACGAGGTCCCGGCGGAGAATTCTCTCGACGCCTCACACCACATATGACTGCTTAAAACTCTAGGGATCCCAAAGATATAACCAATTCCTAAAAGTAGATCTAACCCTGCCTCCAGGTGAAAGATCCCTAACCCCCTACGAGGTCCCGGCGGAGAATTCTCTCGACGCCTCACACCACATATGGTTGCTTGACACTTAGGGAATATGGAGATAGGAAATATCTGTCGGAAGGGAAAGGGGACACTCCGCTATCTCACGGCTCACCCTCTCGACCCTCTTTACTCTTGGTAATTCTAAACCTAGTGGTGATCTCTCTCGTCACTAGATTGAATAAAACATGCAAGGCAATTAATAATGAAATCAAAAGCACAAACAAGCATTAAGAACTCAAGAGTAAAACTCAAACTGATAAATACGAATAGAAACACAATGTAAATCTAATGAAAATAAGAATCCTAGGGTTTACATGTCCGAATACCCTCTAGGGGTTTAGCTCTCCATGGAGCGAGTCACAAAACAAGTAATAAATTCGGAATAAAGTTCCAAAGACATAAAGAATAACCCCCTTAAATCCGTGATGATAGTCGTGATGGGTAGTTTCCACGTCTGGATTGAATCCACTCCGAAGCTAGGTCGCCGATGGCTTCCTTGACGCTATGACGGAGGAGGAATCGATCCAAGTTGGTGAGGAAAGCGTCCCAAAGCCGCAAAGAACTCCTTCCAAGCCCTAGCCGCCTTGTCTCTCGAAAGTGGCCAAAAAAGATCTCTAAAAATTATCACAATGCGGCTTTTATAATTTGAATTCGGGGCTTTACGCGGGCATCCACACGGGCATCCACACGCCCGTGTGGAAATTCCACACGGGCGTGTGAAGTACTCTGCTACAGTACTGCTACAGTAACTGCTACATTACATTTGCTACAATACTTGACACAGTGAATGGTATAGTGATTTTTCCCCCGAAGTCTTCCTTGGAGTCCACACGGTCGGGCACACGCTCGTGTGGTAGGGTGTATGGCTTTCTATGCTTTGAAATCCTCAAGAACCTTCTTCTGCTTTGTACAGAAGCTGGGACATGGGCGTACTACTGCCTTTGTGCCCTTTCCGTTTGTGTAATGACTTGTACTCCTCCGAAAGTTGGCAACACCCCCATGCATATGAACACAGCTTCTGATTGTGGTCTTGAAACGTGTCATCACACCCTATCTTTGCTTCTTCCTGTATGTCATGTCTCCAAAGCCCTGTTTGCACAAAAGAACACAAAACACACCTTGTTAACGCTAAAACCTGATAAAAGTGATGCTCAATGCATGTAAACTGATATTATAAAATATATATAATCAAGCACTTATCACCTATTATTTTTTTGTCCTTTAGCAAGTATTTTCGTAGTTCATTGCTATTTAGGGTATTTTGTGCTATTATGCAGATAATTAGGTCCCATAATGAATATAAAAGATTTTTGAGAAGATTTTAATACAATTGGACCTAAAGGGTAACTCGTCAAAGCAAGCATGGCCAAAGCACGGTTGTGCTTCTCAGCTGTGCAAACCAAAGAATTATCAAGAGAAATAAAGACTTCAAAAGCACAGTTTGAGCTCCTAGAGCAAGGGCGTACAAATAGGAGCACTGCCTAAGCACGGGTGATACGACCCTTGCGTATTCGCAAGTGCACGGGTTGTACAACTAATACAGCGTACCCAAACGGGTCGGGATGTCGAATCCAGAGGGATTGGTATATCTCTCAATACTCTATCGCTGCTTAATATCTAATTGGTAAATAATTGAGGGATTGATGAGTGCATTTTATATATATATTTCATATGCATTACACCCAATATTTACTTGTTCTTTTACTATTACTTGTTTAGTTTGGTGCTATTTAAGATATTTTGAGTTTATTGTGCAGATATTTAGGTCCTGGACCAAGTAGAAGGGATTTAGAGGAGAATTTACATAAAAAGGACCTAAAAGGAAGTTCGTCAAGCCAAGCACGGCCTCAACGCGGGCGTGCTCTTGGCCGTGTAGTTCCCAGGAATTGAAAAGCACGAGGAAGCACGGTCAGAATGTCCTAAGCACGGTCATGCAAAGGCCAACACGGCCTCAACACGGGCGTGTTCCACCCCGTGCAAATTATAGGCTGGCGATTTTTCGGGGGAAAATCACTGCAGCACAAACACAGTAGCACAAACAATGTAGCACGAGTACTGTAGCACGAGTACTGTAGCACTGAGTTCGCTGAGCACTGTCGTGCAAACCCTCAGCACGGCTTAAGCACGCCCGTGTTGTACCCCGTGCAGATTACAGGAATGTGAGTTTTCTAGAATTTTATTTTGCCGTAATCTGCACTTCTTGAAGCACGGCTTCAACACGCCCGTGCTCACATCGGGAAAACATTAAAACCCTAAAAAGTTAGGTTTTTGGGGACTTTTGGTGGGCGAACTAAGGGAGAAAGAGGGAGAGAGATTTGGGCGTTCATCCTCCTCTTCATCAAGGGAATAGCAAGCTTATGGTAGGCCGATGGGGAGGAGATCTTACAACATTGTAGATCCTCAGACAACCACAAGGATGCAAGAAATTAGGGAGTTTTCAACTTCTTGTCTTTCAATTTCTTTGGCATTGTACTTGTTGTTTGTTATCATGAAGGGCTAAACTCTTAAGGGAGCCCCG
Source organism: Dioscorea dumetorum (assembly GCA_902712375.1). Classification (NCBI taxonomy): domain Eukaryota; kingdom Viridiplantae; phylum Streptophyta; class Magnoliopsida; order Dioscoreales; family Dioscoreaceae; genus Dioscorea; species Dioscorea dumetorum. The sequence goes on along the minus strand of CACTHL010000882.1, from coordinate 560,517 downwards.
GGGTTGTTTGTATGACGTTGTAGCTTGAACTCTTTATCTTTACTTGCGGCATTTATGAGTATCTTGTTCCTTTCATTAAATCTGAGCTATTGGGTATCTTGTGCATTATTTAGTGCTTGATTGCTTGGAAGTTAGGTTCTCTTATCTAGGCTTGTGAATCGCAATCGATAGTTACAAGCAGTAAGATTGCAATTTAGAGCATCGGCAACGCTAGAAGCAACACCCTTATAGCATAGCCAGGTTTAGAACTGAAGATACCTCGGATAAGCGCCGAGAAAGCTGAGTTAGTGAACGTCGGAAATCCAACCCTGGGGCCCCATCTCCTCCATCGAGTCAATCCTCAAACCTTCCCTTGGTGAACTTCCCTTCCCTTAACCTCCTTGAAGTTAACCGAGAGTCAATTCCATCTTTTTCCTGTTGGCTAGATATTAAGCAGAATGTTAATATTTGAAGCTACACCAGTCCCTATGGATTCGACTACCCGACCTAAAGGGTACACTTTACTACTTGTGCGACCCGTGCACTTGCGGATACGCAAGGGGAGTACCAAGTTTTTGGCGCCGTTGCCGGGGACTGGCAACTTCTAGTAATTCGAACAGTCTTAGTACTATAACCGTCTTATTTTGCTTTTAGTTTCATTTCTTTTGTTCTTGTTTTACTTCTATTCTTTTATTTGTTCTTTTGTTTTTCTTTGTATTAGTTAAGCTGTTTATTATTTTTTCTTTTGCATTAAGCCTGAAAGTTCATATCTCATATCTTTCTTTTAGTTATTGCGTAAGCGCAGTGTATGACTGATAAACGTCTAAAAGTACTTATTTTATATGTATGTATTGTGTATTATTTTCATATCTTTTTGTTGAATCTATGCCCTTGTAGGCCTAAATTGCTTTATTTTTGTATTTCAGACCAGCCAGAAGCCCTTGGGACTCGACGACGAGATGGGGAGCGAATTCGACACCAAAACAGCGTTTTCGAGACGGGGATACTGAAGAACGGTACTGTAGCATTTACTGTAGCAGTTACTATAGCTCATCGCGGACTTCTTGGCAGAAAAGTAGAAATCCCGAGGGGTCAGCATACCGGCAGTATGCTGACCTGTTTACCCATCGGGATTTGGGGTTTAAAGGGCGATCTAGGGCATTTTGAAGAGAACTTTTGCATCTTCTTGGAGAGAGCTTTTGGGGGAAAAGAAGGCTAGGGTTTGGGCATCATTTCTACACCATTTTGGAGGGCAAAAGGAGAGGAAATTCGGGTTTTCTTAGGAGAGGAGAGCAAGATCTAGGAGGATCTACTTCAAAAGCTTCATTGTTTGGAGGTTGAAGCCAACGGGAAGCCACCCCTTCGAGTGGCGTCTTCGGAAGGTTTTCTCCTGGGATTCAAGCGGCATTCGGCCTTCACCATTTGAGGGAGTGTTCCTCATGTTTATTTTAGTTATTTGCATGGTTTGTGTGGTGGATTTGTTGGACATGAACAACTAACCCCAAGGTCACCGGATGTAGGTGAACCTTGGGGGCAAAACTTGTGATGTTTTGGATTATTTGAGTTATCTATTGTATGATTGGCTTGTTGTGATCCTTGTTTGGTATTCTTAATTGTTTTGGTACATGTGCTTAATTGTTGTATCAAATGCTTGGTAGCACTTTGTAGCATGACCATTGCCTTAGTGCTGGACTCTACCAAACTTGGAAGGGATTATTGTATAAATACGCCGTGATCATCGGGTATCTGTACCCCTCCATTTCTAGGGTTGAAAACTAATTAGTGTTTCCACCCTAACTTGAGAAAACCATTATTCTCCTTGCAACCGTGTGAGAGGTTGAGTGGAAGAAATTCCTTATTAAACACTTGCACCAGGTTAGGGGTCAATTGCCGTGACCATCGGGTTGACCTAAGCTTAGGTTTTCTCGGTCCAATTAGCCACATACTTAATTTCTCAAATATCCTACTCACTTGAGTAGCCCCCTTGGGGATCCTCATCCGTGACCGTTTTCCATCCCTGAGCATCTCCCGAGTTTTGATTCAATCCTATTTATTAAGAAAATTTCTCTTGTTGTTATTTGTTTTCTTTCTTATCTATTCTCTTAAAAATGGAATCGGTGAGCTAAACAACAAATGAGAAGTGAGTAAGGTAGCTCCTCGGGCCCCTTGGGAATACGACCCACTCGTGCGTGCACGAGTGGTTTATTACATGACGACGCCGTGCGCTTGCGGGTGTTCACACTCCGTGTCGATCAAGTTTTTGGCGCCGTTGCCGGGGAATTACCGAGGGATATTTGAAAAGCTTTAAGCTTGTTGATTTAGCCTTTTCTTTTTCTTTTGTTTTTCTTTCTTTTTGTTGTGTGTTTTGTTTTGTTTTTGTGTTTTCTTGTTTTTGGTTGTTGAGATTTTGTAATTATTATAGCTTTGTATTTTATTGTTTCTCTTGTGTATTTCTTGTTGCTAGCTAACGTCGTGACTCCTCAACCCGTGTAGGTACCCATCTTATGACACGAGCGAGTCAAGAAAACTTGATTGAACCCGATAACGAGATAGAAAGAACACTTCACCGTCGTTTGAGAGAAGGTATCGAGGGTTCAAGTCAACGAGAAGTTCGGGTAGAATCCAGTGAGCCCACAGTTATGGCCGAGCCAAGAAGAACTCTATCTGACTATGAAAGGCCACAATTCACCGGAGAAGAATTTAGTGTCCAAGCACGGACTGTTCCGGCCAATAACTTTGAAATCAAGGCCAGCACCATAGGGATGATTCAGAATTCAGTCCAGTTTGATGGTCTAGCTGATGAAGACCCGCATGCCCACTTCTCCAAGTTCCTTTAGATATGCTCAACCTTCAAGATCAATTCAGTTTCTGATGATGCAATAAGGTTGAGATTATTTCCTTTCAGTTTAAGAGGAACGGCATACAGATGGGTCACATCCTTAGCTCCTGGGTCCATCACCACTTGGAAGGAAATGGTTGAGAAGTTCTTGGCCCGATATTTTCCCCCAAGCAAAGCTGCAAGACTGAGGTAGGAAATATCATCTTTCAGGCAGGGTGATACTGAGACACTTTTTGAAGCCCATGAACGATTTAAGGACCTTCTTCGCAAGTGTCCTCATCATGGCTTCCCTTCATGGATGAGGGTGCAGACATTTTGCAATGGGCTGAATTGTGCTACTAGACAACTCATCGATGCTGCAGCAGGCGGTTCTTTGAGCAACAAGCTTCCTGAAGAGGCCGAGAAGTTAATTGAGAATATGGTCAGTAATGAGTGCCATTGGAGCACTCGACAGAAGCTTCCAAGGGCTGCAGGGTTGTACGAGGTGACTGAATCCACAGCTTTGGCTGCGAAGATTGATGCCCTGACGAAACATATCATAGAGAATAGTTCGAAGTATGACACCCTAGCACAAAAAGTTGATCAACTTATGATAGGATCCAGTTCAGCGTCCAAGGCTGTCATGTCATGTGATACTTGTGGGGCAGGGCATGCAGCATCACAATGCCCTATTGTTGTTGCCCCATCACCGCTGATGGAAGCAGTTGATTATGTCGGGGGTGGACCAAGAGGACCCGGAAATCAGTTTAGCAACACTTACACTTATGGATGGAGAGGCTCTTCAAATCCTTCTTGGACTCAAGGACAATCTCAGTACAGACCTCCACCCTCTCAGGGAAGCCAATACCAAACTCCTCCCCCACAAGAGAAGAAATACTCTACGGAGGATGTTTTAGCCAGATTCATGATTAGCACGGAGGCATGCTTCGTAAATAATGAAAAGAAAATGGATGAATTTGGTACCATATTGAGAAATGTTCAAGCATCCATCCAATCTCTGGAGAACCAAGTGGGACAACTTGCTCGTGGACAATCTGAACGACCCTCTGGGAGTTTGCCAAGCAACACCGAAAGCAACCCGAGGGAGCAATTAAAAGCTATTACTTTGAGAAGTGGTAAACAGTTGGAAGCAAGGGAAAAAGGGATCTCAAGTGCTTCTAATGATAGGGTAGCCGTCCGGGAAGACCCTGATTTGAGTGAAGATGCAAGCAAGGATAATGGGAGGAAAACTGGTGAAGACTCTCCCAATTCTGACATTTCAAAGGGGCACAAATACAAGCCAGTGGTACCTTACCCTTCGAGGCTCAAACAAGACAAAGATGAAGCCCAATTCAAGAAGTTCCTCAATATATTCAAGCAACTCCACATAAATATTACAATCATTGAGGCACTAGCTCAAATGCCAAAGTATGCCAAATTTTTAAAGGAGCTTCTCACCAATAAGAGGAAGTTAGAGGAACAAGGCACAGTTGCACTTACTTGGAATTGCTCGGCCATTCTAGAGAAGAAACTCCCACAAAAGTTAAAGGACCCAGGTAGTTTTGTGATTCCTTGTGTAATTGGTGAAGGAGTGACGGAGCAAGCTCTAGCCGATTCTGGGGCTAGTATAAATGTAATGCCATAGAACTTATTCTTGAAGCTGGGATTAGAAGACCTACGACCTACACGAATGACATTACAGCTTGCAGATAGGTCGGTGCGAAGACCTCGGGGAGTAGTTGAAGATGTCCTTGTCAGAGTTGACAAACTCATCATTCCCGTAGACTTCGTGATTCTAGATGTGGATGATGATGTTGAGGTTCCTCTAATTCTAGGGCGCCCATTCCTGAACACTTCGGGTGCCCTAATTGATGTCAAAGAAGGCAAGATGACCTTGAGGGTTGGAGATGAGTAAGTGGTCTTCACCCTCCCTGAAGCAATGAAGCACACACTTGATCATTATGACAAATTATATTTCACTGATAGTACTGATATAATTATTTCTGACTGTGTGCAGGAGGTGCTTGCCTTAAACCCTTTGGATGAGTACTTGGATGAGTTAACATGCCAAGATGTCAAGGAAGAACTCTCTCCTCCACCAACACAACAAATTAATCAAGTGGAGGGTAATTCATCCAATAATGGCAAGAAAATTAGGGGTGTTGAGAAGATGTGGAGAAAATCAAAGGAGAAACAAAAAGAGAGTAGAGAGGTATCCACATTGCCTCCGGATGAGGTTGATCGTATATCCTTTGGAAATGTCGGTTAATTCAAAGTCTTCTCATGTCTTTCATTGAATTTTCCGAGTGGCAACCCAGCCCCAAAGGTTGGAGGTAACTTCCCTCCATTTGTTCCACCATGAGATTTTTTAGGTAATGCACGTCAAGCTAATGACGTTAAAAAACGCGCTCTTTGGGAGGCAACCCACGTTCCTTTCATTTCCCGTATCGATTATCTTATTTGTGTTGTCTTATCTTACTTGTGTTTTTAGTAGTGGTTCGTTTGTAGTTGTATTTTTCTTCATTTTTCTTAATTCTTTTGCCTTTGTGTTAACTTGTTTGTCATGTGGTCTTTGAAGAATTCTTGTTCTAGATGCATGCATGTTGATGATTTGAGTGTTTAAATGTTGTTTCCGGCCATATTATTCAAGGTTTCATCGATGTTTTGAGTGTACAAAGTGTGAAGAATGAAGTGGTGCAAAAAGAGGGTCTTGCCGACCATCCTTACGGCCGTAAGGATGGCCGGCACGAATCATCCCGAAGTTCTTGCTGGCCATCCTTACGGCCGTAAGGATGGTCGGCAAGACCACCCGAACAAAGGCTTTAAAAGGGTAAGTTTGGGCTTCACACTATTCATTCTTCTTCCCCATTCTTCCAACCTTTTCTCCTTCATTTCTCCATCGTTTTTACTCATTTTTTTTTGCTCTAGTTTGCTCTTATCCCCCTCTTTCCATCTTGGTGACAAAAATTTGGAGTTTGAGCAAGCTTTTGGCCGGATTTACCATTTGGATCTACTCATCTTACCCTAGGGCACAAGTATGGCACTTCACTCAAACTTTGATTTTTTTCTTGTTTTTTATGGCTGAAATTTGTTGGAATTTTGTTGATGGGTGAATGTTTAAGGTTTATCAAGTTAATTTTCCTAGTTTGTAAAATTTTTTGGCTACTTCTACAAGCAAAGTTCTTGAAAATTTTTTCCGAAATTACTGTAGCAAAGCACTTTTTGTTGGATTTCTTCAATTTTTGGTGCTTATTTTGCTTGTCAGTTAGTTGGTTAATCTCTATTTTGTTTCTATAGGATGCCAATCAAGAAACTAGTCTCCAAGAGACCTAGGAGGGAACCTTCGCCTCCCGTCCATGAACCTCAATTTTCCAAGGAAAAACATAAGACGCGCTACGCACTCTTATCACGAAAAGGGTTCGGCACGGTGAGGAAGATTGATTGGGAAGCTTTGAGTACTTTGGGAGTAGATGGCACGGTGTTGGAGCTTATTTCCCATGGTAGTTGGGATAGATTGTTTTCAATTGAAGAAGCCACATTCAAGTAACTTACCTTGGAAGTCCTTAGCTCCATAGAGATGGTCAATGCATATCCGTTCATCCACCAATCAAACCATGTCACTTTTCGGGCTTTTGGAAAGAAACACCGTGTTTCGGAGGACGATATTGGTATGTATTTGGGACTATATACAGAGGCTCAACTACGATCATCCGCATTCAAGCAATCCATTGATGAAGTCCCACAGTTGAAAGCGAACACAGCTTATTGGCATTCCATCTCTGCTAGCTCTAGAACACGGAAGGCATCCCAACTCACAAACCCAGCTCATCGAATTATCCACGCTCTTCTGACTAGGAGTATTGGGGGCAGAGTTGACTCTACTGGGGTAGTGATGCGCCACGATCTGACTATGCTTTACAGCATCATTGAGCGTCAGCCTATCCATATGGGACACTTAATAGCAGAGACCCTTTCCCATCAGGGTAAGTTTGTTCGTTTGGGCGCTATCTTCGCTGGACCCTACATCACTCGACTTATCCAGGGCATGGGATTTATTGAGCTCACCAGAGGCATGACAGTGGTAGGATCTACTGCTTCCTTAGGGATGCAAACACTCGTCTCCATTGGGATCGTTGAGAAGCGTGGAAGCAGTTATCGCCTCGCCCAGCGGCAAGGATCACAGTCACAGGACCCAGGCACCTCACATGACACTGAGACTGAGTCAGAGCCTGACTAGGATGCTGGGGAGAGTTCGCCATCATTGACAGCCAAGTTTGAGTCATTTCGCACAGAGGTTCAGCAGCAGATTCAGAGCCTTGAGCGAGGACAGAGGGAGATCCTCACAGCACAGCAGCGGATTGAGCGCGACCTATCCGAGCTCCTAACCATTGTTCACAGCTCATCCTCATCGACCTCTACTGCCACTACTTGCGCCGCATCACCACTTTAGACCCATGACACTGTGGGATCGAAAATATGCAACCTGGCGTCGTGTCGGTAAAGAGACACCAGGTGATATGTCGAATCACAAATGCTTTATTTTATTTTATTTATTTTATTTTGTGGACTCTTCCATTCCTAATAGAGGCAAGCCTCTATTATTAATTACCCCAGATTAAAATCCTGGGAACCTCCAATTAAGGGTGTTTTGAGTACAAGTATTGGAAATTATAAATTTGATGATTTATTTCATATACATACTACAAATTTGATTTTTTTTTTTTTACATATATATATATTTGTAGGTATATATTTATTACATCACATATATATATATAGATTGTTGCCTGCGCCTCATCACCGCGTTGCATGCCTTGTTGCCGTCTTGAAATATTTAATTCATTATCGCTTTAAAATGGGTATTTTTATCATTCCGCATATTTTTGCTTCGACTTGCTTTTCACATCAGACAATAAGCTCTTTCTCCTCAGCTGTATATTTATAAGAAATGTAAGCTTAGTCTGCTTGATACACGCCAAATAATGAACAACAATAATGGCATCATATGACTACACAATCATATATCTTCCAACATTTATTGTATCTATAATCAATGTCTTAAAGATTTACACACAACATATTTCCAAGTCTTTTATCATTAATTTTTATGACAAGGATCAGGTGAAGCTTCTTTTTTTTTTTTTTTTTTTTTTTTTTATCCACTCAACATTCTTGCATGAACTTTTGGCTTTTCCCCCTCCTTTTTTGACCAAATTGATGTCTTGCAGCACAATGTCACGACATGGAAAACTCTTGCTACATTGAAAATCAATAGCAATTTCTGATGCACTTGTTCCTTTGATGTTCTTATACAAAATGTTGCTCACTTCAACAGCAGAGTTCTGTTCATCGCATAGTTTTTTTTTTAGAGTCACAATAGTTTTGATCGATGAATATCGGATTTTTTAATATTTTTCGTGTTGATATTCTGGAAAATAATGTGTTTTGCATAGCCACTTCCTCCCTGCCATGTCTTGATCCGGACACCATTTGTGGTGCCAGTGAGCTTGGCTGTGTCCACCACCACATCAGAAACATGGTCTTCTGAGTTGTGATATCCTAAGCTTCCAATACTGATGCCATGACCTGGACCACAAGTTATGTTCATGACTTTCACTCCTTGTGATCCACTTACTATTGATATACAGTCATCTCCTCCTTGAATGACACAATTGTATATAGTTATCTTTTGAGTGCCAGTAACATGAATGCCACCTGTGTTTGGACTTGATTCTAGTGAACTAATTGACAACTGAGAGGCTTGAACATTGCTGCATCTTTCAAATGATGTATGAATCTTCTGACTATTCTTTATACTCAATTCATTCACCTTCAATTTCTTGCACTTTGAGAATGTCATTGCCGTAGGTGCATGATCTGAGGACAAGCTTGTTGTATCCACATTTCAAAGCAATCTTCCATAAGGAAAGCATGCGTAAATAAGGTAAAAAAAAAATCTTCTCTCCCAGTAGTGTCAGTAATGGTTTCAAGCAAACCATTCAGCTTCCTTTTCCCATCATCAGAACCTAAAGAACATATACTCTCAATGGGTATAATATGCAACTCTTTCTGTACAGGTGCCAGATCAAAATCAACTTTATTTCCTCTATTGCTTTATCAACTTCACAAGACGGCTGATTAAATACAACACATTCATTAACAATAGCAACACCAACACCAAATACCGGAAGAGCTTGAGATTTACTAGCAACCCAGCCGGTCAATGCTTTATATTGCATTTCATGGATGAATTGCAAAGCTACCCATTTTTAAGAAAGGTTATTGCATTGCTGATGAAGAGCAAGTCCCACTCTGCTTTTAATTGTTTCTCTGGAGGCATGACTGCCGGAGAAAGCGACGAGTCGGACCGAGAGCAGTGGGATTGGCACGTGATTCCACAGGAAGACATGACTTGCATTTTTTAAGATAGCTCGAGGATTGAGGTAACCTAGCGAACGAGAAAGACGAGCATGCGACGGTGATGACTCCAAACCAGGAGAGAGGGAAGAGGGGTGGCGTCGTGGCGATGACGAGCGGCGATAGCAGTGTTTTATTTTTTTTTATATGTACATATATCGACGACCATGGAGGGATATTCCACCCTCGCATGGCGTCAGCAATGAGCAGTGAACGATCGGCAACGGCGGCGAGGCGATGATGAGCGGCGATAGCAACAACAACGAGGAGTAGCGACCCCTTTTTTATTATATATATATATATATAACTGGGGAAAACAAACGAAATGATAGAGACCTTCTTTTTTGTTTCCTTTCAATTTTTTTTTATTCTTCTGCCTTTCTTTCTCTTGTTCTCCTTCCTGAATCTTTTCTCTCCTCCTCCCTTTCTTCTTCTTCTTCTTCTTCTTCAGATGCTTCTCTTTTTGTTTCCCTTTCTTTCTTTTTCTTCTGATTTCTTTCTCCTCTTTTTTTTTTCAAATCTCCCCCTTTTTCACTTGTCTTTGTCTCCTCTTTAAAACCAACCTGTTGGTAACTGCCATCATCGTGATGAAGATGGAGCCACGCATGCATCCCCCACGTCGCCTCTGTCTCTTTTTTTTTAAAAAAAACATTCAATAACTGTCTCCCAAGTCATGGAGTCACCCATGCATTGTGAGGAATGTGGAGCTACCCATGCATGCTCCCACGTTGCTTCTTTACTTTTGTTTATTTAATTTATTATTATTATCCTTTTATGATAATGACATATGGTGGATCATGGATCCCACACCATGTCTCAAGTTGTTTTTTTTTTTATATAATAATAATAATAATATATTTTATTATTATCATCGTTATTATTAATCTTATTTCATATTTTTATTTGTTTTATTATTATTTTTTTTATATTATTTTTATTTAATTCGATTTTTCTATCTAATTTGATTTTTTATTAATTTTAATTAATTTTTTTATTTTCAATTTAAATCAATTTTTTTATTATTATTTTTTTTATTTTTCTTCGTAATTTGAATTCTTAGAATCAGATCGCCTCGAGATCTGTACTGTATGCTGATCTTGAGATTTAAATATTTAGATCGCATCGAGATTCGTGCTCTCAGATGATCTCATGATTTAAATATTTTAGATCGCTACGAGATCTGTGCGTTTGGCTGATCATGAGATTTGAATATTTTAGATCGCTTTGAGATCTGTGCTCTCAGCTGATATTGAGATTTGAATATTTTAGATCACATTGAGATCTGTGCTCTCAGCTGATCTTGAGATTTGATTATTTTAGATCGCCTCGAGATCTGTGCTCTCGGCTGATCGTAAGATTTGTATATTTTAGATCGCATTGAGATCTGTGCTCTCAGCTGGTCTTGAGATTTGAATATTTTAGATCGCATTGAGATCTGTGCTCTCAGCTGATCTTGAAATTTGAATATTTTAGATCGCATTGAGATATGTGCTCTCGGCTGATCTTGGGATTTGAATATTTTAGGTCGCCTCGAGATCTGTGCTCTTAGCTAATCTTGGGATATGAATATTTTAGATCACCTCGAGATCCGTGCTCTCGGCTGATCTTGGGATTTGAATATTTTATATTGCCTAGAGATTTGTGCTCTAGGCTGATCATGAGATTTGTATATTTAGATCGCCTCGAGATCCGTGCTCTCGGCTGATCTTAAGATTTGAATATTTTGATCTTTGATATATATATATGCACAAACAAATGCCCCTTCATACTTCTCTCACGAAAAATTTTAGTGAGATTGAGTGAGAGAAGTAGGAACTCCAAATCTTTTATATTTTATTTCTTACCATTCATAGAATAAGCCTTTTTAGAGCATTGACCAAAGTTGCAATGAGTCCCCATATGGTTGAAAAATTTTATTCGACATAAACCTACTTTTGGTGTAGAATCTGAGGTACAAGTATCCATTTGCTGATGGAATTATAGCAATGTGATTACATTACTCACTTTTTTTTTAATTAAATCAAGAAAAATAACTGAGATTTAATCTTGATTCATAGAGATAATATCCCTATGCATTTTCTCATAGACAAAAGTACACAAAATTTAATGTTTTGCCTCGGGAAGTACGCACAATCGTACATGACTGGTCTACCTTTTTTTTTATAAGGGACCAGACGTTCCGTCATAGAGTAATATTTTACATTAAGCATAATACTTTTTTATAAAACGACCATTAATGGGTGGCATAGGTCTTTCTCCATTAGCATCAATGAGTTGGTATGCGCCTCCTTCGTAGACAATCTCCACAACATATGGACCTTCCCAATTTGCTTTGAATTTGCCCCCGGCCCGCTTGTTGGTAATGATAGGTCTTCTGAGGACAAGAACCATTTCTCCTTTTGTAAATGTCCAAAATCTGGCCAACTTATTATAAGCTTGAGACATCTTTGCCTTGTAAACTTCAAGATTCTGCTGTACCTCTATTCTTTTTTCATCAAGAGAGTCTAACTCATCTAAACGAAGTCGAACATTGTCTTCATTTGATATTTCATTCTGCAATGCCATCCTTAATGAAGGTATCTGTATTTCAAGTGGTAGGACCGCTTCAGTTCCAAACACTAAAGAGTATGGTGTGCATTGTGTTGGAGTCCTGTATGTGGTGCGATAAGCCCATAGCATCTCGGGAAGCCTATCATGCCAATCCTTTTTATTTTTAGGCACAGCCTTCTTTAACAATTTCGAAAGAGTTTTGTTAAATGCCTCCGCCAACCCATTTGCTCTTGCATTATAGATAGAGGTATATCTCCAATCGATTTTGTGATGTTGCGCAAATCTCCCAATTTTAAAACTTTTGAAAGCAGGGCCATTATCTGCGATAATTCTTCTTGGAGTTCCAAACCTGTATAGGATATTTTCTCTGAAGAATTTGATGATATTCTCAGTTTTTACTTCCCTTAAAGGAATAGCTTCTGCCCATCTAGAGAAATAGTCTGTTGCAGCCAATATGAATCGATGTCCTAAAGATGATGGAGGCTCAATAGGACCGATCACGTCTGTTCCCCAGATCTCAAACGGCCATGAAGAAACTGTGGGATGTAAGGGATTCGGATGTTGGTGAATAAAATCCCCGTGAATTTGACATAAATGACATTTTTTAGCATATTCAATGCAATCTCTTATCATGGTTGGCCAATAATATCCCATGCGCTTAATCTTAAGTCGCATCTTGGGTCCAGATTGATGTGCACCACATATCCCGGAATGTACATCATGCATGACTTCTTTTGCTTCTTCATATGAAACACATCGCAGGAGTAGTTGGTCATATGACCTGCGATATAGTGTGTCATTAATGAGGGTGAATCTTAAAGCTCTTCGTTTTATTTGAAGGCTTTCTGATTTATCCTCTGGCAATTTATCATATTTCAAATATTCCATGAATGGTTGCCTCCAATCTTCCTCTGGCATCTCGAGGGTAAAGATTTCCATGTTGTCTTCAGTATGTTCTTCTTCAACATCGCTAGGGCTTGTGCTTATGGGTCTTCTATTCCTTATGGTGATTTGAATTTCATCAAGATTTGGATTTGCCAGCTCCTTTGCTATCCTTGCCAAAGAATCCGCTTCTCCATTTTCTGCTCTTGAAACCCTGCTCAACTGCACTTGGGGAATTTTCTTCATCAACATTTTGACTTTCTTATAGTATTTAAGAAGTTCAGCTTTGTATATTTTGTATTCTCCTTCAACTTGCTTGACGATGAGTTGTGAATCGCCAAATATATGGATATGTTGAATTTCCATTCTGATTGCCAATTCCAAACCAGCTATGAGAGCTTCATATTCTGCTTCATTATTGGTACATGACTCTGTAAGAGAGAGTGCATATCTAAGAATTCCTCCTTCTGGTGTAACGAACACAAGTCCTATCCCAGCTTTAATTTGTGGAAGTTCAAACCTGAGTGCCGGCTTTATGGATGATGCTCCATCAAAGTACAGTCGCCATTCAGCTTCTTTCACTGTAAGCGTCTCTTCATCAGGGAGATCATAATTAAGAGGTAAATTATCAGAGAGAGGATGTGCCGCCAAGAAATCTGCTAGCGCTTGCCCCTTGATAGCTTTCTGTGGAGTATATGTTATATCAAACTCCATTAAAATCAGTGCCCATTTTGCCAATCTTCCAGTGAGTAATGGTCTTGTCATAAGATACTTGAGAGGATCAATTTTGGATATGAGAATAATTTTATGTGCCAGCAAATAGTGTCTCAATTTTTTTACTGCAAACACCAAGGCCAAACAATGCTTCTCAATGGGTGTATATTTACTTTCAGCTCCTATCAACATTCTGCTGAGGTAATATAATGCATTTTCTTTGCCATCTTCATTATTTTGGGCTAACATAGCTCCCAGAGACCCTTCTAAAGCAGCAGTATATAAAATTAGTCGTTTTCCCGAAATTGGGGCCGCTAATCCTGGTGGATTCAGCAAATACTGCTTAATATCTTCAAAGGCTTTCTGACATTCAGCATCCCACTTAAAGGGTGTATTTTTCTTGACCAACCTGGAAAAAGGCTTGCATCTTCCTGATAAGTTGGAAATGAATCTCCTAATGTATGCTAAACGCCCTTGGAAAGACCGCAGCTGTTTCAATGTTTGTGGGGGTGGCATTGCCAAAATTGCCTTTATTTTAGAAGGATCTACTTCTATCCCCCGATGTCTCACAATGAAACCCAGAAACTTACCGGATAAGACCCCAAAGGCACATTTCATTGGGTTCATTTTTAATTTATATTCTCTGAGGCGTATGAAAACGGTTCTCAGATCTTCAAGATGTTTATCTTTTGAATTTGTTTTCACAACTAAATCATCCACATAACATTCAACGACTTTATGAATCAAATCATCAAATATTCTGGTCATGGCTCTTTAGTATGTTGCCCCCGCATTTTTCAAGCCAAACGGCATTACCCTGTAGCAATATATGCCCATAGGTGTTCGGAAGGCAGTATGTTTCTCATCATCTAGGTGCATCTTAATTTGATTATATCCAGAGTATCCATCCATAAAGGAGAACATCTCATACCCTGAAGTGTTGTCGATCATGATCTCCATAACTAGTAAAGGAAAATCATCTTTGGGGCATGCTTTGTTCAAATCTCTGAAATCGACGCATATCCGTATCTGGCCATTCTTTTTCTTCACAGGTACTATATTAGCAACCCAGTCTGGGTATTTTTCTTCCCTGATAAAATTTGCTTCTATCAACTTCTTTGTTTCTTCTATCACTTTCTCTTCCAAATCGAATTTCATTTTTCTTGGAGCCTGCTTAATTGGAGTAACATTGGGATCAATAGCCAATCTATGAACAGCTACCTCATTCTCCAACCCTGGCATCTCATTGTAATTCCAGGCAAAACAGTCAATATATTCTTTCAAAAGAGTTTTGAAAGATTCTTTTTATTCTCCCGTCAGTTGTGCACTAAAAAAGTTGGCCTTGGGTCTTCATCACTTCCCAAGTTGATTTCAACTAACTCATCAATTGTTGCTTGACCACCATCCTCTAATTCAGATGGTGCATTTTTCATTTTAACATCTTCTTCTTCCTTAGACTCCATCAGGTAACATGAAAGCCTGGAAGACTCAGAATAACCAACCCCTTTTTTGTCAAATGGTAATGGTTCCACAATTGATGAAAAATTTGATATGATTTCTTTGACCAGTTTATTTTGCCCCCAAACTCTTCAACCATCATCTTGAGTTTATTAGGGTACTGGCTTGGGAAATTTATATGTTGGATTTCACTATCCTCTTCTTGTTCAATATGTATAAGATCATCATTTGAAATTTTGTTATCTTTAACTTTGTAAAAGAGAATACCTCTTTCTTTCTTCTTTCGAGCTGGTACATGGAATGTTTTCAAGTGATCAACTGTATCAACCTCCAGATCATCTAAAGATTTGTAGAGACCATCTGGAACCCTTGTGATATGCAACGTGCTTTCTTGGGAAGACCCTTTGGCTTGACTTACCTCATTTTCATCATCAGAAGATTCAGTATCACTGCCATAGTGGGGCAACTCTGATTCTTCCTTTTTAGATACTAGGATAGTATTAGATGGTTTCGTGGAAACCTTTTCCTTTAGTGTTTTGCCCCCTTTGGAAACACCAAAAAAATATTTGGCATCCACATAATGTATTTCATGGATGCCAAAAGACTGAATTTCGCCATTAATTCTGCATTCTTCTCCATCCATCATATATTTCATGCACTGATGAAGAGTTGATGGGACCATCCGGTTTTCATGGATCCATGGTCTACCCAACAAGGCTTTGTATAAGGCATCAGCATCAATTTTATGGAATTTCACGTCAGATGTGATCTTTCCAAACTTGATCGGGAGAGTAATAGATCCCAATGCTTTCTGACTATGCTGATTAAAGCCTTGAATAATGATCCGTTCTGGAGATAAATGGCATACTTCCAGGGCTAATGCCCGAAGAGAATTGAGTGTCATTAGGTTTAAAGAAGACCCTGGATCAACTAGAATTCGATTGATCTTTATCCCGTCACAACACCCTGTCACATACAATGGTCTATTGTGCTCTGCGGTTCCAAGTAATAAGTCTTCATTAGTGAATGATACCGAAAGTGTATTTGTTGCGTACAGAGCCTCTGTCATATTGATTTCAGCAAAATAAGCCTGATACTCCTCAGGGTTTTGTAGGGCATGTATTAAAGATTCCCTGACTTCTGTTGACATCATCAGTGCATCATACATACTAAGCAGAGCTGGGACTTTTTTCAGGTGTGCCAAGATATTATAATCTGGTTTCTTTAAAGGTTTCTTTGGTGAGACATATGTTTCTTCTATCATCTTCCCTTTATTTTTATCATTAGAATTGGAGGCCTGTCTTGACTGGAGTAACTTGCCAGTTCTAAGCTGCATTTGATGTACATGGCAGGATACTTCATCTTCTTCATCTGGAAAATTCAATTGATCATCAGAACTTCCCTGACGTGCTATAGCACAACAAACACTTTTTGTTTCAAAATCATCATCAGTCAACTTCAAATTTCCCGTGGAAACTTGCTTTTGTAGCCATTTTTGAAAATTCCGACAATTTTCTATAGTAAGTCCCACAAGTCGGTGATATGGACAATAATTTGGGTGACTGTCCAATTGCATCAAGCACGGCCTTTTGGGCTTGGGTAAGTCTAACCCTTCTTCCATGGCTTGATTGAAGAGCTCTCTTCTTTTGTCTTTTCTTATTTCAATATCTGAAGAAAAAGACTTATTCTTAGAACTCATCATCGAAGATGTAGGCTTCACAATTTCTTGATCAAAATTTTCACCTATTAATTCTGGAGGATATATCCCAGATTCATCCCATTTATTATCAGTAATATGCAATTGTATTAGCTTATTAGCTGATTCTTCTGTCACTCTTTGAATGAAGGAAGAGATGTCTTCAGCTGCCATTGCTTTCTTCAGGATTTTATATTTCGGAGTCTTGGGGGTATAACATGGTTTCTTTGGCTCTTCTAAATGGTATGGCTCAGAGAGTTTAGCATTCGCCTTTTTTACTCTTTCTTTGAATGCCATTTTCTTTTTCTGCTTCTTACTAATATAAGGCCGACCATGGCGATCATATAGTTCTTCTGACTCAGAAAAACTATCTTCATCATCATCTTGGTCATATGGAGAGTATTCACTTCCAGAAATAGCCCTGCAAGTTTCCACCTGTATTATTTCATCATCTCCTTCAACCAGATCCTCAAGTAGCTCTTCAACTTCCTCAGGAAAATAGTCTTTAAGAGTGATCAACATCCTTTCCTTCTGTTCATATTCTTCAAGATAATCAATATACTCTTCTATGATTGATTTCTTGTGTTTTGAATGTTCACGCTTTTGCTTCTTCTTTTTATTTTTCTTCTTGATTTGCTTTATTGGAAGCCCTTCAGGGGGTTTCTGGGTATTTCTCCACTTGATCCCTGGGAGCTCAGCCAATTTCTTCAACATCTTCTTTGATTTTTTGGATATGAATACTTCCCACAATTCATCTGGAACATACGGAGGTTTATCATCAGATACTAAAGGAAGTACTATTTTATTACCCACTATTGTAACTTCTTTTTGGGATGATCCCTCATAATCTGTAGTGGTCACGTAGCGGATATGTTCAGCAGGTTGTTCCCTCATAATCTGTGCTCTCAGCTGATCTTGAGATTTGATTATTTTAGATCGCCTCGAGATCTGTGCTCTCAGCTGATCTTGAAATTTGAATATTTTAGATCGCCTCGAGATCTGTGCTCTCGGCTGATCGTAAGATTTGTATATTTTAGATCGCATTGAGATCTGTGCTCTCAGCTGATCTTGAGATTTGAATATTTTAGATCGCATTGAGATCTGTGCTCTCAGCTGATCTTGACATTTGAATATTTTAGATCGCATTGAGATATGTGCTCTCGGCTGATCTTGGGATTTGAATATTTTAGGTCACCTCGAGATCCGTGCTCTCGGCTGATCTTGGGATTTGAATATTTTATATTGCCTAGAGATTTGTGCTCTAGGCTGTTCATGAGATTTGTATATTTAGATCGCCTCGAGATCCGTGCTCTCGGCTGATCTTAAGATTTGAATATTTTGTTCTTTGATATATATATATGCACAAACAGACACGACTTTGTTTATTTTCTTTCTTCTGTTCTTCGTTGTGTGTTGTTTAAACTTGTACTTTTGAGTTAGCTAGGGCTCATTCCCTACTAAACTCTTTTGTTATTTATGTTGGAGCTCCCTTTTCCTTACTTTTTTTCTTTTTTTTTCTTTTTCCTCCTGAAAAACTTTGAATGATGATAAGCTCCTTGTTCTTTTCAGGTTTTTAATTTTGGGAGCTTTATTTGTGTCCCCCTCCTTAGGTGATATGCTCCTGATCCAAGTGGAACAACTGAGAATCACACCAAGGAATCAGGGAAGTTTCTTCACCCCCATTCTTTGCTTATCATTTTCATCCCCCACATTAATCTGCTGACTTAGGTACATTGAGGACAATGTCCAACTTTAGGTGTGGGGATGGTTATTTACTTAGAGTATTTTGTATTTATGCATGCTTGTTACCTATGATGGCTATGATTATTTTGTTAAAGGACTTCCTAGCTTGGTAGAATAATAGTAGTGAGCTGTACAGTACCTGTACTTTAATGTAGCTCTGTTTCATCTTTAGTGCACCTGTATACATGCTCACGATCACTTTCACCTTGTACACTCTATCCAACCCATCTTAATGACTTTGGCATTAATTTGTTAAATTCTTTCTTCAATGCACTTTTAAAAGCTTTTAAGTTCCTTTATTGTTTTCTCCAACCTAAGTGAAGTTTTTAGCAGGTAGTTTATCAGGGATCGAAAAAAAAAAAAAAGGGGTCTATGTCAGTATTCCTCTGCTTTTTAAGCATGAATGCGTATATGTAGATTGTAATCGATTAAGAGGGTGACTCTTGTGCCTGGCCAGCATGTGCATCCATCTGAAAGATTTTTGTGCAGTCTATGTTAGACGGACCCAGAAAAGAGAGAATTTGTGTATATTTGTGTGTGAAAGAAATAAAGTTTCCATTTTGAACCCTAGAACCTATTTTATGATCACTTAAGAGTTGGAGTTTTATTTAGGAACCAAAGGATTTTAATTGAGCATTGAGGAGGTCTTTAGCACTCTAATGCCATCTTCATTATGTGTGGGGTGAATGGTCATCCTGGGGTAATCGGGGTGTGGAGGTCAAGGTGAGAGTCAGCACACACACACATAGGGCACTGTGGATGAACCAGAGCTAATATCACCTCATTATCCATTGAACAGCTCACTTCTTGATTCCTGTCCAATTGTGCTTGTGGAGTTCTTTAATTTTGAGCCCGAGGTCGTATTTTTAGCCGTTTATCTTCTTTCCCTTTGTTCTTCATGTTTGTTTGCTTGGGGACAAGCAAACGCTTAGGTGTGGGGATGTTTGATAAACGTCTAAAAGTACGTATTTTATATGTATGTATTGTGTATTATTTTCATATCTTTTTATTGAATCTATGCCCTTGTAGGTCTAAATTGCTTTTTTTTTGTATTTCAGACCAACCAGAAGCCCTGGGGACTCGACGACGAGATGGGGAGCGAATTCGACACCAAAACAGCGTTTTCAAGACGGGATACTGTAGCACGGTAATGTAGCAGTTACTGTAGCTCATCGCGGACTTCTTGGCAGAAAAGTAGAAATCCCGAGGGGTCAGCATACCGGCAGTATGCTGACCCGTTTACCCATCGGGATTTGGGGTTTAAAGGGCGATCTAGGGCATTTTAAAGAGAACTTTTGCATCTTCTTGGAGAGAGCTTTTGGGGGAAAAGAAGGCTAGGGTTTGGGCATCATTTCTACACCATTTTGGAGGGCAAAAGGAGAGGAAATTCAGGTTTTCTTAGGAGAGGAGAGCAAGATCTAGGAGGATCTACTTCAAAAGCTTCATTGTTTGGAGGTTGAAGCCAACGGGAAGCCACCCCTTCGAGTGGCGTCTTCGGAAGGTTTTCTCCTGGGATTCAAGCGGCATTCGGCCTTCACCATTTAAGGGAGTGTTCCTCATGTTTATTTTAGTTATTTGCATGGTTTGTGTGGTGGATTTGTTGGACATGAACAACTAAACCCCAAGGTCACCGGATGTAGGTGAACCTTGTGGGCAAAACTTGTGATGTTTTGGATTATTTGAGTTATCTATTGTATGATTGGCTTGTTGTGATCCTTGTTTGATATTCTTAATTGTTTTGGTACATGTGCTTAATTGTTGTATCAAATGCTTGGTAGCACTTTGTAGCATGACCATTGCCTTAGTGCTAGACTCTACCAAACTTGGAAGGGATTATTGTATAAATACGCCGTGATCATCGGGTATCTGTACCCCTCCATTTCTAGGGTTGAAAACTAATTAGTGTTTCCACCCTAACTTGAGAAAACCATTATTCTCTTTGCAACCGTGTGAGAGGTTGAGTGGAAGAAATTCCTTATTCAACACTTGCACCGGGTTAGGGGTCAATTGCCGTGACCATCGGGTTGACCTAAGCTTAGGTTTTCTCGGTCCAATTAGCCACATACTTAATTTCTCAAATATCCTACTCACTTGAGTAGCCCCCTTGTGGATCCTCATCCGTGACCGTTTTCCATCCCTGAGCATCTCCCGAGTTTTGATTCAATCGTATTTATTAAGAAAATTTCTCTTGTTGTTATTTGTTTTCTTTCTTATCTATTCTCTTAAAAATGGAATCGGTGAGCTAAACAACAAGTGAGAAGTGAGTAAGGTAGCTCCTCGGGCCCCTTGGGAATACGACCCACTCGTGCGTGCACGAGTGGTTTATTACTTGACGACCCCGTGCGCTTGCGGGTGTTCACACTCCGTGTCGATCAATGACCCGGGGGAATTCCTCCCATCTAGCGTCTCGAGATCCGGACATTGAACGGACATTTCATCGGAGACAGCGGCAGATTAATCTAAGGGAAACCGGGTCAGTGGAAGTGAGTATAGAGGTGGACCAGGAAGAAAATATTGCAGGAAATCAGAGGAATATCTCAGACTATGCAAGCCCTAATTTGGAGGGATCTGGATCAAGCATTGTTCGGCCCCCTATTGCAGTGAACAATTTCGAACTGAAGCCAAATTTTATCCAGATGGTGCAGCAAATGTGCCAGTTCGACGGTTTCCAGGATGAGGACCCATATGCACATCTCGCAGGTTTTCTGGAAATTTGTGACACTTTCCAGGCGAATAATGTGTCCGAGGACGCGGTTCGCCTCCGACTGTTCCCGTTTTCAGTGCGGGGATGGGCCAAGCAATGGCTAAGTTCGTTGACGGCGGGATCTATCACAAGTTGGGGACAGCTGGCGGAGAAATTCTTGACTCGAAACTTCCCACCGGCCAAGATCACCAAACTCAGAAGTGATATTTCCTCTTACCGACAAGAAGAATCAGAAACCTTGTACGACACTTGGGAAAGGTACAAGGAATTACTAAGGAAGTGTCCACAACACAGGATAGTGGAATGGATGCAAATCCAGATTTTTTATTATGGGCTTAATGTGGCGACCAAACAAATGCTGGATGCCGCAGCTGGAGGTTCTTTGTGAAGCAAGAGACCAGAAGAAGCACAAAACCTCATCGAAGAGATAGCATCCAATGGTTACCAATGGAGTTATGAGAGAAACAAACCGGTGAGTACATTTATGAAGTTGATGTACTCACTACCTTGGCGGCACAAGTGGAAGCGATTTCTAAAAGGTTGGACACAATGCAAGTTCAATCGTCAGCCCAGAATTTGAGTGCTGATAGTTGGGCGGGCCAAGCAGGGCCTAGTTGTTCATCAGAAGTGGTTCAGGTGACTGAACAAGTGAACTTTATCGGTCAAAATCAGAGGTATTCAGGTAGCCCCTACAGCAGCACCTACAACCCGGGGTGGAGGAATCACCCCAATTTTTCTTGGAAAGACCAAAATCAGGGGCAGCAGCGCCCCCAGCAGCAGCAACAGACAAAGCCTCAATTTTCCAGGCCTTCACCACAAGAGCAAAAGGGACCTTTTATTGAGGCCCTCCTTGTCCAGTACATCCAAGCCAATGATGCCCGAATCACAGGGCATGAAGAGATGATGAGGAATCAGCAAGCCTCTTTACAGAACCTTGAGCATCAGGTTGCATAGATCGCCAAGACGCTTGCTGAACGACCCCAGGGTACTCTACCTAGTAACACGGAAATCAATCCCCGGGAGTCCCTCAAGGCAGTCACTTTGAGAAGTGGCAAGGAACTTGAATCCCCACCTCCACAAGCACAACAAGAGTCTCGACGCGAATTAGAGGTGGAAATCCAAGAGAAAGATTCAGGGTCAAGCTCAGGGATGAAGGCTAAGGGCAAAGAGAAAGATTTGATAGCAGAATACAAACCTCCTTTGCCTTATCCTACAAAACTCAAGAAAGATCAACAAGTGGCTCAATTCAAAAAATTTATTGAGATGTTCAAGACCCTGCACATCAATGTCCCATTCGTTGAAGCTCTATCACAAATGCCAAAGTACGCTAAATTTCTTAAGGAGCTATTAACTAACAAGAGGAAACTGGATGCAGTTTCGACGGTGACATTAAGTGAAGAATGTTCAGCAATTATTTCGAACAAGATTCCCAAAAAGGAAAAAGATCCGGGAGGTTTCACCATTCCATACACAATTGGAGGAATGATGGATGAAAAGGCGTTGGCTGATCTAGGAGCAAGTATCAATCTCATGCCATTGAAGGTTTTTCAGAAGCTAGGGTTGGGGGAGCTCAAGCCAACTCAAATGACGCTCCAACTTGCTGATCGCTCCACCCGCCAACCTTTGGGAATTATAGAAGATGTTTTGGTGAACGTGGACAAGTTCATATTCCCTGTAGATTTTGTTATCTTGGATTTAGATGATCGAGCTGAGGTCCCTCTGATTTTTGGACGACCATTCTTAGCCACTTCACAAGCAATCATTGATGTAAAGGATGGTCGACTGACAATGAGAGTGGGGGATGAAGAAGTAGCATTCAAGCTAAAGGAAGCTATGAGACACCCCATGGCATTTGATGATTCTTGTTATTTTCTAGATGCTACTGATGATGTTATTTGTGATTGCTTGCAGGAAATTTGGCAAAAGGATCATCTTACTGATTTGTTAGGGGAGGAACCTCCAGATGAAAAACTCATGGACAAGGAGGAAGACATTGCTATTGCACCACCAAGCCCTGGTAACCCAGCAGGGAAGGCCAAGAAAAAGAAAAAGAAAGTATCCAAGGCCCAGACATGGTGGCAGAAGGTAGAGGAGAGGAAGAAAAAACAAACCTCTACCCCGAAACATAACCCTGCTAGTGACCTCAGTGTTGGTGAGGCATTTTTGATTAATTCTTTATCTTCTTTCATGGACTGTTATTCCGCAGGGCGCCAAGAAGGAAGGTATGTTTCTGAGCCATCATGAGGTGAGACTAGACCTGTCAAGCTAGTGACGTTAAAAGAGCGCTTATCGGGAGGCAACCCGATTGGTTTCATTTCTTTTGTTGTCTTTTGTTCTCCTTGAGTCAGTTAGCGACGGGAGTCCCCTACTAAATTGATCTCTTTTCAGTGAATTTAAGTTATTTTCTGTCTCTAATGCTTGCATGTTTACCTCAGGATTTATGAATATCTATCTTGCTGGTTGTTTCAAACGGATCCTCCCTAACTGGCGATCAACACACGCCCTTGTGTGTCGTGGAATTCTTTCTCGGCACCTCTCCCTTAACATGGTGAAAATTCCCCAACTCTCAATTCACTTTTACTTGAAATCTTTTTCTATGCCTAGCATGTTAAATCTTTAAACATTGAGGACAATGTTTCATTCAAGTATGGGGGAGGGTTGTATACTTGTGTTTTAATATGTTTAGATGTTGTGCATGACTTACGACGATCTATGAAAGTTTTTTTTGAGAATTGCTAAGCTAGGAGTTTTTGAGCATATTAGTGCACTTTTGTTGAACTTAAAGTTTTATTTTGCTCTTACTTTGGAAACCTTAATCTGAACACTTAGCCTGTGTAGTATTGTCACTCTCTTAGAGGAAGGGCTAGTTGTGGAGCTTGTAAAACAATTAGTTTTGACTCCAAACACAAATTATAAAATAGATTGTGAAAAGAAATTTAAAAATGAGAAAAAGTGATAAGTCGGATTCGTTTTTCGGATGCCCTGTCAAATTTTGTGAGAAAGATGGTAGAAAGAGCTATCACTTTAGAAAAAGCGAAAGCCGCATTTGAGTAGTCGGATCTTCGGCATCACAAATGTCATTTTTGATGACCTACCAAAGTGAAATGGTTGCCTCTAGGGTGTATGAAGCTACTACCCAGTTTAGGAATCAGCAGTTAAACAGTGAAAAGTAAGCTTGTACTAGACCCCCTCAAGAACAGTTTTGACATACTCCAGAAGGCGACACACACACACGGTAGTACGGAGTAAAAGTAAAATTTTTCATAAGCTTTCAATTGACTAAGATACTAGTTCTTAGAAACTCCTTAAGCTTCAGTAACTCTCTTACTTTCTTGAGATCAGAGGTCATGCACTTTATTAGGGGATTAAGGTTGCTCGAGAACAAGCAACGATTCAAGTTCGGGGGTATTTGATGAGTGCATTATATATATATATTTGATATGCATTACACCCAATATTTACTTGTTGTTTTACTATTACTTGTTTAGTTTGGTGCTATTTAAGGTATTTTGAGTTTATTGTTCAGATATTTAGGTCCTGGACCAAATAGGAGGGATTTAGAGGAGAATTCACATAAAAAGGACCAAAAAGGAAGTTCGTCAAGCCAAGCACGGCCTCAACACGGGCGTGCTCTTGGCCGTGTAGTTCCCAGGAATTGAAAAGCACGAGGAAGCACGGTCAGAATGCCCTAAGCACGGTCATGCAAAGGCCAACACGGCCTCAACACGGGCGTGTTCCACCCCGTGTAAATTACAGGCTGGTGATTTTTCGGGGGAAAGTCACCGCAGCACAAACGCTGTAGCTACAGTACTGTAGCACGAGTACTGTAGCACTGAGTTCGCTGATTACAGGAATGTGAGTTTTTTGGAATTTTATTTTGCCGTAATCTGCACGGCTTGAAGCACAGCTTCAACACGCCCGTGCTCACATCGGGAAAACATTAAAACCCTAAAAACTTAGGTTTTTGGGGGACTTTTGGTGGGCGAACTAAGGGTGAAAGAGGGAGAGCGCTTTGGGCGTTCATCCTCCTCTTCATCAAGGGAATGGCAAGCTTATGGTAGGCCGATGGGGAGGAGATATTACAACATTATAGATCCTCAGACAACCACAAGGATGCAAGAAATTAGGGAGTTTTCAACTTCTTGTCTTTTAATTTCTTTGGCATTGTACTTGTTGTTTGTTATCATGAAGGGCTAAACTCTTAAGGGAGCCCCGGGGTTGTTTGTATGACGTTGTAGCTTGAACTCTTTATCTTTACTTGCGGCATTTATGAGTATCTTGTTCCTTTCATTAAATCTGAGCTATTGGTTATTTTGTGCGTTGTTTAGTGCTTGATTGCTTGGAAGTTAGGTTCTCTTATCTAGGCTTGTGAATCACAATCGATAGTTACAAGCAGTAAGATTGCAATTTAGAGCATCGGCAGCGCTAGAAGCAACACCCTTATAGCATAGCCAGGTTTAGAACTGAAGATACCTCGGATAAGCGCCGAGAAAGCTGAGTTAGTGAACGTCGGAAATCCAACCCTGGGCCCCATCTCCTCCATCGAGTCAATCCTCAAACCTTCCCTTGATGAACTTCCCTTCCCTTAACCTCCTGGAAGTTAACCAGAGTCAATTCCATCTTTTTCTGTTGGTCAGATATTAAGCAGAACGTTAGTATTAGAAGCTACACCAGTCCCTGTGGATTCGACTACCCGACCTAAAGGGTACACTTTACTACTTGTGCGACCCGTGCACTTGCGGATACGAAGGGGCGTACCAGGGATTGGTAAAGCCCCGAATTAATCTCGCGTTGTCACTTGTACTCGAATTCGTGCAAGGTTTATCAGGTACATGGAATGCTTTCTATGTGTGCTCTGTGATATTGGAGTCTTTCCTACTTTGTCTATTTGTTTCCGATCCATTTTCTCATGAGTTTTGCTTGTTGGATGTTTTCTAATGCGATGCTACGTGTAGAGACCCAATAAGGTGCTTTTGGGGCCATTTCGGTCCCTTAGATGACCTGTTTGGGCGTCGCAAGGGGTTGCCGCATGGCTCATCCAGAGGGCCTTATGGGCAAGCTTACGGGCGTAAGGGAGCCCGTAAGGTCTTTCTAGAGAGCCTTACGGCCCGCTTATGGCCATAAGAATGCCCGTAAGGGCTCCAGAGGGCCTTATGGGCAAGCTTACGGGCGTTAAAGAGCCCGTAAGGTCTTTTCAGAGAGCCGTACGACCCCGCTTACTGCCATAAGAATACCCATAAGGGCCCCCGACGTTAGCCCTATAAAAAGCGGTGTTTTTAGTGTTTTTAACCTCATTTTTCACCCTTTCACACCCTCTTTTTCCCCTCCAAAATCCTCTTCCAAATCCCCTCTATTTCCTTCCCCAAAACCTCAATTTCTTGCCCAAGATCAAAAGAAAAGCAAACAAAGCTTGGATCATCTCCTTCTTCCCTCTTGTGAAAGCTGCACCTTGATTGTTTAAGGTTGAAGGTAAGGTTGTGTCTTTTCTTCTTCCCTTTCTTTTTGGATGATTTCTTTGGGTTTATTTGTTGTTAAGTTGATGCCAAATCATGTTTTGAATTTATGCTTGTGATCAATTGTATTTTCTTGGCAGATTGGTGAGGATTAGAGCTCCTTATTTTGTTGAAATCTAGGGTTACCTTAGCACCGAGTTGCTGGAATTCTTTTGCCAATTTCTTTGGTTTTTGATGATTGGAAACCTTGGTAGAATCCTTAGGTGGTGATTAGAAAACCCTAAGGACATGATCTCCAATTGTAGGAGGTTTACACCTTTGTTGCCTTGAAGTTTCTTGAGTTTGATCATTACTTACTTGGTTTCTCTAGGAGGTGAGGCTTCGGCTAAAAGGAAAGAACCTGTGGAACTCTAACACTGGGATAACAAGGCTTGCCAAGTTTGTGAGTGGGATTAACACGCTCATGCATACATAGTCATACATGAATCATTCTATACGTTTGGGTTTGCTTGAATAAATATTATCTTATTATGGGTTTCGAAAATATGTTATTATGATGTTTGAAGCCCTCATGTTTGATCTTAAATGACTTGATTTGATTGTTGAGAATGAATGTGCTTTGAGATTGAAAAGTTATGATTTCTTATGATGAACACCATTTTCATGAATGTGTTTTGGTTCAAGCCATTACAAAAATAAGGATGTATGTATATACCTTTTTCGTGTGATGATGTTTCATGTGTGTTCACTATTAGTGTGGGGAAATTATTTGAATTGAAACTATGTGATTTTCTTGAGATTTTTGGCATGTTATATTGTTGAATACAATATTTTGGGCCTTCAGGCAACATTGATGTTTACAAAAAGAAAAATGTTTTGATGGTGACATTTGGGATGGTGCCCGGTCCTACTGCAGTAAGGAAGTTGTCCACGGTCTGACCTAGTTGGGGTGGCGTGGATAGCTTGTTATAGTGCCTTTCAGGAGATGAGGAGAAACCCTGAAAATGTACACGACTAGAGCCTTGAGTCACCACCAGGGTGATCCGGTGCCAACGCCAAAAAGCGCGTGTCTTGGCGGCTCCTGACCTAACCATGGCCACGGTTAGAAAAAGGAGAGTTTTGAGGCAATCTCACAGATGGTTTTGACTCAAGTTATACAACGTTTTTTTAAATCCTCGAATTGGTTGAAACATGATGTATTTTTGAGAAAAGATTTTCATGGTGGAGATTATATTCTTTATAAACATTGATGGTATGTGTGTTACTCCATTTTATTATGATTTTCACCGCAAATTGTGTATTTTTCATATTATGTTCGGAAGTATCTTTACAACTCTAATATTATGTATACATACTCTTAAATAGTGATGATTGTATGACTAGAAACACATGTTAACCCTTCACTAAGGAACTTAGTTTCTCACCCCCTCTCTCTCTTCCCTACGTGATAGTGCAATGTAGCAGTGCAGCTTATCATGGTGGGCAGAGGCCTTTCCTTTGAGTGCATCTTCCATATTGTTTTGAGAAGGTTATTTCATAAAGCCTGGATTGTAGTGCATGGGATCCACTAGCATATTTTTCATTTGAGACTTTGTGTATTCTGAAATCTTTCGTTGAAAACTCTGTACTTGATACTTATTTTGGGTTCGTTCAATAAAGACTTGTATCCAGGGCTTGTTTAACTTCATGTGTATGGTTTTCTTCTTGAGATCTATTGATGTGTGTGTTGTTCTTCCTCTCCATTTATTTTATTGTTGTATTGAGGAAAATAGGTTAGCCTTCCAATGACCTAGGGTGAGGCGGTGTCTGCTTTCCCTTAGGTTGTCGTGGAGGTATGTTCCGTGCCGGGCCTGCGGGTCGGGGCGTGACATGCTTTATAAGCCCTGTTGCAACTATCGCGAAGATAAGCATCAAGGTAATTGATGAATTACGCGGCCTTTACTCTTCAAGGGAGCAATCACTAAGGGTGATTACGCTAAGATAAAGACTTGCAATAAGGTACAACAAGCTATGCAAATCAATCCACTCATCAAGCATGCAACACAAGTTTTAACATAAGAAATAAAGACTCCATAAACTTTGTATTCAAGTACAAAATATACCAAGTTCTTTGTCCGGGGCACAAAGAAAATTAGCCCCTTATAGTTTCACTCAACAGAGAAATAAAAACAAGAGCAAGTACAAAACAGTACAAAAACTCCCTAATTGCTTGCATCTTCGTGAGCTCCGTGAATCTAATCTTCCTGAGAGTCCACCCCTGATGTCGGCCTGAAATTGGTGTGTAGTTCCTCCCCTGAAGGTGATGGAAAATGTGTAAAACTTCCTCCCTTAGCCTCCAGCCGTCACCCAGGCAAAAAGCTCCCATTAAACGTAACTTTCAATGCTTTTAACCTAACTTTCTATTCGAGCACGGCCGTGCTTCAGGGCGTGCAGTTTACAGGTAGTTGAAGTTTCTAAGTTTTCGCCAGGTTATAAAGTACACGACTGGAACACGCCCATGCTTGGGCCAGCTTTCATCTGCGCGGCCATGCTTTAAGAGCTATGATCGTGCTTATGATTTCTTGAATCTCCTGTGAAGTGCACGGCCAAGCTTGGGCCGTGCTTGCCTTGACGAACTTCCTCCTAGGTCTTTTTGCTATGAATCTTCTTCAAAAACACTTGTTATTGCTCCAAGACCTAAATAACTGCACAATGAATAAAAAAATACCTCAAATAGCACTAAACTAGGAAAATAGTGGCTAGAGAACAAGAGCATAATAGGTATAAAATGATAAAATATACCTATATAAATTGCACTCATCTACAGGCGTGTTTATGCTGATGCACTTCACTGCTTGGCAAGTTTTCAATGAGTTGCTAACTTTATCATTTTCCCGTAAAGTACATGCCTGGAAGCACGGCCCAAGCACGCCCGTGCTTGAGTTGAAACTTAGGTTTTACGCATCAAAAAATTAGGTAGAGGGATGGCTTGGCTTTTGGATCTTTCCTCCTTTTTGGGGGAGATGGCGGAAAGGTAGAGCGGAGCATCTTTAGGAGCCAAATCTGGACTGAGAAATCATTGTGGGAGTGGACGAACGTTGGCAAGATCATCATCGGACACCCTTCGATGAAGATTTTGAAGGAAGAAGGGAGTTTATAGATTTCATCTCATTCTCTTGTTGTTTTCCTTGTGTTTCTCTTATAATCATAGGGGTCTAACCATTCTCCGGTACCCCTGATTCGTGAATTAGGATGTTAGCTTTGTAGTTAAATACTTTCTTATAGTGTTTATGGAGTCTTATTGATTGTTATGTTTAATCTTGTGTTGCATAACTTGATGTGAATGATTAGCATATTTATGATTATAAAACTTAGCGTGTGTTGATTTTCTTAGAGTGATCATTGCATGGTGATTGCTATCCTCGAAGTGCATGATTCCCGCAGTTATAGTCATAATCCTTGACGTTCATGATTGCCTTAGATGCAATAGCCTTTGAGAGCACACATAGGTTTCGTAGGATGTACCTGATAGGCATTGTGAGAAAGTGGTAAGTATACAATTATACTATATTTTCTATATTAATTTGTATACTTATCGAATTAGTATTTGAGTAATTTAGTGGAATATAAGGCTAAATCTAGTACAAATTATCTTCGCAGGCACCAAGTGTAGGTTAAAGACAAAAAAGAACCAAATGAAGTGATTCGGAATAAAAAGATTGAAGATGGCATGCTTCTGACTTAGAAACTTGGAAAGCAGCACTACTTACGAGTACCTTATAGCTAGGCTTATGACCGTAAGCCATATTTAGAAGGCCTTGAGAGAATCCTTATGCCCGTAAGAGAAGAAGCCCTGCCAAACAGAGAACCTTACGGTCGGGACTTACGGCTGTAAGTGAGACCGTAAGTAGAAGACAGAAGAAGTTATGGAGCCCCTCACGTCCGTAAGGATTAGGGTGATAAGTATACAATTATGCATATTTTATATACTAAATTGTATACTTATCGAGTTAGTATTAGAGCAATTTAGTGGAATACGAGCTTAAATCAAGTATAAACTGTCTTCTCAGGAACCAAGTGTACGTTAAAGCCAAAGGAGAGCCAAAGGAAGCAATTGGGAATAAAAATATCGAAGATGGTATGCTCCGAACTTAGCACTTGGAGGGCTGCACTCTTTACGGGGGCTGATAAGTGCTTGCATGTACATATTATTTGAGATGTTTTCCATGCATGAGCATCACATTTTTCAGTTTATATTTCTCATTTCGTGTGTTTTTGTGTTCTTTCATGCAATCAGGGTTGTGAAGAAGATTCATGCGAAGAAAAGCAAAAATAGGTCATGATGGTACCGACTGGAGTTCTTTTGTGCAAACACAAAGTTCAAGATGCAAATCGGGTCAAACAAGAGAGTATGTGTCAACTTCTAAAGGTTTCGAGACAATTTTTGTAGAAGGACACGAAGGCAGTCATGCTCGCTCGTTCTGATTTGATCGAAGATTTCAAAAGCTCTCCAAGGGTTTTTCAACATCAAGAAATGCCTCATGACCTACCACGCGATCGTGTGTCCGTTCGTGTGGCCTCAGAAGAAAAAACGGGCGAAATCGGGGACCTATTGATGCAGTTTTATAGAGGCTGAATTTCCACATGGGCATGTGGAATTTCCACACGGCCGTGTGGAATTTCCACATGGCCGTGTGGATCCTCGATCTTTGCCATTTTAAAGGCCGTTCTGAAGCGTTTTAAGGGGGACTTTTTCCTAACTTTGGGGAGAGGTTCGGCTAGGGTTTGAGAGGGTTTTTGCTGCGTTTTGGGGGCGTTTCTTCACCGATTTCAACACCGATTCCTTCCAAGGAGAGCTATTGGGGGAGCCTTCGACGACTTCGATTCGGCAAGGTGTGCCCTAGGCTTGGAGGAAGGGTACGTGGAGAAGAAGAAACATCCCTCATAGGCCATCAACACGAAGCTTAAGGGGGTTTTCTTTATGGATTTCTTGCACTTATCTTCATTTATTTTGATGAACTTGTATTGCTCCATGGAGGACTAAACCCCTAGTGGGTACTTGGACTTGTAAACCCTAGGTTTTCTATGTTTCATTGACTTTAATGCTTTTATTCAATTTGAGTTTAAATTTGAGTTTCAATCTTGTGTGCTTAATTGTTTCTCCCTTAGAGTGACACTAGGGTTGAGCGCTAATCCAATCATCCTTTTGACGAGTGACCATCACCATTAGGATTAGATTAACCAAGTTTGAAGAGGGTCGAGAAGGTGAGTTGAGAGGTAGCGACACGTCCCCTTTCCCCTCCGGTGTGGTTTTCCCTACCTTCTTATTCCAAGTATTACTTTCGATCTCAAAGAGAGTTAGGCGTTGAGAGAGGCCTTTCCGCCGGGACTTATTTGTGATTAGGGCTCTTTCGTCTGGACCAAAGGGATTGATCTATAGTTGGGAATAGGGTTTACCGTTTGGAATCCCTAGAGCGTAGCGCAGTCATACGTGGTGTGAGGTGTCGAGAGTCTTCTCTACGCCGGGACCTCGTAGCGGACTAGTCAAGGTTGACCTTAGATTTGGGACCTTGTATCTTTGGATTCCACGACTCTTGAAATCTCTATTGAGTAAAAGTATTTGAAGTCTTGCACTTGAAACAAGGAACCTAGGGGGAGCAGTGTCCGAGTACCCCTTTCTTATCTCGGTCTTTTCCTACACTCTAGCTTTAACTTTCAGTTCTTAATTTCTGTTTTAAATCACTTTTTAATCTCAACAAAAATCAGTTTTCTTTGGCTACCTAGCGAAGTGTTTTTGTTTCTATCGTCTACTCCCTGTGGATTCGACTACCCACCCGTTGGGTACTTTATTACTTCGACATCCGTGCGCTTGCGGAACACACACGCAAGGGTGTGTCAGGGGCCTTACGGCTATGCTTAGAGTCGTAAGCCATATTCAGAAGACCTTGTGGGCATCCTTATGCACGTAAGAGGAGAAGCCTTGCAATACAGAGACGCTTACGGTCTGGACTTACGACCCTAAGCGAGACCGTAAGTGGAAGATAGAGGCATTTACGGGAGCAGCTTATGCCTATAAGGATGGAAGCAAGATTTGGCAGATTAGGTTTACGGTCCGAGGCTTACGACAGTAAGCAGTACCGTAACCCCAAAGACAGAGAGCTTTACGGGAGAGGCTTACGGCCATAATCGGGGGCGTAAGGCATGAGGAAAATTGAAGCCCTGATGTTTATGCCCTAGCTTACGCCTGTAAGCTAAACGTAAACTTACACCCATATAAGGCTTTACTGAAGGTTAAGAAGGTGTTTGGCTTTTAGGTTTTAGTCTACCTTTGGGAGAGAGAGTAGCTTGAGAAGGGAAGATAATAAGTGCGATATCAAGAGTTGGTTTCTTAATTCCAACTGCAAGAATCTGCTTGGTCTTCCAGCAACATCATCTCCATCATCCATTAGTACACCATCGCGTCCAAGGATTATAACTCCTCCAACGTTGAGGGGAATCTCACGCCAATCCTTGTCTTCTTTGTTTTGAGGGAGTTTTCCATTTATTTGCACATTATGAACATGAACATTTGTACTCTTTTGATTTCATATCTTTGCATTATGAGCTAATACCCTTGTTGGGAAGCTTGGACTTGAACCTTAGGGAATTGTTGAGCTCTGATAAGTGTCTAAATGTAGGTGTTTTCATATATATATCGTTTTCACTTTGCTTGTATTTTGTGAGGTTTGATGCCTATTTTGCGCTTAATCGTCTATTATTTGCTTTGTGGGGCATAAGGAAGCCATGGAGAACAAGAAAATATCATTTAGGTAAAAAGAGACGAAAACAAAAATTTCATACTACCCCCATACTACCCAGTATGGGGGCCGTATGCACTGTAGTAGCGCAATGATTTGGACTTATCTGCCCAGATTTCCATATTACCCAGTATAAGGAGCCGTATGTACCCCGTATGGATCGCGAATTAGTGGGTATAAATACTGACTTTTAGGGCAGAATGAAGGACTTTTCGGTTAGACTTTTTGCTGGACTCTTTGGAGGGCTTTGGCTGGACTGTTTTTGGGGGAGTTCTTGGGCGACCTTAGGGAGGAGAAGAAGGGCAAGAAAGCTAGGAGATCATTGAAGCCCAAGGTCCAAGGCTCTCAAGGCAAGAAGGCATCATCATTCAAGGGGAGATTTACCACGATTTGAAGGAAGGAGATCCGCGGCTAGAGGAAGCGTCATTCGGCATTCCTTTGGCGGTGGAAGCATCATTCGGCATATTTTCTACCTCCTCCTCCACCATTTCATCTAGGGAGTGTCAATTATGCTTTTCTTGTGTATTTTACTTGATTGTATTTCTTGTTGTAGGATGATGACACACTAGACCCCCAAGGCCACCGGGTGTTGGTGCACCTTGGGGGGTTCTATCATGTATTTTGGATGATTGTTTGCTAATTTCATGCTTGGGTAATTTTGAGATCTAATCCTTTGTTTTCATGCTAAGTGCTACACTAAGGAGAAATCCGTAGCCCTTTTATGAGTGATGCATGTAGATGTGACTTGCTCGCATGTATTAGATCATGAATGGATTAGAAGGGGACACTTGTATCATCACACCGAGAAATCGTGTGTTTGGTAGCCCTCCATGTAGGTTTAATCCGAATAAGAGTAGGTTTACTCCTAAGTGAGATTTCTTCGTACTTATTGCAATCGTAGGAATGTGGATTTGGAAGAAATTCCTATCTTTGTTCGTATGGGATTAGGGTTCAATCGCCGAGAAATTGGGGTTGTTCTAATCTTGGAATCTCATGGTCCATTTTACCCTTGCATCTTTTGTTCATCATCCATGTTTCATGATAACCCCTCAAGGGGATCCACATCCATAGGCCTTTACATTACATTGAGTTTCTTGCTTGCTTATTGCTTGTTCTCTCCAATTTGTTCTTAGTCTTGTTTTAATTTTTATTTGCACTTAGTAGAGTAAATTCCATCACTTAAGATCTTAGGCTAGATAGTAGCTCGAGAAGGAGTAATAGGAGATCCTTAGCCCCGTGTAATACGATCCTTGTGTCTTCGCACGAGGTATTACTTGGCGATCCCGTACGCTTGCTAGATCGTCGTTCTATTTATTTCATTCATTTTTGGAGAGGTCTTCGAGCTTGCTATATCATTTTTACTTCATTTGGGGCAGGTTTTCGAAGTTCTCAAATGGTTTTAAAGGGTATCCGACCTCGCTGGGCCGTATGGTGGCCGTCTGAGACGAACACAGAGCCAACCAGAGGCTCTGCATCATTTCAGACTGCCCCGCAAACGGCCCCCATACGGGGCCGTCTGCTGGCCATTTTTTCTCGGCCGAGAGGGGGCCTCTTGGCCCATACGGCCCTCCATACGGGGCAGTATGGGGGCGGTATGCCACGGGCCCCCCCCCCTTTTTAAACCATCATCTTTACACTCTCCCTTCCTTTCTCTCATTCCTCTCACCCTCCACCGATTTTCTCTCTTCTTTCAACCTCATTTCTTGGCCAAATCTTCTCATTTTTTTCTCCTAAAACTTCTCCAAATCCAGTGGAGACTTCGATCTAGTGATTTTCCCCGAGTTTGAAGCTTGTTTTCTCAAGATTTCGTCGGTATGCTTTTTCAATGCCCTAATTTTTTCTTTCTCATTTCTTGGGCATTCTTGGAGATTTTGTGTGGAATTTCCTTAGCATTTTGTTTGCTTTAGATGATGTGAATGTTATGGATGAATTTTCATTCAAATTTATGTAAAAAAATTTTCGATGCTATGAATATAGGGGAGACTCTTGCCGTGTGAACAGTGACCATACGGCCCTATACGGCCGTATGACCTCAAAAATTGGATTTTTAACTTGTTTCCTCTATCGCTTGCATTGTATTTTGCTTCATCTTGAATTCCTATGAGCTTGAATAAGGTTTCTTTTCATTGTAGGAATGCCTCGCACTAAAACACTTGCCTCCAAGCGCCCAAGAACCACTGGACCTTCATCTACACCCGATGAACCCGTCTTCAAGTTGGCCCATCATCGAGAGAGATATGATAGATTGAAGACAAAACCATTTGGAACATTATGCTACCTTGATTGGGGACTTGTGGAGAACCTTAGGATCGCAAATCAAGTCAAGGATTGGCTATCACTTAATTGTTGGGACAAGCTTTTTACCATAAATGAGCCAACCTTTCGCCAATTAACTTTGGAGGTGTTGAGTACATTTGAGGCACGTCAAGATGGAGACTCCGTGCAGGATAGGAACATTATCACCATTCGGTTTATAGCTTTTGGCAAGAAGCGTACTATGCACCCCTTGGACTTCGCCAAATACTTGGGTATCTATAATGATGAGTTTATCAAATCCATGCCCGGTAAACGTCTTAAGCTTGATTTCCCAAGTGAAGTGGGTAGAAGCGACTATTGGGCGACTTTGGCGGGTGACGATCGGACCAGGAAAGCCTCGCGCATGATTGACCCGGCACACAGGTTCATTCATGCTTTGATTGCTCGTTCTATTTGGGGCCGCACCGATAGCAAGGGGGTTGTCACTCGAGTCCGATCTTTACACGATGTATGGCATTATCGAGCGGCGCCCTACTCACCTAGGCCACCTTGTCGCCGATGCATTTCTTCACCAGGGCTCGTATACACGATTGAAGGCTATATTTGCTGGGCCATATGTGACTAGACTGATCCGTGGTAGGGGGTGTAGTACCCCTCAGGCAGGCCCACCTTCGGGCGATTGGCTTGGTAGTAAATGAGCGTGTGAGTGGCAGACCAACACGTCACCAGGCCACTGGTGAGTCCAGTCAGCGACAGACAGAGCACACAGAGTCAGAGCCTGAAGACACACCTGTTCCCACTCCAGGCTTCGACATGAGACTGAGGGGGATAGAAGGAGAGGTACAGGCCGTGCATCAGGCGCAGCGTGAGATTCGTGGCCAGCTTCACCAGATTATTGAAGGACAGCGTCGGCTCGAGGCAGATTTTCGCCGTTTCATCACTTCGCACTATGGTTCATCCTAGCACACTATGACCACTCTTTCTGCCGCCCTGCCATCACCACCAGCACCAGATTGTGATGAGTAGCAACTTGTTGGAACATGAACAATTTCGTTTACTTTTGTTTGCTTTATTTTATTTTTTTGTATTTTGTTGAGTCGTCTTGGTTCTACCCAACCGACTTGTGTTGTCAAACTTTGTGTTATTTTCATCTTTTTGTTTTTCACTACTCCGTAGTTTCTCTCTTGTGTTTTTATTTTTAAATTCTTGTGGAATGATGATGTCCCCTTTTTGCCTCGCAGGGCATTGAGGGAATTTGGTGAGCCTTCCTAATTTTTAATGGAGGTCGGACGAGACATGTGTTGCTCACCACACTTTTTGTCGAGTCTCACCTCCCCACACCCACAAGAGTAACCGGGGAAGTTCATTATCACCCTCCTCTTTTATTTTCATTAACAATTTGCCATGTTTTTCATGATTAGTGTACATTGAAGGCAATGCACAACACTAAGTGTGGGGATGGGTGTATTTCATGTTTTAGGACCATTTGTTACATGCTAGTGTTACCTATGATGGCTTTGTTCAATCTTGTAAGATTCTTTTAGCTTGGATTAATGATTGATGTGAGTTACTTGTTTCTATGCTTTATTGAATCCTGTTTCACCCCTAGTATTGTCATGTGAACTGAATGTTTTTTGTCGATGCCCTAGGAATAGCCAATGTGACTACTCTAACTCTCTTGTATGCGTAACACACTACTTTGAGTACTTGGCCTTAGAACACTAAGTTCTATCCTCCAATGGACTCTTAAGAACTTCTAAGTCTTGTTGAGCAAATCCTAGTTTTGTGTCATGTAGTATACTCTGAAGATGTGATCTAGAGTAAATGTGAAAAAAAAAAAAGAAAAAAAGAGAGTCTATGTCAGTATTCCTCTGCTTCCGAAGCATGAATGCGTCTATGTAGACTGTAATCGAGTAGTTGGGTGGCTCTTGTGCCAAACCAGCATGTGCACCCTCCAGAAAGATTTCAAAATGATGTTGGTGCAGTCTACGTTAGTCGGACTCGAAAAAAAAAAAAAATGAAAATAAAACCCTAGTGATCTTTTTGAGTATCTACCAAAGGTTTTGACATGAAAATGGATCTAGTTTCGAGCTTTAGAATTAGAAGGATCTTACTTGGACATTGAAGTAGCATTTAGTAGTTTAAGACTTAGTATTCTTTGTAAGTGGAGTGATTAGCATCTAGAGCTGTACTGATTGAAGTCCTTAAGCTAGACCAGATCAGGGCAAATAAGATATAAGATTCACTTACACGACACAGACATATAAGGGGTGAGACAGGATATTTTTATTATGCTTATTGACTATGACTCAACATCTATGTATCATTGTCCATTGCTTTTGGAATCTTATATTTGCTTGATGCCAGAGGTAATGCATTTAGCCACTTTTCAGTCTCCTTGTTTTTCATGAGTTGATTGCTTGGGGACAAGCAACGCTTAAGTGTCGGGATATTTGATAAGTGTCTAAATGTAGGTGTTTTCATATATATATCGTTTGCACTTTGCTTGTATTTTGTGAGGTTTGATGCCTATTTTGCGCTTAATCGTCTATTATTTGCTTTGTAGGGCATAAGGAAGCCATGGAGAACAAGAAGATATCATTTAGGCAAAAAGAGACGAAAACAAGAATTTCATACTACCCCCATACTACCCAGTATGGGGGCCGTATGCACTGTAGCAGCGCAATGATTTGGACTTATCTGCCCAGATTTCCATACTACCCAGTATAAGGAGCCGTATGTACCCTGTATGGATCGCGAATCAGTGGGTATAAATACTGACTTTTACTGCAGAATGAAGGACTTTTCGGCTAGACTTTTTGCTGGACTCTTGGGAGGGCTTTGGCTGGACTGTTTTTGGGGGAGTTCTTGGGCCACCTTAGGGAGGAGAAGAAGGGCAAGAAAGCTAGGAGATCATTGAAGCCCAAGGTCCAAGGCTCTCAAGGAAAGAAGGCATCATCATTCAAGGGGAGATTTACCACGATTTGAAGGAAGGAGATCCCCGGCTAGAGTAAGCATCATTCGGCATTCCTTTGGCGGTGGAAGCATCATTCGGCATATTTTCTACCTTCTCCTCCACCATTTCATCTAGGGAGTGTCAATTATGCTTTTCTTGTGTATTTTACTTGATTGTATTGCTTGTTGTAGGATGATGACACACTAGACCCCCAAGGCCACCGGGTGTTGGTGAACCTTGGGGGGTTCTATCATGTATTTTGGATGATTGTTTGCTAATTTCATGCTTGGGTAATTTTGAGATCTAATCCTTTGTTTTCATGCTAAGTGCTACACTAAGGAGAAATCCGTAGCCCTTTTATGAGTGATGCATGTAGATGTGACTTGCTCGCATGTATTAGATCATGAATGGATTAGAAGGGGACACTTGTATCATCATGCCGAGAAATCGTGTGTTTGGTAGCCCTCCATGTAGGTTTAATCCGAATAAGAGTAGGTTTACTCCTAAGTGAGATTTCTTCGTACTTATTGCAATCGTAGGAATGTGGATTTGGAAGAAATTCCTATCTTTGTTCGTATAGGATTAGGGTTCAATCGCCGAGAAATTGGGGTTGTTCTAATCTTGGAATCTCATGGTCCATTTTACCCTGGCATCTTTTGTTCATCATCCATGTTTCATGATAACCCCTCAAGGGGATCCACATCCATAGGCCTTTACATTACATTGAGTTTCTTACTTGCTTATTGCTTGTTCTCTCCAATTTGTTCTTAGTCTTGTTTTAATTTTTATTTGCACGTAGTAGAGTAAATTCCATCACTTAAGATCTTAGGCTAGATAATAGCTCGAGAAGGAGTAATAGGAGATCCTTAGCCCCGTGGAATACGATCCTTATGTCTTCGCACGAGGTATTACTTGGCGATCCCGTACTCTTGCGGGGAAGCAATCAAGCTCTATTTGTATTCTTTCAATTTCAATTAATTTTGATGTTTAACCTTAAGAATGGATGTTTAATCGGATGTATGATGAGTGCATTTTATATATATATATTTTTTATACTTTACTCTCATCATTATTGAGTCTTTTGGCTTTAATTCTCCCAAATCAGTGCTATTTGAGGTATTCTTGGTTTTTCATGCAGATATTAAAGTCCTAAAGCAAGAAGAAGTGTTTTGGAATGATTTTAGAAGGTAAAGGACTTAGAAGAAATCTCATCAAGTTCAACACGGCTTGAGCACGCCCGTGCTGTACCCCGTGCAGATTGCAGGGAGAATTCAGCCAAAGTTAGCACACCCCGAGTTCGGCCGAGCACGGTCGTGCAAACCCTCAGCACGGCCTAAGCACGCTCGTGCTTTACCCCGTACAGATTACAGGAAGGTGAGTTTCGGGAGTTTTATTTGGCCGTAATCTGCACGGCTTAAAGCACGGCTTCAACACGCCCGTGCTCACATCGGGAAAACGTTAAAACCCTCGAAACTTAGTTTTAAAGGGGACTTTTTGGTGGGCAAACTAAAGGAGGAAGAAGGAGAGAGCTTTGGGGGTCCATCCACCTCTTCACCAAGGGTATGTCGCGCATATGGTAGGCCGATCGGGAGGAGATTCCATGACATCGTAGATCCTCTGACAACCATAAGGATGCAAGAAATTAGAGAGTTTTCAACTTCTTGTATTTCAATTTCTTTGGCAATTTCCTTGTTGTTTAATGTCATGAGCGGCTAAACTCTTAAAGGAGCTCCGGGGTGGTTTGTATGACGTTGTGGCTTGAACTCATTGTCTTTACTTGCAGAATTTATGAATGTCTTGTTCTTTACATTAAATCTGAGTTATTGGCTATCTTGAGTGTTGTTTAGTGCTTGAATGCTTGGAAGTTAGGTTCTCTTATCTAGGCTTGTGAATCGCTATTGATAGTTACAAGCAGTAAGATTTCAACTTAGGGTTCAGCAGCGCTGGAAGCATCATTCTTATAGCATAACTAGATTGATAGTTACAAGCAGTAAGATTTCAACTTAGGGTTCAGCAGCGCTGGAAGCTTCATTCTTATAGCATAACTAGATTTAGAACTGAAGACATCTCTGATAAATACTGAGAAAGACCGAGTTAGTGAACATCAGAATTCCAACCCCGGGGCCCCATCTCCTCCATCGAGTCAATCCTCAAATTTTCCTTAGTGCAATTTCCCTTCCTCAACTTCCTTGAAGTCAACCCAGAGTCAAATCCATCTTTTTCTGTTTGGTTAGATATTAAGCAGAACGTTAGTATTAGAAACTATACCAGTCCCAGTGGATACGACTACCCGACCCTAAGGGTACATTTTACTACTTGTACGACCCGTGCACTTGCGGCTACGCAAGGGGCGTACCATGTACCCCCTGCACCTGCATCAATGATTTGGTGTGAATTCTGCTTCATGCCAATGTAAAACGTGTGGATGATCATCCACTCCAGGAATCCATACTGTGGGTATTTCCTTAGCAACTCCTTGAATCTCTCCCATGTTTCAAATAAAGATTCGGACTTAGATTGTACAAATGAAAAGATCTTGCTCCTCAATTTCGTTGATTTCCCTGGAGAAAAATATCTGGTGAGGACGGCCTCTACCATCTCATCCCATATGGTAATCAGCGCTCTAGGCAATGATTGCAGCCATTGTTTGGCTTTCCCTTCCAAAGAGAATGGAAAGGTGAGCAGTCGGATGGCATCATTAGTCACCCCATTGATCTTTAACATATCGCATACTTCAAGAAAATTTTTAATGTGGCCGTTCGGATCTTCATTGGCTAGGCAATTGAACTGAGCAGTTTGTTGGATCATCTAAATAAAGGCCGGCTACAGCTTAAAATTGTTTGCAGCTACCTGAGTTCTAAACATTGATGAAGAGTAGAATTGACTAAAATTTCTAGATCAAAATAGTTAATTTTTCCAAAAACAACAGAATATCAAAGTTCAAACTGAGGAAATACAGAATAATCGACCAAGTAAAAATATTAACATGCCTATGATCCCACTTTGCATATATCAAAATAAGAAAATTATTTCTAAATCAAATAACTTAACAAGTAGATTGTAAAATAAATAACAATGGACTAATTTATGTAACTCAAAATATATAACCTACGTAGCTTATGAAAACAATGAATGAATAAATAAATAACAAAAACTTTTAAATTCTTAATAATTTGTAAGAATATATTAATAAAAAATAAAATTGTTCAGAAAAATATAATTATTAAAAATAATAAAAGAAATAATCAAAGTAGTTATTTAGTAAGTGTGAAAAAGTATATACACTTATACTACAATTTATATGTAGTTTACTTACCTAACATAAGAAATCCAATTCTTGTACCAACTCAAGGCTTTTGTGTAGGTCTTAAATTTAGGAAAAACATTTATTCAATAACCAAAATA
The DNA here is from genome assembly GCA_902712375.1 of Dioscorea dumetorum. Classification (NCBI taxonomy): domain Eukaryota; kingdom Viridiplantae; phylum Streptophyta; class Magnoliopsida; order Dioscoreales; family Dioscoreaceae; genus Dioscorea; species Dioscorea dumetorum. Next base: position 518,710 of record CACTHL010000882.1, on the reverse strand, counting down.
TAAATTAACAAAACTTCAGTGGATATACAAAAAAGATTCAAGACACCAATGATGCTAGTATAAGGGTTGATGACCTTACACTTGATCAGCGGGCGCACATTTCAACATAGGCGAAGCCACGAGGGCGCACAGTTGCGTGGATTGGGTAGCGCGCGGTTAGCGCGAGGCGTGTGTTGTGTCGTGACCAAAGCAGGCGGAATATCCCGCACGATCATGTGCTAAGACCATGAAGTGCGCGCGCTGGACCATGGGCGTGCCCGTGACCGATGAGCGCGTGGGGCAGGCGCGCCCGTACCAAGAGTCAAGTGTTGCAAACTTAGATTATTTAAAGTGTAGATCTCTAGCAAGTCTAGACGGGGGCGGGATACTTGATCAGGCCGGGAGACCCAGATGCTGGTTACGGATTTTACAAGGCGTTACGCAGGCATATGCAAGTGGGCACACGGTCGGGAGCGTGGCCGAGCCAGGGGTAAGGATGGCAAGCAATATTACCGCGTGTGACCGGTACTGCTGCGCTGTGACCAAAGGTGGCTGGTTGAAGCTACAGTCAAGTCGGTGGATACTGCAAGCTAACTGAAGTCAGGGACTTGACACCAGACCTGTATTGGGCATGGGGCTCAATTAATCTTGGATTTCGGGTAGCTCTTGTAATAGGGTCTAATGTGTCTTTAGGAGGAGACAAGACCTCTTGGTGATGGTTTTTGGCTATCGTTGTAAACATTTCTCAATCTAAGAGAGTTTATGTTTTTCTCTCTCGAAATGGGTTTCATGTGTCGTGTTTCTCGTACCATGAATCTTTTCCGGTTTTGCTCGCTTTTCGTTATCTCGTTGTGCTTGTGATGCAAACATGAATTCACTAACTGTTCTTACAAGGAAGGCTGGCATGTCGCTATGGCGCATGGTGCCGTATGGCCGAAAGTGATCGGTTGAGACCGTGACAGCTACCAAGGTTAAGGGCTAATAAGCAAGGGTATTGTAAAAAAGATATTTTAGAAGGGCATAAATGCTAAAAGAGTTAAGCTATTCTCTTATTTTGAAATTCAGATTCTTTGAAGGGTATAATATAAATTATCAAATATAAAGGATATATGAACTATTTTAACATGACCATTAAGGATTAAACCCACATAACTTAGTCTATCATTCTCCAAATCATAAAAGTTTTTCTTCTGAAACAACTAGACAAAATGAGGCTATGACATATCTAAAATTCATACTAATTAGAAAACTATTAAATTTATAACATCTATTTGAATGATCATCTATTTCTGCAAACTAGTAAAATCAGACATGATCTTTTTAACATACATGTCTCTCAGCATATAACCTCAAATAACATGATAGTTTAGGAATGGCTAGCTAATCCAAAAATGAACAACTTCTTTATTTTGAAGCTTGCTCGATTCTACCTCAAAAATCATGAAAAATTTTAATTAGGCTTAAGTTTTGCATAGCATTCTATTTGACATAGATACACTAATAAGGTTGTATCTCATAATTATAGATGTAACACTTGAAATTTTACAAGCAGTTATCTGACATCATGCACTACAACTTTATTTTATTTTTCACTGTGCTAGATTCATCCTCTAAAATTAAGGATTATGACAGAGAATATTATTTTACAAAGTTACACTAATAGGGTTATGTCTTCTAAGCTATAAATTTATAAAATCTGAAATTTTGCAAATACTTATTTGACATCAAATTTTTAAAAAATGGCCATTATAAACTATGCACTATAATAAGAACTAAGCATTAAGCAAAACGAGATTTCTCACATCAAGCTAGAACCCCGGCTTTCTTAATGACAGAGATCAGAAATTTAATCATGATGGGTAGCAGTGTTCAAGGATTCACGATTTTCACGGTACGACTGAATCAATGTAGTTTTTAAGGAGATAAGGAAATATCTGTAGAGATAATTAAAAAAAGTTAAATAAATAATAATAATAATAATAATAATAATATTAATAACAAAGCAATAAAGCGTGGGGTTAAAAGAGAGACCCCTCGAGGAGAGCAATCTCCATCAATTGGACATCACAACGAATTTCAAGAATGATCCTCATCATATCTTCATCAACCCTTTCAGCTTGTGTGACTGTAAGAGGTAATGGAGAGACCCTTCAAGGAGAACAGTCGTCATTCATTAGACATCACAGCGAACTTTAAGAGTGACACTCATCATATCTTCAACTTTTTCAGCAAGTGTGATTATCAGAAGATAATGGGGAGACCCTCTCAAATAGAGCAGTCGTCATGCATTGGACATCATAGCTAGAATCAAGGGAAGTCTTCAAAAGTCTTCATCAACCCCTTCAGCTATGTGACTGTCAAGAAATCTTCAGGGAGGTTATTAATTTACCAAAATACCCCTCTAAAAATCCACACTCTTTCATCATTTTTTGCATTTTTATTTATTTATTTATTTGCATTAGTCCTAATTTCTTCTTTTTACTCCATAAGGTTTCATAATTTTTCATGAAACCGTAAGTTCTCCCATTTTTCACTACAATAAATAAATAAATAAATCTAATATTTTATATATTTTTAATTTTTTAATTAACTTCTATTCCAAATTGACCCCTAACCTTCATTTTTTTCACATTTTATTCAAACTTTGCAAATAATCCCTCTAACTTTTATCTTTACCATTCCATATCAAATATTTCTAAAACCCCTGAACCTTTTGCTTTTGATGTTTTTTTTTTTTCTTTTTAGGAGTTTTACAGCTAAGCCAAAAGCTTTTATATTTCCCTATTTTTTCGAATTTTCATAAATAAACCCTTATTTCTAGTGTTTTTTAATTTTTTTTTGTTTCAATCATTAATTTTTTATGTGCCCACAATAACAGGATGCATGACAAGCATTTCAACAAGCTACATTGCACTAACATCAAGCGTTGGGATTTTTAACATTGCCTTAAGCTAAACGTTTGACATGATATTTGCAAGTGTGACTGATGATTGTCCCGCAAGCGCACGGGGTCGTCAAGTAATAAACCACTTGCTCACGCACGAGTGGGTCGTATTCCCAAGGGCCCAAGGAGCTACTATTACTCCCCTTTCGTCTATTTCCATGCCTAACACTTTAAAAGATAAACAGTGATTGCAAAAAGATAAAAAACTATTAAAATTAAATCCGGGCTACTACTACACACATATAGCGAACAAGGAAGAATCAAACACACGAAGAGGTGATTTGGACAATGAATTCTCCTAGGGTTGTCATTAGGTCCTGAATTTAGGATGAAATGTTGAGATGGTAGCTGGGCCAAGAGACTCCTAAAGTAGGTCAACCCCGATGGTCACGGCGATCAACCCTAATCCGGTAGAAGTATTGGATCGGAATCACATCCGCCCAAATCCTATTATGATAGCATTAAACTTAGGGAAATCTCTAATTAGGGTCAAACTCAATATTTATGTTCATCCCTAATGGTTGGAGGGGTACGAAATACCCGATGGTCACGGTGTATTCATACATGAATCCCTTTCAAGTTTGGTGAGTCTAATACTAGGGCAATTGTCATGCAACCTAGCATTTCTTAGAAATGGCACACCGAGTTCTCATGCATACCAAGGCATTAAAATACACCAAACATGAACCACAAACTATAAGATTCCATAAAAGAAACACAACATCCAACAATGCATCACAAGGATGATCATCCAAATTACAAACAAATACCCCTAGAGTTCATCATGTCCAAACCACAAATAAGTTCGTTCCTCATGAAAGAGGAACACTCATACAAGTTCAAGGAGTAAATAAACAAGAAAAGAAGGAAGAAACACTCCCTCTAGCTTCGGAAACCCTTGAATGGATGAAGACCTTCAAAATACACCTTGATGTTTTGGATCTTCCCTCCAAACCTTCTCCTTCGATGTGTGCCTCCCTCTTGGTGAAGATTGCGCCGTAGATCGCTGGAAATGGCCGGCAAAGAAAGTGGGGCGCCAGCCCTAGAAGAATAGATGAAAAGTCCCCCATTCGAAATGCCCTAAAAACCTTTAAATTCATCACATCGCGATGCCTTGTGGGTGACCTTGCGGGCGCAAGGTTGCCCGCAAGGCATCCAGAGACTTTCTCATATTTTTTTGGTACTATAGTACCCTGCTACAGTACGTCTACAGAATCTTGGTACATTAATTCTGCTACAGTACGGCTGCAGTTATGAAGCCCAAAAACGCCTTATTTGGTGTCGATTTCTTCATAAATACGTCCTTGAGCTTATTTGGGATTATTCATGGCCTGTAACACAAAATAAAGAGATTTAAACCAAAAGAAGGGCATTGGCTCATTAAAAAGATAATAAAATAATTTAGGCGATTACGTATAAAATACGTATATTTAGACGTTTATCAAACATCCCCACACCTAATTGTTTGGTTATCCCCAAGCAAACGAACATGAAGAACAGGGGCAAGAAGATAAATGGCTAAACATACGACCTCAAGCTCAAATATACAAGACTCCACAAGCACAGATGGTTAGAAATCAAGAAGTGAGTTGTTCAATGTATAGACAAGTAATATTAGCTCTGTTTCATCCAAAGTGTTCTTGTGAGTGTGTGCTGACTCCCACCTTGACCTCCACAACCTGGGTTACCCCAGGATGTCCATTCACCTCACTCAAATTGAAATTAGTGTTAGAAGTGCTAAAGACCCTCTCAATAGTCAGTTAAAAATCTTTTGGTCTTGCAACGAAACAAGTGAAGGTAAAACAGATTTCAGGCGACCAAAAGGTCACAATTTTTTTTTTTTTCGAGTCCGTCTAACGTAGACTGCACAAAAATCTTTCAGATGGATGCACATGCTGGCCAGGCACAAGAGCTACCCAACTTACTTAATTACAGATCTACATATACGCATTCATGCTTTTACAAGCAGAGGAATACTGACATGGACTCATTTTAATTTCATTTTTTTTTAAGACGCCTAAGCAATTGCCTGCTAAAACCTTCACTTAAAAACTTCACATAGGGTTAAAGCAAAAACAGAAGACTCAAAAGCTTTTAAAGGACTATTGAAAGAAGAATTTAACATCCTAATACAAAAATCAATAAGATGGGTTAGAGCGTCAGAAGTGGGAGTTATAGTGAGCAGGTATAAATGTGCATTAAGGATGAAACAGAACTACATTCAAGCATATGTAAAGTACAACTCACTACTGTCATTCTACCAAACTAGGAAGTTCTTAACAATAAGATCATAGCTATCATAGGCAATTCAAGTATGCATTAAAATAAAATACTCCATCCCCACACCTAAAGCTGTACATTGTCCCCAATGTACATAAATCAGCAGTACAGGGTGGGAAATAAATATGCAATAAGAATTAAGAGATGGAGTGAAGAAAACTTCCCCATTTTCGGTTCGGAGTGGACAATACATGCACGAATACGGGGTAAGTTCAATCATCGAAGGGTGGTGAGAGTGAAGCTCCTTTTATGATAATCCTACAAAGATCAAGAAGCAAATCTCATCTCACCAATTCAAAAGTAGGGAGCAAAAATAAAAATAAAAATAAACTAAGTCGAAAATAAACAACAAAGTATGACTCCATGCAAGTTCTCTTCTCAATCTACAAGTGAACAAATAAATTCAAGGAAAATTTCATTCAAAAGTTACTGTAGCACGAGCAGAAATTTTGCAAGAGTTTCCCCTGGTTTTTGAAGCCCAAAACTTTACAAATAATGCCTTAAAATACAATTAAATCAAAGATTAAACATTCACACGATATATCCCAAAGTTTGAGGCAAGATAAGCATGAAAAACAAGAAGAAACATCAAGTTTGCTTCAACACACAAGTTAAGTCTTCAAAGCTTGAATCGAAAACGATCGGTGAAGAAGATGATGAAACCTTGAATAAACCACTGGATCCTCATTGCAAAAGTTAGGAGAGGAGTGTAGAGGACGAAAAATGAAGAAAAACGGTGAAAGAATGAGGGAAAACGGATGAGAAATGAGAGAGATATGAGTAAAATGGTGAAGAGGTAGATTTAAGAGATGGCCAGCCGGAGCTCCTTGCGGCCTGGCTTGCGCCCGCAAGCTAGCCCGTAAGGCCTGAAAAAATCAGCCCTTACACACATTTTCCATTGCAACTTAAGCACAAACAATGCACCAATGTTTTCAACAAAAACTCACACAAGAATTTGCATTCGAATGTCATAAAATCAAAGGACAAAACCAATAAATTCAAGAACAAGCATGGATCATACTCAAACAAACAACCAAACAATCTAACATTCAAACAACAACGAGTAAAGAAAAACACAAACACAACAATCCATCACACAATTAAAATATGAAAATTCAAAGAACATGAATCTAAAACTTGGGTTGCCTCCCAAGAAGCACTAGTTTAGCGTCATTAGCTCGACGTACCTTGTTCTTACCTTAGGGTTGCTTGAAAATGGTGTGTTCCCCCCCGGCTAGAAGTGGCATACGAGCTACCAAGAAAATTAAATCGTACCTTCCGGAATGGTGTCAATGTGGATGTCAAGTATGAATTACCTTTTGGCCTCCATGGAAAGAGCTTCGGCTGGCATTGTGCAATTTTAATCTTGGCAAATCTTTAGATGGTCTTAGCATTCTTCCCGCCACTTCATTTGTCCCAGTTAAATTTCCTTGGAGCCTTATCAAAAATCGTTTTGACCTCCAAGGGAATAGGTTAGGATGAAGATTTTTCAAGCTTGGCATAGGTGGGTCCTTGGGTGGTGTAAACCTCCTACCCACTTCTCCTTATTCAACCATTGTCAATCTTCTTTTAATTACCCACAAGAATCGTTTGGGTCTCCAAGGAAATAATTTTGGGTGGGACGTGTCTAACAATGACATAGGTGGGTCATTGGATGGCTTCAACCTCCTACCCACTTCTTCAATTGTCCCGGAAAATCCTCTTTTGTGCATGATAAATGGATTGGCTTCTATGCAAAGGGCTCGCTCAATTGGTATTGGCACCACCTTTTCTTCTCCTTCAACCTCCACTATACCAAAATTCTCTTCTATCTCCCTTTCACTGTAGCTCTCTTCTTTTTCATTATTGCTTGTAGTTGGGAGTTCTATTCTTGGCATGAGGATTAATTGTTCAACCCGGCCCTCTAGCTTGTGAAGGGATGCTTGCACATTCAAAAGTGTGGCATGGATAGCCTCAAATCCGGAATTATATTTAGCATCAAGGGATTGAAGTTCAGCGGTAATGGCTTCAAATTTAGTGTTGATGGTGCGAAATCTATGTTCAGTATTCACCATGAATTTTGCCAATACATCCTCAGTAGTATATTTCCTTTCTTGCGGTGTTCCGTGTTGAGGACTTGGAGTGGGAATGCACCGTTGCTCTTGAAGTGATTTGTGCTTAATAAATTTGTTGAGTTTCTCCTCAAGAACATCTGGCCAAAGCAAAGTTTGGATCATTCAAGGTCAAAGCTCCTTGCATTTGCCAACATTAGTATACCTCGCACAAAACGAAAACACAAAGTCAAACAAAGCACAACAAAAGAACTAATGGTTAGAGCAATAGACTATAGGTTTTCCTAGTATCCCTTGTGTCCCTGGCAACGGCGCCAAAAACTCGATGATTGTCCCGCAACCGCACAGGGTCGTCAAGTAATAAACCACTTGCGCACGCACGAGTGGGTCGTATTCCCAAGGGCCCAAGGAGCTACTATTACTCCCCTTTCGTCTATTTCCTAGCCTAGCACTTCAAAAGATAAACAGTGATTGCAAAAAGATAAAAAACTATTAAAATGAAATCCGGGCTACTACTACACACATTTAGCGAACAAGGGAGAATCAAACACACGAAGAGGTGATTTGAACAATGAGTTCTCCTAGGGTTGTCATTAGATCCTGAATTTAGGATGAAATGTTGAGATTGTAGCTGGGCCAAGAGACTCCTAAAGTAGGTCAACCCCGATGGTCACGGCGATCAACCCCTAATCCGGTAGAAGTATTGGATCGGAATCACATCTGCCCAAATCCTATTATGATAGCATTAAACTTAGGGAAATCTCTAATTAGGGTCAAACTCAATATTTATGTTCATCCCTAATGGTTGGAGGGGTACGAAATACCCGATGGTCACGGTGTATTCATACATGAATCCCTTTCAAGTTTGGTGAGTCTAATACTAGGGCAATGGTCATGCAACCTAGCATTTCCTAGAAATGGCACACCGAGTTCTCATGCATACCAAGGCATTAAAATACACCAAACATGAACCACAAGCTATAAGATTCCATAAAAGAAACACAACATCCAACAATGCATCACAAGGATGATCATCCAAATTACAAACAAATACCCCTAGAGTTCATCATGTCCAAACCACAAATAAGTTAGTTCCTCATGAAAGAGGAACACTCATACAAGTTCAAGGAGCAAATAAACAAGAAAAGAAGGAAGAAACACTCCCTCTAGCTTTGAAAACCCTTGAATGGATGAAGACCTTCAAAATACACCTTGATGTTTTGGATCTTCCCTCCAAACCTTCTCCTTCGATGTGTGCCTCCCTCTTGGTGAAGATTGCGCCGTAGATCGCCGGAAATGGCCGGCAAAGAAGGTGGGGCGCCGGCCCTATAAGAATAGATGAAAAGTCCCCCATTCCAAATGCCCTAAAAACCTTTAAATTCATCACATCGCGATGCCTTGCGGGTGACCTTACGGGCGCAAGGTTGCCCGCAAGGCATCCAGAGACTTTCTCAGATTTTTTTTGGTGCTACAGTACCCTGCTACAGTAACATCTATAGTGATCTTGCTACATTAATTCTGTTACATTACGTCTACAGTGATGAAGCCCAAAAACGCCTTATTTGGTGTCGATTTCTTCATAAATACGTCCTTGAGCTTATTTGGGATTATTCAGGCCCTATAACACAAAATAAAGAAATTTAAACCAAAAGAAGGGCATTTGCTCATTAAAAAGATAATAAAATAATTTAGACAATTACGTATAAAATACGTATATTTAGACGTTTATCAGTGACAAACAAATAAATAATAATAATATTCAAAGTTTAATCTCTCACTTGTTATAGCATGGGCATTTAATATGTAAAGAGCAATCACAAGCCACATGCATGCATTATATTCCATATTCTTCATGAATGACATGAATATCTATTCACATCATCTCTATATATTCTTCATGCATGTAGATTGTTTTTCAAAAAAAAACAAAAATTACCTACACAAAGCAATCCTCAAAACCAACCTTCTATGATTGATAAGGGTTTGAATATGCATGTTTCATTAGCATGAGTTATTACATACAAACATGATTTATTGTAGATTTATTGGATCAAGTAATCAATAGCATGAGTTATCCGATCAATGGCCGTGGTGGGCAACTCAGAGTAATCAATAGCAAGAAAGAGGAGTCCATGGCAGTGGGAGGAGTTTCCACGACCGTGGTAGGCATATCCAAGTCAAGACAGAGAAGTACACAGGGGTGGACCTTGTTGTCTACCCCCGTGGGAACTAGCATGCAAAGAGAATCCACAGCCGCGGATGATGGGTCCATAACCGTGGGAAGTTTATATACTGGTGAACTCTTGGGAGCAAAGAACTCCACGGCTGTGGTAAGCACTATTTATGGCCATGGAGTCATTTGAGAAAAGGCTATAAAACCCTTTATTTCGAGGAGAAAGGGAGTTTTTTGGAGAGAGGATAGCGGCATCTAAAGCCTGAGTCGAGAAGGGGGAGCTCATCAACATAGACGGGCGATCCATTGTCACCGGAGGAATTATTGAAGCAATTATTTGGCAACAGATATCTGCCTATCGGTTTTGGAAAAAGGGGGTTTTTCATCTTTGTGAGTTTTAGTATATATATATATTCTAAAACCTTTATGTTTAATTTGTATTGCTCCATGAGGAGCTAAACCCTTGTGGGGGTATTGAACTTATGAAGTCTAGGATGATCTAATGTTGTTCGGATTTTGTTTCTTTCTCTTTAATTGAAGTTATTTGTTTAAGTTCAATTTTCGTGGTGCTAATGTCCATAATCTTTGTATGTGACAGCAACAATTATGTTTTGAATATTCATGTCGGGATGCCCCACTAGAATAGGTCTAGCAAGAGTTGGAAAGGATAAAGAGTGAGCCTTAGGTAGAGGAGTGTCCACTTCCACTTCGGGTTGATCAACGCCTACGTTTGTGTCCCGTGTGATCTGCAATCGGTTAGACCCTTGGATGTGACAGGCCTTGTTAGGGTTTATCCTTGATTAGTGGTTAGTGGTCTTGCGAAAGAACTAACCGATTTCGGGTGCTAAGTTAGTCTGAAGAGGAATCCCTAGAACCTATCATTCTTATATGAACACCTCATATGTGACAGGTCAAGTATAGGAGGTTTCGTATTGAACAAGTCTCCAATTGCCGTGCGAAGGATTGAAGGAATTTTGGATTCTTTCGGCTTAACCCTTCGTATTTAGATAGAGAGAAAGAGAGAGTCAAGATTCCATAGTGCATTCCCTTAACATCCTAGGGAATCATAATTTGAGTACCCACTCTTTCCCAACTGAGTGTTTCCCTTCTTTTCCCTACTTTAGTTCTGTTTACTTTCAGTTCTGTGTCTCTACACAACCTTTGTAGTATACAGCTAGATAATAGAACTAAAATAGTAACTAGTACTTAGTACCTGTAAACTCCCTGTGGACACGATAACTTAATCATTGGGTTCTTCACTACTTCAACATCGATGCACGTACAGTATACACACACAAAGGGCATGTCAATAATCTTTTTTTTTTTAAAAAAAACTTTTTCCTTTCCTTCTTTTTCGTTGCTTCTTCTTCTCTTCTTTCTTTTTTTGTTGTTTCCTATATCCCTTTTTTCTTTCAACCAACTCACGTCCTCTGTCTACTAACCACGTCCCCATCGCCCACCACCTCATGCTTACGAATGTATTTTTTATTATTATTTTTTCAAATTCGAAATTCAAAATTATTTAAAATTAAGAATATTTATATTTATTATATGTATATACTATATTTTCGTATTTATTCTTTTTATAAACCCCATCTTTTACTTTAAAAACCTATATAAACAAAGTTAAATGAATACTTTTAATTTGCTATTCGACACTCCCCTTATAAGTTTTAACTCGACCATTGGTCGTATTGTCTTGGGTGTGGCGCTTATGGATTTCATCAAAATAATAATAATAGTAAAATTATTGATCAGTTGCACCATTTTGTTTTTTTTTTACAATTTGGAACTATTTTTTAGTATTCTCGTGTACAAAACTCACTGAGATTTGTCGTTCTTTGATCATTATCCTTACTATAATATTAAAACAAAGAGGATCATCGGCTTCAGTGTTACTAACTTATCAGTCATCATTAACTATACAATAAAGGTCATCATGTGATGAAGCGACTTCCAAGCGGTGTACACGTGAGCGAACGTGCTAGCTGGGAGCTCAGCTGTGACACAATGGTTGTGTCACGAGAGCACCTCTTTGCCCTTCCGCGGGCAGTGTGAGCACGAGAGTAGCTCGGCGGTTGCCGTGCGGGCGGCGCCGTGGAACACGGACTGCGCAAAGCCTCGTTGGGCGAAGATGGCTCCATGAGGCCGCATTCAATTCTTTCTGTTGACTTTAGCGGAGTCTGAATCTAATCACTCTAATCCGTGAAGAAAAAAGATTGGCTAAGACTCCTCTGGGGCTAGACTTGGGGACACTAACTAATAATAATCACATGAAGGTTGTCATAAAAGTTAGGTCTTGCATGTATTTTGCTCACATGGCTAGTGGGGTGTTTTCTCCAGTACTCCACTTGGCGGGGTAAGATGGACGCTTTGTACAGATATTTGTTCTTTGGAGTAAACATTTCAAACCAAGGTGTCCTGCTTTAAATATTTTATTTATATGCATTACATATGCATTACATATCTTTGTGAAGATTTTCGTACGCTGTGCAAATTGAGGGTTCAAATGTGATGATTGGTCGATGGAATTTGACAAGATCTAGAGTAGATTTTAAACAAGATTCTTATCTGTCATATGATTTTAATGTGGTTAATACAATATGAGCAGCTACTACCCTTAGTTGCCTTGAAACACTGCTTCATTAAGTTGGATTTTGGTGCTTGGCTCGAGTTTTATCAGGTTCAAACTCATTTGATTACAATGTGTTTAAGGCTTATCACAAAAACATGTGAGGTTTGGTGCAAAGGTAGGCCGTATATATATATATATATATATATATCAAAATCCGCAGCTGTCATGCTATGGCCAACAAATAACAAAAACGACAAATCCCAAGTGTCATTTCATGCCTGAAGCTAAAAGCATCCCTAAAGGCTAAAAAGACGAAAACAAAAAGTGAATCAGGAGCTCCAGAGTCCAGAACTACGAGTGCATGCTTCTCTTTTTCTTTTACCCAAGTGAAGACAAAATTTGCGCTTGTGGTCGTGAAACCCAATAGATGAAAAGAAGAGTGCTAAAAGCTACCACACAACCCACACCGTTTTCTAACTATTTAAAGTTAAAGATTTTCTTTTAATAATATTCTTTAAACACATTTTAAACTCGAATAGGGTGCCCTCACATGTTTCTCCCAGAAAACAAAACAAAAATCACTATGTTGACATTTTATATTTCATAGTACGGGTACAATTTTCGCCATTGTTATATACAGGAAGGTGAAAGACATCCGCTGTTATCGGGAAACGGCATCTGCCAACTGGCCGATCTTGAAGGCGATTTCGGGAGGTAACTTAACAGGATGTCGTCGGCGGTCTTGGCGGAACTCGATAGTGAGAGCATCTTTTATCTCGTCCGAGCTCCAACCGGCTCGTCTAAGCGAGTCGGAGCAGCGATTCGTTTTCAGTAGTAACGAGTCGCGGATCGCCTGGTCATCCAAAACGATCTCATCCTGGCCGTTGAACAGACCGGACGAGGACACGTGGACGATCTCACTAACGTCAGATTCATTCCAACCACCCGCTCTGAGAAAGGAGCCGATGCTATCGAGGTAGCCTCCGACCCAGGTGGGGAGTTTTTGGGGCCGGATCTCAAGAAAGCACTGCGGAGAGGGATCAGCGGAGGAGGAGCTCCGGCGACGGCAATCGGACGAGGCGTCGGACCAGAACTCGATCCAGCGTGGATTTTTGCCTGCGATAGAGTCGACACTGCGGCGGGAGGAGGGAACCGGCGGGGGTTTCTCTGGAGGCCCGGCCGAGCGTTGGCGGCGGAGGGAGAGATCAGAGGAAGAGGGTAAGGCGAGAGCGCGGCGGAAGAAGTCGGGGAGATCGAGAGCGTAGCAGGTGACCTGATCGTCGGAGACGAGGAAGACAGGATTGCCAGCGAGACAGGGGCGGGAGGGGAGGTAACAGCGGTTGAAAAGGGGAATGAGGGAAGGGGCCCGGCGGATAGAGGAGCGAGCGGAGTGGAGGGCAAGGATGGGGTCGGAGGGGCGGGTGCCTAAGGAGCGAGGCCAAAGAGAACCACGAGCGACCTGGAGAGATGCGGCGGCGAGAGGGAGGGAAAGAGATGATGACTGGAGACGGCGCCAGTCAGGAAAGCCTGGGCCCGAGGGGAGGCCAAGGGAGAGAATGGCGCGGAGATCGGGAGGCAAGGGAAAGCCGAGCTCCGCTTCTGTGCGGGCGAGATCAGCGTCAGAGAGGCCGGGGAGGATAGTGACGCCCGAGGAACGGAGATGGGCTAGGAGGGATTCGGCGAGTGGGGTTAGAGGTAAGAGGCCGTTGCGGGTTGGTGTGGGAATCGGGGCTGTGGCTGCTCGGGAGGAGAGGCGGCGGAGCCCAGCGGCGTGGGAAGGAGCCAGGGTGTACATGCGACGCTCGGCCTCGACCATTTGAGAATGTATGGTGGGAAAAAGGGAGAAGGTTCATTTTATATACAAAGAAAGTGAGAACAGGTGGGCCTACGGTGAGAACAAGGAAATGTGGGGTATTTTATAAAAGGAACAGGGAACTGGGTTTCTAGGAACCTAGGATGGGTGATGGTTGTGATTTGAAATAGCATAGAGAGGACATATTACCGTTATGGTGGGGTACTGCTAAACTTTTAAACTCGGAGTACTAAGAGAAGGAGATGTGAACCTCGCTTTTGTGCGATGCTTTTTCTTTGATCCGAAAAATGTTTTGTTTGATGGGGATTAATATGTCACATAATGAAATACGCGTACCAGCACCGAAAGCTAGACGTGGCCGTTTTTAACCGAAACCGTGGAACCGAACCGTAAAAAACCCGAACCGAATCGCCAAAACCGTAATCAAAAAAACCGGAACCGGAACCGGAACCTTCGTGTAAGGTTTGGTTCCGGTTCAGAAATTTGAAAACCGTGGTACTGGCGGTTCGAACCGGTGCTCAAACCGGTTTCCGGCTTTATATATATATATATATATATATATATATATTATGTCTTTATTTTGTTAATATCATTAATAATTTATTAATTTAATTTCATGTTTAAAGATATTTTAAATAAGTAATTAAAGATATTAACTAAATTGATTTGGTCTGATTCTGAACACTTGAACTTGATTATCTGATTATGACCACTAAGTTTGATTCGTAACATTAGTCCGACTTACATGTATTGTGTCATGGCAAACTTTGTTACTCATGCAATAAGATAAGTTATAACTAATTGATTATGCCAGAAATTATTGGTAACAAATTAAATATGGATTTATTAAAATAATTTAATTAATAAGGAGTAGTTATAACTAATTGCTTTAATAGAGATTAATCTTAATTTTTAATACTAATTGAAATATTATTGAATTGCTTGTTTGTATTGTTTTTGAAATAGTACAATTCAGAGCATTTATAAGGAACCGAACTTTGTGGTTTTGAAATAGTATTGCCAAACTTTGTATTAATACTTTTATATCAAGAATTATTAATACTTTTATTTTTTTAATAAAATATTATATTAAGTTAATTCTTGTATTTTTGTGTTTGAAATATTGAATTATTTAGTTTGAAAAAAAACTGAACCGTTTGAACTGCCAACCGAAACCGTTGAACCGAACCGCTAGAACCGGAACCAAACCGGAACCGTCAAGAACCTTGCCCAGGCGGTTCGGTTCCGGTTCAAGATTTTTTGAACCGGAACCGGCGGTTCCTGAACCGTGGCAATGTCTACTGAAAGCGTTCTCATTTTGGAATTATATATTTTTTTAAAAAATTATGTATTATATGAACAATCAAATTGACAAACATACATATTTAGGGGCCGTTTGGTTCACCGAAGTGAAGCCTGAACTGACCTAGGTGAGGAGTTCCGGCCCACTTCGGGTTGTTTGGTTCACCGAAGTTGGTCCCTAAATGGTGATGGGACAACTTCTCCACCCGCCCACTTCAGTGAATCAGTTCAGGGAAAAAAGGGTGAAGTCACTAGTTCAGGCCCTCACTTAAGTCCATGCGCATCTCACGTGAGTGTTAAGCTCACATTTCCCCGATTTTCGTCCCTCTCGCTTCTTTCGTCCATCTAGGGATTTCGCCCACTGCTACCTCTGTCGAAACATCATCGTCTCCAAGATCCAAAGGCCAGCATCACCGCTCCGATTTTCCTCTCTGTCAATTCTCCTCAACATCCTTACTTCCCTTTCATGTTTTGACTCGCCTGGAGTCATCGTCGGAAATCACGAGCGCAGTGTTCCGTTCGGCTGCTCTAACCGGCGGGTGCGGTTGATTTCCATCGGTGTTGTCAACGGATCTACTACTTACATCGGTTTCTCTTGACTTCTTCTAAGTGCCTTGTTCTTTCTATACTATTGCAGTGATTTAGTATAGCTCACACCTGTTTTTTTCCCCAAACTTTGATTAGGTTGTTCCATCCACCAGCTTGACTAGAGTTTTCACTAATCGTTGGTTTTGTTGGCTTTTCGGTGAGTCATGGAGTTGAGTTAAGGCCTTGCTTTCGATTATGTTCATATCACAGGTTTGATGATGTTTTCCTTGTACTTTTTCGCAGATCCGTTACTGTTCTGGTTCTAATCTCCTGCTCTCTTCTCTCCTGTGGGTTTTGTGTGAGTTTTTACATTCTCTGCGAAAAAGATTTTCTGTTAGCTTGATCATGCAGATGCCCTTCTTCTTGATTATTTTGTGGCCCTCTACTTTTCTATTTGAATGTGTTGTTCAGAGCTGGTTCCTCTTGACTTCTTCTAAGTACCTTCTTCTTTCTATATTATCGCAGGGATTTAGTACAGCTCACACCTGTTTTTTTCCCCATACTTTGATTAAGTTGTTCCATCTACCGGCACAACTAGAGTTTTCACTTATCATTGGTTTTGTTGGTTTTCCGGTGAGTCATGGAGTTGAGTTAAGGCCTTGCTTTCGATTGTGTTCATATTACAGGTTTGATGATGTTTTCCTTGTATTTTTCTGCAAATCTGTTACCGTTATGTTTCCGATCACCTTCTATCTTCTCTCCAGCGGGTTTTGTGTGAGTTCTTACATTCACTGCGAAAAGGATTTTCTATTAGCTTGATCATGCACATGCCCTTCTTCTTGATTATTTTGTGAGCCTTTACTTTTCCGTTTGAATGTGTTGTTCACTGATGAGCGTCCCGCAAGTGTACGGGGTCGTCAAGTAATACTCTATGTGTGACACAGGGGTCGTATTCCACGGGGCCAAGGAGCTACTATTACTTCCCCTTCGTCTATTTCCTAGCCTAACAATACGAGTGAATAGTACATCTACAAAACTCTATGAATAAAAGAATAAAGCTACCACTACACACCAAATAAGCATTTAAGGGACGGACAAGCAGGAGAAGGCGTAATTTGGACAGCGAGTCCCCCTAGGGTTGTCATTAAGGCCCGAATTAAGGATGATGTGTTGTGATGGTGGTTTGGACCGAGAGATTCCTAAATGAAGCTAATCCCGAATCCCTCGGTGATTAGCCCTAATCCCATACAAGTATTGACCGGAATCCCTTCCGGTCAATTCCTCCTACGATTGCAATGCACTCAGGGAATCCCTTATCAGGAGTAGACACTCTTCTGGGTCTAAGCCTAACGTTCGGAGGGGTACCTAATACCCGAATCCCTCGGCGTATTGGTACATGAATCCCTTTCAATCTATACGGGTCTAGTACAAGGGCGATGGTCACGCTCCAAGTACAACCTAGAAATTGAACAGCAGAGTTCTCATGCGGTCCAAGACAGTAAAGCACACATAGAGAGAATCACAAACCATAGAAATTCTTATACAAGAAATTCAACATCCAACACTAAATCACAAATGATTCTCATCCATAATTACAACAAAACTACCCTAGGGTTCATCATGCCCAAATCACATACAAGTTAGTTCCTCATGAAAGAGGAACACTCATACAAATCCAATTAACAAACAAGCATAAAGAAAAGCAAAGAGCACTCCCTCTAGCTTTGGATTGCCTTGGATGGAAGAAGATCGTCGATGTCGCAGAGATCGAGCCTCAAACGACTCTTTGAAGCCTTGGATCTCCCCCCTATTTCCTCCTCCAATGTTAGCCTCCCTCTTTGTGAAGAATGGCGCGGTGGATCGCCGGAAAACGCTGCCGTCAAGGGTGGGGAGGCGGCCCAAGAAGAAGAGAAGAAGATGGTGTAGAAGCCTCCCCCAAAATGCCTGATCGACACAAAGTGTGAACACCCGCAAGCGCACGCGGTCGTCAAGTAATAAACCACTCGTACACCACGAGTGGGTCGTATTCCCAAGGGGCCTGAGGAGCTACTTTACTCACTTCTCACTTGTTGTTTAGCTCACCGATTCGATTTCAAGAGAATAATTAGGAAAGAAAAGAAATAATCAACAAGAGAAATTGTTTAAATAAATGCGACGAAATCAAAACGAGGGAGATGCTCAAGGATGGAAAACGGCCATGGATGAGGATCCCCAAGGGGGCTACTTAAGTGAGTAGGATATTTGAGAAATTAAACACGTGGCTAGTTGGACCGAGAAAACCTAAACTTAGGTCAACCCGATGGTCACGGCAATTGACCCCTAACCCGGTATAAGAGTTGAATAAGGAATTTCTTCCACTCAACCTCTCACAGGGTTGCAAGGAGAATGATGGTTTCCTCAAGTTAGGGTGGAAACACTAGTTAGTTTTCAACCCTAAAAATGGAGGGGTACAAATACCCGATGGTCACGGCGTATTTATACAATAATCCCTTCCAAGTTTGGTGGAGTCTAGCACTAAGGCAATGGTCAAGCTACAAAGTGCTACCAAGAATTTGATACATCAATTACTCACATGTACCAAAACAATCAAGAATACCAAACAAGGATCACAACAAGCCAATCATACAATAGATAACTCAAATAATACAAAACATCACAAGTTGGCCATCAAGGTTACCCTAAATCCGGTGACCTTGGGGTTTAGTTGTTCATGTTCAACAAATCAACCCAACAATCCATGCAAACAACTAAAATAAACATGAGGAACACCCCCTCAAAAGGTGAAGGCCGAATGACGCTTGAATCCCCGGAGAAAACCTTCCGAAGTCACCATTCGAAGGGGTGGCTTCCCGTTGTCTTCAACCTCCAAGCAATGAAGTCTTTGAAGTGGATTCTCCTAGATCTTACTCTCCCCACAGAAGAATGCCGGATTTCCTCTGCTTTTGCCCTCCTAAATCGTTTGGAAGAGATCTCCAAACCCTAGCCTCCCTTCTCCCCCGAAACTCTCCCAAAGATGATCCAAAAGTTTTTTAAAAAGATGCCATAGATAGCCTTTAAACACCCAAATCCCGATGGGTAAATGGGTCAGCATACAACCTGTATGCTGACCTCTCGGGATTTCTACTTTTCTGCCGAGAAACCCGTGATGAGGTACAGTAATTGCTACAGTACTGTGCCACAGTATCCCGTCTCGAAAACGCTGTTTTCATGTCGAATTCGTTCCTCATCTCGTCGTCGAGTCCCCAGTGCTTCTAACTGGTCTGAAATACAAAAATAAAGCAATTTAGACCGGGAGGACATAGATTCAACAATAAAATGTGAAAATAATACACAACACCTACATGCAAAATACGTACTTTTAGACGTTTATCAAACATCCCCACACCTAAGTGTTTGCTTGTCCCCAAGCAAACAAACATGAAGAACAAGGGAAAGAAGATAAACGACTAAAAATACGACCTCAAGCTTAAAATTAAAGGACTCCACAAGCACAAATGGACAGGAATCAAGAAGTGAGCTGTTCAATAAATAATGAGGTGATATTAGCTCTGCTTCATCCATAGTGCCCTATGTGTGTGTGTGCTAACTCCCACCTTGACCTCCACACCCCGGATTATCCCAGGATGACCATTCACCCCACACATAATGAAGATGGCATTAGAGTGCTAAAGACCTCCTCAATGCTCAATTAAAAGTCCTTTGGTTGCTAAATACAACTCCAACTCTTAAGTGACCATAAAACAGGTAACTTTATACTGACCCAATCACTAAACCATATACTGACCCAATCATGATAACCTGGGCTCTGATACCACTAAAGTAGTGTCACGCCCTGACCCTCGGGTCCCGGTCCATGGCACTACCGCCACGACAACCTAGGGGAGGTCAAGCACCTGCCTCAACCCCAGGTCGCTGTAAGGCTAACCTGTTACCTGTACAATATTAACATTACCACAATAATACTCTAAATCTAAGGTATTGAACCACAACCCTGTACAAGATCAAGAGACTCACACCATATATGTACATATATCCCTGGAAATCACAACATCAATGATCATAGACACAATCATAGTCTCTCCCAAACACTGGATGTAAAACTCATACAACCTAAGGTCCTGTCTGAACCAATCAAGATTATACAAGACTAAAATGGAAATACGA
This sequence comes from Dioscorea dumetorum, assembly GCA_902712375.1. Lineage (NCBI taxonomy): Eukaryota > Viridiplantae > Streptophyta > Magnoliopsida > Dioscoreales > Dioscoreaceae > Dioscorea > Dioscorea dumetorum. The sequence continues at coordinate 498,901 of CACTHL010000882.1, read as the reverse complement.
AAATATAGGTCCTAGTGAATCCATCTTATGCATGACAACAATGTTTATGAATCATTCACTACTCAAAGGTAAATGCAAGAATAGATGCCAAGCACTATCACGTCTTACGCCCTGCTGCCGTGCTAACACCGGAAAAGGAGAGAAGAAGAATGGGTGAGTAACTAAGTTACTCAGTGAGGGGTTGAACATGGAGCTATAACTCATACAGGTGTAAAGAATGATATGACGAAAACATATGTAAATCTTTAACAACCACAACTTACAAAATGCTTTAAATACACATTTCAATATAACAAGCTTTCCAACTTTCTCAAAGAAAGGCATCAATAAAACTTTGAAAATCTTTTGTAAAGAGATTCAATACTGAAAATTCAAGTTAAGAATACTCGTCAAAAGATCAAAAGATCAAACCCATCGAAATAAGGATTTATAGTGCAACACATGCGGAAATCCTCTATCGATAGCATCATCAATAGCCTATGAAAACCCTCCATCACTAACCATGGTCGTGGCTAGGTCAAGAGCCACCAAGATGCGCGTATCTTGGCGTTGGCCGTTAGGTATCCCGTGTGGTGACTCCGGGATCCCAACACAGCACCTTCAGGTTCTCTACGCGCCTCCTGTAAGGGCTCGTCAGCCGAGAACTCCACGCAACCCCAACTAGGTCGGTCAGTGGAGACTCGCTTCTGCAGAAGATGGGGATCCTCCCCAATGTCACCATCGACACATTTGGGATATCCATCCCGCCCGTAGGCTCATCATGAACACATCATATATCTCATCAAGAGATCACAAATAGTTTGCCCGTAGGCTCATCATAAACGTATCATTATGAAATCATATATCTCAACAAGAGATCACAAATTCGCATAAAATACAACACTTAATCGAAGAGTAAATCCTTTTGCGAAAGCATAGACAATAAAGTCATTTTCATCAAGAATATCAACACAAGAGTATTATTTGAAAACTCATTTCAAATACGATAACATCGTGGAGAATCTCAATTTGGTTTACATAGACCCTTATTTGGTCAAAATAACAAGAACATCGAGTTCTCAAATTCACAAATCTTGAAAACATGTAGTTCAAACCATAGGATTATCCAATCCTCATCAAATATAAATAATCAAGAATTTAATAAGATCATAAACTATCATGGTTTCTAGGCCTCAAGGAAATCATCTCATGAGCCTTTTGTAATAGAATCAATAGTTAAGCAAGATCATAAACATCAAGGTTTCTAGATCTCAAGGAAATCATCATATGAGTCCATTAAAATGAAATCAAGAATTAAGAAGATCATATAGCATCATAATTTCAGTTTTCAAGAAACACTTCAAGAATCCATTAAAATCAAGAATTTCTCATTTGAAGGCATGCATTATTAAACAAGCATGATCATAGCTCTTTAATTAAACAATTCCCACTCACAAACTTGGCGAGATCGAATACTTGGATCACTCGCCTACTTGATCTTTACCCTTGCCTTTAGATCCACCTTCTTGAAGCCATTAACCATCCAAGAAAAATAAGAATCAATCACATAACCCAAACAATCAACAGGAGAGGAAAGAATGATCCAAAATTAGATCTCAAGGCTTCTAGGGTTTACTAAGTGTTATAGATTCAAGAATTAACAATAATAGAATCCTTAAACCCATAAAATCAAAATGAAATCAAGAATATCCTAATTGGGTTCGGATCTAAAAGAATCAAAGGTTTAGAGATGAAGGATCTCCTTCATTCTTCACCAAAACATGAAATCAAGGCTCCTATACCATTCAAACATAAGATCCATGGCTAAATCCCAATTAAATATTAGATCCATACTAAATCCACACTAATTCTTCATGGATCTAAAGAGAATTGAATAAAAGAACAAGGAATTGAAGAAGAGAAGAAAACCCACCTCAAACTTTGCTAGAACTAGAGGAGAAGCATTACCAATGGAGAAGAGGGGAAGATCAACACCTTTCTTCTTTCTTGGAGCTCAAGAATGAAGATCTAATGGAGGGGAGAATGAGGATTCAAGATGGGGAGAAAAAGAGAGGGAAATAGGGTCTTATAAAGGCCCTTTGAGTTTGAAAACGGTTTAAATAGGCCCTAAAGCGCGGGAGGGCTCACGGGCTCCCTTGCGGGCGCAAGGGAGGCCGCGAGGCCTCAACCAGGAAGCCATGCGGCCTCCCATGCGCCCGCATGGGAGCCCGCATGCACTTCTGGCCGGGGGTCCTTGCGGGCTCCCATGCGGGCGCATGGGAGGCCGCAAGGCTCCTATTTTTGCTCCTTGCGGGCACACTAAGTGCCCGCAAGGTCCCTTCCTTGCTTACGCATTTTAAAACACTTTTCCCCCATCTTTTAACCTCTCAAAAAGACCTTAACTAAGATTCCAACAAAAATAAAACTCGACAAAAACTTAAACACACAACTTCTACACAAGAAACAAAGCACAAGAAAAGCGAAAAAGATCGAACTTCCACAACCTACCCCCCTTAAAGAAATTTCGGCCTCGAAATTTTTGGCATACCTCAAGATTCAAACAAAAGGGGATACTTGCTCTTCATCACTTCCTCAGGTTCCCAAGTTACCTCTTCTACCACATCATTTCTCCAAAGCACTTTAACCATAGGAATAATCTTTTGCCGAAGAGTTTTCAATTGAGAATCAAGGATCTCTACCGGTTGCACTTCAAATTTCAAATCTTCTCTTAACTCTACCGGCGGAGCATCAAGACAATGAGAAGGGTCAGGGATATACTTCTTCAACATGGAAACATGGAACACATTATGAATCTTCTCCAACTCAGGCGGTAATTCTAATCGGTATGCCACCGGTCCGATCCTCTCTAGGATCACAAATGGACCTATATATCGGGGATTCAACTTTCCCCTTCCACGAAACCGAATTACCCCTTTCCAAGGAGAGATCTTCAAGAATACTTTATCCCCAACCTGAAACTCCAAAAATCTTCTACGGTTATCGGCATAACTCTTTTGCCTGTCTTGAGCTGTTTTCAATCTACCTCTAATCACTGCTACTTTCTCAACCGTTCGATCAATCAACTCCACACTTTGAAGTTTCCTTTCTCCCACTTCATCCCAACAAAGAGGAGTTCTGCACTTTCTTCCATACAAAGCTTCATACGGAGCCATACCAATGCTTGCTTGGAAGCTATTATTATAGGTAAACTCCACTAATGCCAAATGTTGCTCCCAACTCCCTTGGAAATCTATCACACAAGCCCTCAACATGTCCTCGAGCGTCTGAATGGTCCTCTCAGACTAACCATCTGTTTGAGGATGATAAGCAGTACTGAACTTCAAAGTCGTACCCAAGGCCTCCTGAAACCTAGGCCAAAAACGGGAAGTAAATCTGGGGTCTCGATCTGAAACTATCGAAGTTGGCACCCCATGCAACCTCACTATCTCATCAATGTACAACTTTGCCAATTTCTCCAAAGAGTACTTAGTATGCACTGCTAAGAAATGTGCCGACTTTGTTAGTCTATCCACTATCACCCACACTGCATCACAACCTCCAGGCGTTCGTGGTAAACCAACCACAAAATCCATCGTCACATGATCCCACTTCCATTCTGGGATACGAAGAGGTTGTAAGAACCCAGATGGCCTTTGGTGTTCTGCCTTAACTTGCTGACACACCAAACACTTAGCCACAAACTCTGCTATCTCCCTCTTCATTCTAGGCCACCAATAACTCTCCTTAATGGTTCTATACATCTTGGTACTCCCAGGATGAACCGCATAAGCTGACGAATGAGCTTCCTCCAAAATAGCTTTCCTCAGCTCAGAATCCGATGGAACACAAACACGTCCTCGAAACTCCAAGGTCCCATCATCTCTCAATCTAAATTCACTAGTTTCCCCGGCCTGCAACTTCTTCACCTCTTGCACCAACTCTTCATTAACACTCTGAAGCTCCTTAATACGTTCCAACAGCGAAGGTCTCACCACAAAACTGGCCACTAAGGCTCCACTATCCTCTGTCTCTAGTTCCAACTTTAAGCTTTTCATTGCTGACAAAATCTGCAAATAGGACACCCTCAAAACAGCCACCGAACTATATTTTCTACTCAAAGCATCAGCTACCACATTGGCCTTTCCTGGGTGATAATCAATTATCAAATCATAATCTTTTATCAATTCCAACCATCGCCTCTGCCTCAAATTCAAGTCCTTCTGAGTGAAAAGATACTTCAAACTTTTATGGTCTGTGAAAATCCGACATCTTTCCCCATAAAGATAATGCCTCCAAATCTTCAAAGCAAACACTGCCGCAGCCAACTCCAAATCATGAGTAGGATAATTTAACTCATGTTGTTTCAACTGCCTAGAAGCATAGGCAACAACCTTTCCTTCTTGCATCAATACACAACCTAAACACTGCCGAGAGGCATCACTGAACACCACAAACTCTTTCTCATTTTCTGGCAAAGTAAGCACAGGAGCTGATGTCAATCGATCCTTTAAAGTCTGAAAACTCTTCTCACACTCATCATTCCAAGAGAACTTCACTTCCTTACGAGTTAACTTTGACAAAGGTAATGCAATCGCAGAAAACCCTTCCACAAACCTCCTATAATAACCCGCAAGACCAAGAAAACTTCGAACTTCAGTAACATTCTTCGGCCTTTCCCAATCAACAATGGCTTCCACCTTCTTTGGATCCACCAAGATCCCTTCTCCTGACATCACATGCCCAAAAAATCCCACTTCATAAAGCCAAAACTCACACTTAGCAAAATTAGCAAACAACCGCCTCTCCCGGAGAGTTTGCAGTACAATCCTCAAATGTTGAGCATGCTCCTCATTGGAAGGTGAGTACACCAAAATATCATCAATAAACACAATGACAAATTTGTCCAGATAAGACCTAAACACCCTGTTCATCCAATCCATAAAAGCTGCAGGAGCATTAGTCAAACCAAATGGCATCACCAAAAACTCATAATGTCCATATCGTGTCCGAAATGCCGTCTTCGGTACATCTTCTGACCTAATCTTCAACTGATGATACCCAGACCTCAAATCAATCTTGGAGAACATCTTTGCCCCTTTTAATTGATCAAACAAATCATCAATCCTCGGCAATGGGTACTTGTTCTTAATTGTCACCTTATTCAGTTGTCGATAATCAATACACAGCCTCAGAGATCCATCCTTCTTCTTCACAAAAAGGATAGGTGCGCCCCAGGGTGATATACTTGGTCGTATAAAACCCTTGTCTACCAGATCTTGCAACTGAGTTTTCAACTCCTTTAACTCCGCAGGCGTCATCCTGTAAGGTGGTATAGAAATGGGAGTTGTACCAGGCAATAAATCTATAACAAACTCCATGTCTCTGTCTGAGGGTAAACCCGGTAATTTCTCAAGGAAGACATCCTGAAACTCCCTTACCACAGCCATCTCCTCCAACTCTGGCTCTTTAACTCTTGTGTCTACCACATGAGCCAAATACACAGAACAACCCTTACTCACCAATCTTCAAGCTTCTAAGGACGAAATCAAACATGAAGGTAAAGCCCTTCTCTTCCCCTTTAACACTACTGCAGGTCCTGAGGACCTAGGAAAAGTTACTTCCTTCAAGAAACAATCAATGGAAGCATGATGCCTATCCAACCAATCCATACCAAGAATGGCATCAAAATCCTTCATCTCTAAAGGAATCAAATCTGCCTCCAATACTTCTCCACAAACTATCACAGGACATTCCCTAAACACCAAACTCCGAACTACCTGCTCACCAAGAGGGGTTTGAATCACCAACTCACACCCTAAGAAGGAAGGCTGTCTATTGGCATGGCATGCAAAAACAGTGCTAACAAAGAAACGTTCTGACCCAGAATCAATCAAAACATAAGCGTCATGCTGAAAGATAGAAAGTATACCTGTGATCACATTAGGCCTACACTCGGCCTTTTCCTCAGTCATGGCAAAAACTCGGGTCTGGGTTCTAGTCTGAGGTCGCTGAGAACCCGGCTGAGGGACACTACTACCAGCACCAGACTTCGCAACAGCTGGAGTAGAAACTACCGGCGGAGGACCCCTGGACTGAAAAGGATGACCCTGAGCTGATGGTGTAAAACCACCCTGTCCTAGCTCTGGACAAGCAGATCTCAAGTGCCCAGTCTGACCACACTGAAAACACTTGCGAGGTAAATGACACGGCCCCCTATGTGACTTCCCACAGTTCCTACACTTGGAACCGAAATCTGGACCTCTAACACTGGGAGCACTGTCAGCACGAGAGTGCCTCTGCTGGTAACCACTCTGAGATGGCGGAGGTCTAGCAGGGCCTGACACAGAAGTACCTCTAAAAGAACCTTCACTTCTACTCTTCTTTAAGGGCTGACCCGACTCCAAACTCCTTCTCTTAGCAATGCTCTCCCGAACTCTCTTGCCTTCTCTAACCAACTGCTCTGCCCTCAAAGCTGACTGCACTAATTCCTGGAAACTCTGCTTACTGGAGACCGCCATCCTTTCCCTAATGCCCAGATTCAACCAAACTTCAAATTTGGAACAAAGAACCTCCTCAGTAGGTGCCAACTCTGGAACAAAACTAGCCAAATCCTTCAATTCCGTCTCATACTCTGTCACTGTCTTACTTCCCTGAACAAGCCTCATAAACTCAAGCCTCTTCTGATCCCGATGGAACCGGGTATAGTACTCCTCATCAAACTCTCTCAGGAAATCAGACCAAGTAACCTGCCCAAAAGATCGGCTCCTCAGACTCTCCCACCAAATCCGAGCACGACTCTCCAGTAGTCTGGTAGCCACCCTGAGTCTCATCTCAGCACCTAAACTCATGTCATCAAAAGTAGCAACTACCCTCTTGACCCACTCCTTAGCAATCATGGCATCACTTGTGCCATTAAAAGAACTACAACCAAGCTGTCGGGCTTCCTTCAGAAATTTAGACAAAACCAAGGCTTGACTAGATCCACCGGCCTCTACTGGCACATGCTGAACTACTGGCACTGGAGCTGCTGGGGCAGGCCTTGGGTCTGCCTGAGCCTGACCCCCAAAAGCCCTCCAATACCCGAGAAAGTCCTGGTACTCTTGATAGGTAGGCTGCCTCCCCTTGGTAGCCCAATGAGCCCTAAAAGCTTCAAGTGCCTTAGGAGTTGGACCAGTACCCTGAACATCCGGAGCATGAACGGAAGCTGCCACCTCAGGATCATGCCCTGAACTACCCTCCTGCCCAGGTGGCGATGGAGATGGGCCAGGAGTTGGTTCTCCTTGCCTCCCATCTCTCAAAACTCTTGGTGTAGCATCACCAGGGGAAGTAGCTCTCCCTTGGCGAACACGTGAGCGTAGTGCTGGCATTTTACTGAGACAGGAACATAAGACAATTCTTAGGAGTGGTTCTATATGCATCAAATGCAATAAGTCAGACTCTATTTGGATCCACTGGATACAAGAATCAAAAGATCAACTTTTTGACCCAATCAGGGAACAGTTGCAGCAAACAAAAGCTCACTTTCCGACCCAATCAGAAGACAGTGGCAAATAATAGAAGATCAACTTCCTGACCCAATCAGAAGGCTAACTTTAAATCAAATTCATATTAACAAAATGAATTTCTAAACTCTAAACTGGTTACTGACCCAATCATGAAATCTCGTACAGACCCAATCATGTAACTTTATACTGACCCAATCACTAAACCATATACTGACCCAATCATGATAACCTGGGCTCTGATACCACTAAAGTAGTGTCACGCCCCGACCCTCGGGTCCCGGTCCATGGCACTACCGCCACGACAACCCAGGGGAGGTCAAGCACCTGCCTCAGCCCCAGGTCGCCGTAAGGCTAACCTGTTACCTGTACAATATTAAAACTGAGACAGGAACATAAGACAAATCTTTAACAACCACAACTTACAAAATGCTTTAAATACACATTTCAATATAACAAGCTTTCCAACTTTCTCAAAGAAAGGCATCAATAAAACTTTGAAAATCCTTTGTAAAGAGATTCAATACTGAAAATTCAAGTTAAGAATACTCGTCAAAAGATCAAAAGATCAAACCCATCGAAATAAGGATTTATAGTGCAACACATGCGGAAATCCTCTATCGATAGCATCATCAATAGCCTATGAAAACCCTCCATCACTAACCATGGCCGTGGCTAGGTCAAGAGCCACCAAGATACGCGTATCTTGGCGTTGGCCGTTGGGTATCCCGTGTGGTGACTCCGGGATCCCAACACAGCACCTTCAGGTTCTCTACGCGCCTCCCGTAAGGGCTCGTCAGCCGAGAACTCCACGCCACCCCAACTAGGTCGGTCCGTGGAGACTCACTTCTGCAGAAGACGGGGATCCTCCCCAATATCACCATCGAAACATTTGGGATATCCATCCAGCCCGTAGGCTCATCAGGAACACATCATATATCTCATCAAGAGATCACAAACAGTTTTCCCGTAGGCTCATCATAAACGTATCATTATGAAATCATATATCTCAACAAGAGATCACAAATTCACATAAAATACAACACTTAATCGAAGAGTAAATCCTTTTGCGAAAGCATCGACAATAAAGTCATTTTCATCAAGAATATCAACACAAGAGTATTATTTGAAAACTCATTTCAAATACGATAACATCGTGGAGAATCTCAATTTGGTTTACATAGACCCTTATTCGGTCAAAATAACAAGAACATCGAGTTCTCAAATTCACAAATCTTGAAAACATGTAGTTCAAACCAAAGGATTATCCAATCCTCATCAAATATAAATAATCAAGAATTTAACAAGATCATAAACTATCATGGTTTCTAGGCCTCAAGGAAATCATCTCATGAGCCTTTTGTAATAGAATCAATAGTTAAGCAAGATCATAAACATCAAGGTTTTTAGATCTCAAGGAAATCATCTCATGAGTCCATTAAAATGAAATCAAGAATTAAGAAGATCATATAGCATCATAATTTCAGTTTTCAAGAAACACTTCAAGAATCTATTGAAATCAAGAATTTCTCATTTCAAGCCATGCATTATTAAACAAGCATAATCATAGCTCTTTAATTAAACAATTCCCACTCACAAACTTGGCGAGATCGAATACTTGGATCACTCGCCTACTTGATCTTTACCCTTGCCTTTAGATCAACCTTCTTGAAGCCATTAACCATCCAAGAAAAATAAGAATCAATCACATAACCCAAACAATCAACAGGAGAGGAAAGAATCATCCAAAATTAGATTTCAAGGCTTCTAGGGTTTACTGATGTGTCTCCGCAACAACACAACAGGGTGATGTGTGTCAACCCCTTGCGTTACCGCAAGTGCAGGGTCGTCAAGTAATAAAAGTGGACCCAAAGGGTCGGGTTGTCGAACCACAGGGAACAGAAGTACTAGTAATAGCCCCTCTTTTGTTATCTAGCCTAATGAATGTAGTGTTTGATGATCTAATGGTCAACACTAAGAGTGTCACCACAAGTGCGCAGGAAATAAAAGGAAAAGAGTTCTCAATCAATAAAAGTGAGGTATCCGGACAATGCTCCCCCTAGGATTCGGGTGTTGGATGTAGATTACAAGTGTTTCTAAACGAAAGCAATGAGTCGTGGGTATCCAAAGGTATAACGGCCCCTGCCTCCAGGTCACCGATAACTAGTCCCCTACGAGGTCCCGGCGGAGAATTCTCTCGACCCCTCACACCACATATAACTGCTTAAAACTCTAGGGATCCCAAAGATATAACCAATTCCTAAAAGTAGACCTAACCCTGCCTCCAGGTGAAAGATCCCTAACCCCCTACGAGGTCCCGGCGGAGAATTCTCTCGACGCCTCACACCACATATGGTTGCTTGACACTTAGGGAATATGAAGATAGGAAATATCTGTCGGAAGGGAAAGGGGACACTCCGCTATCTCACGGCTCACCCTCTCAACCCTCTTTACTCTTGGTAATTCTAAACCTAGCGGTGATCTCTCTCTTCACTAGATTGAATAAAACATGCAAGGCAATTAATAATGAAACCAAAAGCACAAACAAGCATTAAGAACTCAAGAGTAAAACTCAAACTGATAAATTCGAATAGAAACACAATGTAAATCTAATGAAAATAAGAATCCTAGGGTTTACATGTCCGAATACCCTCTAGGGGTTTAGCTCTCCATGGAGCGAGTCACAAAACAAATAATAAATTCAGAATAAAGTTCCAAAGACATAAAGAATAACCCCCTTAAATCCGTGATGATAGTCTTGATGGGTAGTTTCCACGTCTGGATTGAATCCAATCCGAAGCTAGGTCGCCGATGGCTTCCTTGACGCTATGACGGAGGAGAAATCGATCCAAGTTGGTGAGGAAAGCTTCCCAAAGCCACAAAGAACTCCTTCCAAGCCCTAGCCGCCTTGTCTCTCGAAAGTGGCCAAAAAGATCCCTAAAAATTATCACAAGGCGGCTTTTATAATTTGAATTCGGGGCTTTACGCGGGCATCCACACGGGCATCCACACGCCCGTGTGAAGACTGACTGCTACAATGGGCTACGATGGACAAAGGGAGAACTATTGCTACAAGTAAATGCTACGGTGATTCCCCCCCCGAAGTCTTCCTTGGAGTCCACACGGTCGGGCACACGCTCGTGTGGTAGGGTGTGTGGCTTTCTATGCTTTGAAATCCTCAAGAACCTTCTTCTGCTTTGTACGGAAGCTGGGACATGGGCGTACTACTGCCTTTGTGCCCTTTCGGTTTGTGTAATGACTTGTACTCCTCCGAAAGTTGGCAACACCCCCATGCATATGAACACAGCTTCTAATTGTGGCCTTGAACCGTGTCATCACACCCTATCTTTGCTTCTTCCTATACGTCATGTCTCCAAAACCCTGTTTGCACAAAAGAACACAAAACACACCTTGTTAATGCTAAAACCTGATAAAAGTGATGCTCACTGCATATAAACTGATATTATAAAATATATATAATTAAGCACTTATCAAACTCCCCCACACTTAAGCTTTTGCTTGTCCTCAAGCAAACTAAACATTCATTACAGGAAAGGAAAGAATAAGTGCTTGGCCTCAGGTTCACTAGAAAGTATGAGAGTATGATTCTATAACAAAAGGGGAAAACTATTTAACACCAAACAGCTCAGTCAATGCTCTAGAAAACAATCCAATGACAAGAAAGAAAAAGAAATCCGAAAGCGTGTGTGTGTGGAAAAACTCATCTCCATTCGACTCTATGTCCACTACCTACAGTTTTTATTGCTCGAGACTCATATAATAGCAAAAAGAATGGTAGTAGCTGCACACAATCTCCAAGGTAGCCCTTTCTCAGGCGGCCTCCCGAGTGGCTTTCACACTTTAGAGATGGTAGCTCTTTCTACCGAGGGTGCTAGCTTTCACATATCCCTTGTGATAGCTCTTTCTCTCATTAGGGCATAACTAGTATCCGACTTATGAGAGTAGCTGCATACAATCAAGGGTAGTAGCTCTTTTCACCCCCTATATACACGAAAGAATTCAAAATTGCTAAACTATATATATCTATTTTTTTTTTTTCAGATAAAACAACTACTAACAAGTCTCAAAATATTCAACTAGTGCTTCTATAGGTATGATGAGTGAGTAGAGTGTATAAATGGCAATCGGACAAAAATTTCTCAAAAAATTGGATGACAACTAGAGCATGATGAAATCTAGTGTTCGAAGCTCTCTTATAGTCTAGAATCTAACTCTTAACCTTAAAGTGAACCTTCATAGGTTGCATGAGCATATATAATAAAAACAGATAATAAAGTGGTGTATAAAGTGATCCCTCCCCCACACTTAAGATGTACATTGTCCCCAATGTACACATGCAAGCACAATAAAATTATAAATTCTGAAAACAAAGCATGTGAGGGTGTGCAAAAATCAAAATAATACTCCCCTGAATTCCAAGTGAAATAGTTGGTGGAATCTTGTACAAGGGTGTGTTTGGCTCAGCGGGCATTTGGAGGTGAAACGGCCGTGTGTCCTAGCCACACGGCCGTGTACATAACTTGATTTCCATTTCCCAAGACTCTCAAGACTATCTGCGGATTCAGGCGGGTTTAATGAAGCTCAACAAAATTAGAAAAAACAAGGAGAGACAACTAGAATCACAAAATAAAAAAAAACAGAAATAAAAGACAGAGTCTCAACGAGCATGCTGAAAATAAAACTACAGAAAATAAAAATACAGAAGATAAAATAAAATGACTCAAGGACGCCTCATGCGTCAGGAAACACTGCTGGTGCTGGTGGTGGTGCTGATGTCGTCGCCTCAGGTGCGGTGTCGCTCTCCAGAAGATGTCGAATGATGGACAACTGCGACATCATCATGGACTGGTTGGCGAGGACAGTCACCATGTCCCCCTGGAGAGCTCCAACTGCCACCTCGAGCCTCGCCAAACGGTCACTGGCTCTGGCTCGGATGCAGGGGCCTCGGTGTCCATCGGCACAGCTGTGGGTGCCGGTGAATCAGGAGCGTCTGCTGGGTCGGCTGCGTCCTTTTCTGACTCCTCCTCCTCAGCCTCCACTGCGAGTACATATCGGCAGGTACTCGTCTTCTTCACCATACGCATGGCTCGGAGGGATGCAAGCCCCAAGGGTGCTGGTACGCTAATCTTCTCCATCCCTCTAAGTGCCTCGGATAGCCCCATGCCACGAACGAGTCGGGTAATGTATACTCCTGAAAAGACCACACTGACCCGCACGTAATGGCTTTGATGGCGGAGGTAATCCGCCACAACAAAGCCTAAATGCATGGGGATGTTCTGGACCATGGTGTATGGGTAAAGCAAGTCGAGGCGGCTCAAAACTCCAGTGTTGTCGCCTCGTCCCGTCACGGTCCTGCTGAAGATAAAGTGTATATACCTGTAGGCCGGACGACTGAGCATGGTGGCCTTGGAGGATCCTGACTCGTACTGGAAACCTCCGCATATGGTCGCGTACGCACGGCTCGGGGTGAGTCCAATAGGGTAATCGACGATGAGTTGCTCGTACTCCCCCGTGTGAACATAGTCTCTGTCATATAAACCGAGAAAAACAGAGAACTGCGTGAGGCTCATGGAGTGGTACTGACCGAATAGCCTGAAGCGGATCGTGTCCTTCTTCTCAAAATCATGGCGAGCGCGGTTGAAGTCGAATGAGGACAAGACCTCCAGCGTGAGCTCACGATAAGTGGGATCACGAATAGTGAGGAGCCGGTCCCAGCCTCCCACAGCGGTAAGCTCGCGCACCTCATCGACCAAGTCAATCTCCTCGAGTGCCTTCCAATCGATCACGCGCGCCTGTCCGAATTTGAGACGCTGTAAGCGCTCATATCGCTGCTGATGCTCAGGGACGGCGAACTCCAATTCCTCGGGAGGAGAAGGCTCCCGAGCGGCGCGAGAGCGCTTGTGGGCGACCTTCTTGGTTCTAGGGGCCATATCTGTGAAAATCAGGGCAAGTTAGTACAAATATTACTAAGCAGAAATCCACATGGGCGTGTGGATGATCCACACGCCCTTGTGGATCATCCTCATCATCCACACGGGTGTGTGGATGGGCCACACGCCCGTGTGGATGCCCGACCATGGCCAAAAGGCCATGGTTGGGTGGTTTCCACACCTTAAAATAACCCTAAATCGACAAGCATGCACACTATGATAGTTTCCATGAAGAATTCATGCATAAAACATCAACAAATCACCAGATCTGAAATTCAAAATTCATGGCAAGAACTAGGAAAACTTGGAGCTTACCGGAGCTTTTTGATGAAGAAAGAGATGGAAATCGCCGGAAAAACACCCAAGAATCCTTAAATAAGCTAAGGAGAGGCGTTAGGAACCCAAGAGGTGCGTCTCTTCGCGTGGAGGCGTCGGAAGGAGAAAAGGCGCGAAGGTTTGAATGAGTGTTCAAGGCCTTCTCATCTCCTTTATAAGCCACATGGGCGTGTGAGGGTCTCACACGCCCTTGTGGATGGCCACATGGGCGTGTGGATGAGCCACACGCCCTTGTGCCTCCAAAATTCGACGCCAGAACGCCACAAGGGCACTCACACGGGCGTGTGAGTGCCGGTGTGGATTAAAAAAGTCGAGACAGAAGGCTACAGGGGCACTCAAATGGGCGTGTGAGTGCCCTTGTGGACATGGAAAATCCACAGGGGCAGCCACACGCCCGTGTGGCTGCCCTTGTGCCTCTCTAGAGACCTGAAAATTAAATTTTCATGTCTCACACGCCCATGTGGATGAGCCACATGGGCGTGTGGCTCCTCAGGAGGGCCACAGGGGCACCCACACGCCCGTGTGGGTGCCCTTGTGCCCTTCTGTTTCATGTTTTTTCAATTTTCCAGCAAGGCACAGGGGCACTCACACCCCCTTGTGCCTGCCCTTGTGGATTTTCAGCCTAACATGAAACAGTTAAGTACAAGGTCAATTCCTTAACTTTAAATCTCTAAATCATTCTAGATCAAGCCACACATGTATAATTATCATGAAACACCAAGAATAAACAATAAAAACACAGCAACGACAGAATTAACGCAAAGTCGCCTACTCAAGCCAATTATTACTGCAGAATTGAAAAACTAACTAAGAAAGCAATAAAATGACTTGGGTTACCTCCCAAGAAGTGCTTGTTTTACGTCATTAGCTCGACGTACTTGTTCCTCTATGGGGGCTCATGCAAGTGAAATACCTCCTTTCCTGCAACTGCTTCTTCGCTTGAAAAATAGCGCTTCAACCTGTGCCCGTTCACCTTGAACGTCCCTTTTTCTGGGTGAGTGATTTCAACAGCCCCGTGCGGTGATACTTGAGTCACTGTATAAGGTCCTGACCATCTCAATTTTAATTTTCCTGGGAATAATCTCAAACGAGAATTGAAAAGTAACACTAAGTCGCCTTCATTGAACCCTTTCTGCAGTTTGATGTGCTTATCATGCCACCGACGCATTTTCTCTTTATAAATCCTCGCATTTTCGTATGCACGCAACCGCCATTCATCTAATTCATTTAGCTGCAACTTCCTTTGTTCTCCAGCTTGTGCAAGGTCAAAATTCATCGCCTTGATTGCCCAGTAAGCTTTATGCTCGAGTTCCACCGGTAAGTGACAAGATTTTTCATAAACTAAGCTGTATGGTGTTGTGCCCACTGGTGTCTTGTAGGACGTACGATATGCCCAAAGTGTGTCATCGAGACGTTCGGACCAGTCCTTCCGGCTGTGTTCCACCGATTTCGCTAGAATTCTCTTTAACTCCCTGTTTGTTACCTCGACCTGGCCGCTTGTTTGCGGGTGGTATGGAGTGGCTAGCCGATGATACACTCCATATCGTTTCAGTACCTTATCGAGTTGCACATTACAAAAATGAGTCCCTCTATCACTGATGATGATCCTGGGAGTACCAAAACAAGCGAACAAGCGCTTGAGAAATCTAACTACAGTTCTAGCGTCGTTTGTGGGGAGAGCTTGTGCCTCAACCCACTTGGACACATAATCCACGGCGACTAGAATGTATCGGTTTCCATTTGAGCTAGGGAATGGTCCCATAAAGTCGATACCCCAAACGTCGAATACTTCACAGAACTGAATAGGATTTTGAGGCATCTCGTCCCGTCTAGACAAATTACCAGCTCTTTGACATTTATCACAGCTTTGAACGAATTGATGAGTATCTTTAAATATGGTTGGCCAATAAAAACCTGCAGCCAACACTTTCTCTGCAATTCGGCCTGCTGCATAATGACCACCAGTGGGTCCCGAGTGACAATGAGTAAGGATGCTCCACCCTTCTTCCCCTGAAACACATCTTCGCACTACATGGTCTGCACATACTCGGAACAGATATGGATCCTCCCAAAGGAAATTTTTCAGGTCGGCGAAAAACTTCTTTTGCTGAAATGTGAGTCCCTTGGGGAGAACCTTGCCCGAAAGATAGTTTGCAAAATCAGCAAACCATGGAGTATCAGATATTGACTGATCTTGAACTCCATACAGGTGCTCCTCTGGAAATGAGTCGTTGATTTCATTATGAGTGGCTTCATCATCTTCTAAACCCTCCAGCCGGGATAAATGATCTGCTGCCAGATTTTCTGCACCCCTCTTGTCCTTGATTTCCACATCAAATTCCTGCAACAACAAAATCCAACGAATTAGTCTTGGTTTGGCATCCGCCTTGCTCATTAGATAACGAAGGGCCGAATGGTCTGTGAAAACAATCACTCTAGATAAAATTAAATAGGGTCTGAATTTATCAAACGCAAAAACTACAGCCAACAATTCTTTTTCGGTAGTTGTATAATTCTCTTGGGCGCTTGTCAATGTCTTGCTTGCATAATAGATTGGTTGAAAGTGTTTGTCTCTTCTTTGTCCCAACACAGCCCCAACTGCATGGTCACTGGCATCACACATGAGCTCAAAGGGAGGGTTCCAATCAGGCGTGATTAGGATGGGTGAATGAGTAAGTTTTTCCTTTAATAAGCTGAAAGCAGATACACACTCATCATTAAACTCAAAATGGACATCCTTTTCCAAGAGTTTGGTAAGCGGTCGAGTGATCTTGGAAAAATCTTTTATGAAGCAGCAATAGAATCCTGCATGCCCCAAGAAGCTGCGAATTGCCTTGACTTTAGTTGGTGGTGGTAGCTTCTCTATTGTTTCAATCTTTGCTCTGTCCACTTCGATTCCCTGGCTAGAGATTTTATGCCCCAGCACTATCCCCTCTTGCACCATGAAGTGACACTTCTCCCAATTCAAAGCAAGATTCGTTTCCTCGCGCCGCATGAGTACCCTTTCCAAGTTCTTAAGACATGCGTCAAAAGAATCACCGAACACAGAAAAGTCATCAATGAAGACCTCCATGACATCCTCCAGTAGTTCATCAAAAATGGCTGTCATGCATCTTTGAAATGTGGCTGGTGCATTACATAACCCGAACGGCATCTTTCTGTATGCAAACGTACCATAGGGGCATGTAAATGTTGTTTTCTCCTGATCTTCAGGGGCGATCGGGATCTGAAAATACCCAGACATGCCATCCAGAAAACAATAGAACTGATGACCTGCGAGACGCTCTAGCATTTGATCAATAAAATGAAGAGGGAAATGATCCTTTCTTGTGGCGTCATTTAATCTTCGGCAATCAATGCACACACGCCAACCGGTTACTGTACGTGTGGGTATCAGCTCGTTTTGCTCGTTCTTCACCACAGTCATACCCCCCTTCTTCGGCACTACTTGAGTAGGACTCACCCAAGCACTATCGGATATAGGGTAAATAATGCCTGCATCAAGGAGCTTCACCACCTCTGCTTTTACTACCTCCTTCATGTTTGGATTAAGCCTTCGTTGAGGTTGGATGACTGTTTTATAGTTGTCTTCCATCAGAATCTTATGCTTGCAAAAGGATGGGTTTATCCCTTTGATGTCTGAAATCTTCCATGGAATAGCAGCTTTATGTGCTTTCAATAAAACCACCAGTTTTTCTTTTTGTGATGCAGAGAGGTTGGAAGCAATGATTACCGGCAACTTCGACCCTTCGGCTAGGAAAGCGTACTCTAGATGGTCAGGTAATGTCTTCAATTCCAGCTCAGGGGGTTCTTCCACTGAAGGCCGTAATCGATTACCCTCTTTCTGCTCAATTTCTTCGAAACCCTTGTGTTCATTTTTCGGTTCCTCCTCGAATACCTCCAGTTCTGGTTGGGCTGATGGAACAATCTCTAAATCTTCAGGATAGTCTTCTCGAATGCCAATGCTACAAATTTTTGCTGCTAGGATTTGATCAACATCTTCTATAGAATCATCATCTCCATCTGAATTACTTTCTGTCATGATCATATTAAAATGTGCCATTGCTTCTTTCAGATTAACTTCAGGTTCTTCATTAAAAGAGAGGATTGCCGACTTATCAAATTGGTCTAGTAAGCTAGCCAGATATGCACCGTGATATGAATTCCCGAACCCAGTGATCGAGTCTTCGTGTCTCCACTTGTAAGTTGCAACTAATTGTTCTACCTACTCTTCATTCGTCGCCATTACTTCCTTCAATGTCTCCAATATTTCCTTCGTATTGAACATAGTCCTTGGGCACAATAAAAGGCACAAGATCAGAAAATGAGAACAATGAAAGTAGAGAAGATGGAGTAGAAAAACAGTAAAAATAAATGAATGGCTAAAGTAACAAAATACTAGCGTTCCTAATATCCTGTTCCGCGGCAACGGCGCCAAAAACTTGATGCGTCTCCGCAACAACATAACAGGGTGATGTGTGTCAACCCCTTGCGTTACCGCAAGTGCACGGGTCGTCAAGTAATAAAAGTGGACCCAAAGGGTCGGGTTGTCGAACCACAGGGAACAGAAGTACTAGTAATAGCCCCTCTTTTGTTAT
Source organism: Dioscorea dumetorum (assembly GCA_902712375.1). Taxonomy (NCBI): domain Eukaryota; kingdom Viridiplantae; phylum Streptophyta; class Magnoliopsida; order Dioscoreales; family Dioscoreaceae; genus Dioscorea; species Dioscorea dumetorum. The sequence goes on along the minus strand of CACTHL010000882.1, from coordinate 480,535 downwards.
CTAGCCTAATGAATGTAGTGTTTGATGATCTAATGGCCAACACTAAGAGTGTCACCACAAATGCGCAGGAAATAAAAGGAAAAGAGTTCTCAATCAATAAAAGTGAGGTATCCTGACAATGCTCCCCCTAGGATTCGGGTGTTGGATGTAGATTACAAGTGTTTCTAAACGAAAGCAATGAGTCGTGGGTATCCAAAGGTATAACGGCCCCTGCCTCCAAGTCACCGATAACTAGTCCCCTACGAGGTCCCGGCGGAGAATTCTCTCGACGCCTCACACCACATATGACTGCTTAAAACTCTAGGGATCCCAAAGATATAACCAATTCCTAAAAGTAGATCTAACCCTGCTTCCAGGTGAAAGATCCCTAACGCCCTACGAGGTCCCGGCGGAGAATTCTCTCGACGCCTCACACCACATTTGGTTGCATGACACTTAGGGAATATGAAGATAGGAAATATCTGTCGGAATTGAAAGGGGACACTCCGTTATCTCACGGCTCACCCTCTCTACCCTCTTTACTCTTGGTAATTCTAAACCTAGCGGTGATCTCTCTCTTCACTAGATTGAATAAAACATGCAAGGCAATTAATAATGAAACTAAAAGCACAAACAAGCATTAACAACTCAAGAGTAAAACTCAAACTGATAAATTCGAATAGAAACACAATGTAAATCTAATGAAAATAAGAATCCTAGGGTTTACATGTCCGAATACCCTCTAGGAGTTTAGCTCTCCATGGAGCGAGTCACAAAACAAATAATAAATTCAGAATAAAGTTCCAAAGACATAAAGAATAACCCCCTTAAATCCGTGATGATAGTCTTGATGGGTAGTTTCCACGTCTGGATTGAATCCACTCCGAAGCTAGGTCGCCGATGGCTTCCTTGACGCTTTGACGGAGGAGGAATCGATCCAAGTTGGGGAGGAAAGCTTCCCAAAGCCGCAAAGAACTCCTTCCAAGCCCTAGCCGCCTTGTCTCTTGAAAGTGGCCAAAAAGATCCCTAAAAATTATCACAAGGCGGCTTTTATAATTTGAATTCGGGGCTTTACGCGGGCATCCACACGGGCATCCACACGCCCGTGTGGAAATTCCACACGGGCGTGTGAAGACTGTTGCTACAGTACTGCTACAGTAAACTGCTACAGAACTATTGCTACAGTAAATGCTACAGTGATTCCCCCCCGAAGTCTTCCTTGGAGTCCACACGGTCGGGCACACGCTCGTGTGGTAGGGTGTGTGGCTTTCTATGCTTTGAAATCCTCAAGAACCTTCTTCTGCTTTGTACGGAAGCTGGGACATGGGCGTACTATTGCCTTTGTGCCCTTTCGGTTTGTGTAATGACTTGTACTCCTCCGAAAGTTGGCAACACCCCCATGCATATGAACACAGCTTCTAATTGTGGCCTTGAACCGTGTCATCACACCCTATCTTTGCTTCTTCCTATACGTCATGTCTCCAAAACCCTGTTTGCACAAAAGAACCCAAAACACACCTTGTTAATGCTAAAACCTGATAAAAGTGATGCTCACTGCATGTAAACTGATATTATAAAATATATATATAATCAAGCACTTATCAAACTCCCCCACACTTAAGCTTTTGCTTGTCCTCAAGCAAACTAAACATTCATTACAGGAAAAGAAAGAATAAGTGCTTGGCCTCAGGTTCACTAGAAAGTATGAGAGTATGATTCTATAACAAAAGGGGAAAACTATTTAACACCAAACAGCTCAGTCAATGCTCTAGAAAACAATCCAATGACAAGAAAGAAAAAGAAATCTGAAAGCGTGTGTGTGTGGAAAAACTCATCTCAATTCGACTCTATGTCCACTACCTACAGTTTTTATTGCTCGAGACTCATATAATAGCAAAAAGAATGGTAGTAGCTGCACACAATCTCCAAGGTAGCCCTTTCTCAGGCGGCCTCCCGAGTGGCTTTCACACTTTAGAGATGGTATCTCTTTCTACTGAGGGTGCTAGCTTTCACATATCCCTTGTGATAGCTCTTTCTCTCATTAGGGCATAACTAGTATCCGACTTATGAGAGTAGCTGCATACAATCAAGGGTAGTAGCTCTTTTCACCCCCTATATACACGAAAGAATTCAAAATTGCTAAACTATATATATCTATATTTTTTTTTTCAGATAAAACAACTACTAACAAGTCTCAAAATATTCAACTAGAGCTTCTATAGGTATGATGAGTGAGTCCACACGGAAGTAGCTGCTAAACTTCCCCCCCCCCCGGAAGTCTTCCTTTGAGTCCACACGGTCGGGCACACGCTCGTGTGGTAGGGTGTGTGGCTTTCTATGCTTTGAAATCCTCAAGAACCTTCTTTTGCTTTGTACGGAAGCTGGGACATGGGCGTACTACTGCCTTTGTACCCTTTCGGTTTGTGTAATGACTTGTACTCCTCCGAAAGTTGGCAACACCCCCATGCATATGAACACAGCTTCTAATTGTGGCCTTAAACCGTGTCATCACACCCTATCTTTGCTTCTTCCTATACGTCATGTCTCCAAAACCCTGTTTGCACAAAAGAACACAAAACACACCTTGTTAATGCTAAAACCTGATAAAAGTGATGCTCAATGCATATAAACTGATATTATAAAATATATATAATCAAGCACTTATCATTTACTAAGTGTTATAGATTCAAGAATTAACAATAATAGAATCCTTAAACCCATAAAATCAAAATGAAATCAAGAATATCCTAATTGGATTCGGATCTCAAAGAATCAAAGGTTTAGAGATGAAGGATCTCCTTCATTCTTCACCAAAACATGAAATCAAGGCTCCTATATCATTCAAACATAAGATCCATAGATAAATCCCAATTAAATATTAGATCCATACTAAATCCACACTAATTCTTCATGGATCTAAAGAGAATTGAATAAAAGAACAAGGAATTGAAGAAGAGAAGAAAACTTACCTCAAACTTTGCTAGAACTAGAGGAGAAGCATCACCAATGTAGAAGAGGGGAAGATCAACACCTTTCTTCTTTCTTGGAGCTCAAGAATGAAGATATAATGCAGGGGAGAATGATGATTCAAGATGGGGAGAAAAAGAGAGGGAAATGGGGTCTTATAAAGGCCCTTTGAGTTTGAAAACGATTTAAATAGGCCCCAAAGCGCGGGAGGGCTCGCGGGCTCCCTTGCAGGCGCAAGGGAGGCCGCGAGGCCTCAACCAGGAAGCCATGCGGCCTCCCATGCACCCGCATGGGAACCCGCATGCACTTCTGGCCGGGGGTCCTTGCGGGCTCCCATGCGGGCGCATGGGAGGCCGCAAGGCCCCTATTTTTGCTCCTTGCGGGCACACTAAGTGCCCGCAAGGTCCCTTCCTTGCTTACGCCTTTTAAAACACTTTTCCCCCATCTTTTAACCTCTCAAGTAGACCTTAACTAAGATCCCAACAAAAATAAAACTCGACAAAAACTTAAACACACAACTTCTACACAAGAAACAAAGCACAAGAGAAGCGAAAAAGATCGAACTTCCACAGCGCAAGTAGTGAATTGGTATTCGTTGACCATCTCTATGGAGCTAAGGTCTTCCAAGGTGACTTCTTCAATCGAAAGTAATTTATCTCAACTATCATGTGAAATGAGCTCCAACACTGTGCCACCTAATCCCAAGGTGTTCAAAGCTTCCCACTCGATCTTCCTAACGGTGCCGAACTCCTTTCGTGATAGGAGTGCAAAACGCGTCTTGAGTTCTTCCTGGGAAAACTTGGGCTCTTGGACGGGAGGGGAATGTTCCCTCCTAGCTCTCTTGGAAGCTAATTTCTTGATTTTCATCCTATAGAAACAAAGTAGAGATTATCCGACTAATTTACAAGCAAAATGAGCACCAAAAGAATGAAGAAGCCCATGTGGATTTTCTGCCTTGTGAAATCTTCATACTAATCCTCGATTTCACCCGTTTCTTCTCCTGAGGTCACATGGACGGACACACGCCCATGTGAAAGGTCAAGTGGCATTTCTTGATGATAGGAAACCTTGCAGAGCTTTTGAAATCTTTGAACCAATCGGAACGAGCGAGCATGACTGCCTTCGTGTCCTTCTACAAGAATTGTCTTGACGCCTTTAGAAGTTGGCACATACCCCCTCGTTTGAACCCGATTTGTGTCTTGAACTTCGTATTTGCACAAAAGAGCTCCACATGGCACCATTATGACCTAATCTTGCTTTTCTTCGCATAAACCTTTTTCACAACCCTAATTGCACGAAAGAACACAGAAACACACGAAATGAGAAATATAACCTGAAAAATGTGATGCTCATGCAGGGAAAAACATCTCAAATTATATGTACATGCAAGCACTTATCAATCTGCAAGCTGTATTGTCATTCGTGTAGGTCGTAGGTCTTCTAATCCCAGCTTCAAGAATAAGTTGTAAGGCATTACATTTATGCTAGCCCCAGAATCGGCTAGAGCATGCTCTGTTACTCCTTCACCAATTACACAAGGAATCACAAAACTACCTGGATCCTTTAACTTTTGTGGAAGTTTCTTCTCTAGAATGGCTGAGCAATTCCCAGTAAGTGCAACTGTGCCTTGTTCCTCTAACTTTCTCTTATTGGTGAGAAGCTCTTTTAAAAACTTGGCATACTTCGGCATTTGAGCTAGTGCCTCAATGATTGGAATATTTATGTGGAGTTGCTTGAAGATATTGTGGAACTTCTTGAATTGGGCTTCATCTTTTTCTTGTTTGAGTCTTGAAGGGTAAGGTACCACTGGCTTGTATTCGTGCTCCTTTGAAATGTTAGAATTGGGAGAGTCTTCACCAGTTTTCCTCCCATTCTCCTTGCTTGCATCTTCACTCAAATTAGGGTCTTCCCGGATGGCTACCCCATCATTAGAAGCACTTGGGATCCCTTTTCCCTTGCTTCCAACTGTTTACCACTTCTCAAAGTAACAGATTTTAATTGTTCCCTTGGGTTATTTTTGGTGTTGCTTGGCAAACTCCAAGAAGGTCGTTCAGATTGTCCACGAGCAAGCTGCCCCACTTGGTTGTCCAGAGATTGGATGGATGCTTGAACATTTCCCAATATGGTACCAAATTCATCAATTTTCTTTTCATTATTCACAAAACGTGCCTCCGTGCTAATCATGAATCTGGCCAAAACATCCTCTATAGAGTATTTCTTCTCTTGTGGGGGAGGAGCTTGGTATTGGCTTCCCTGAGATGGTGGGGGTCTATATTGAGATTGGCCTTGAGTCCAAGAAGGATTTGAAGAGCCCCTCCATCCATAATTGTAAGTGTTGCAAACTGATTCCCTGGTCCTCTTGGTCCACCCCCAACATAATCAACTGTTTCCATCAGTGGTGATGGGGCAACAACAATAGGGCATTGTGATGCTGCATGCCCTGCCCCACAAGTATCACATGACATAACTGCCTTGGACCCTGAACTGGATCCTAACATGAGTTGATCAACTTTTTGTGCTAGGGCGTCATACTTCGAACTATTCTCCATGACATGTTTCGTTAGGGCATCAATCTTCGCAGCCAAAGCTGTGGATTCAGTCACCTCGTACAGCCCTGCAGCCCTTGGAAGCTTCTGTCAAGTGCTCTAATGGAACTCATTGCTGGCCATATTCTCAATTAATTCCTCAGCCTCTTTAGGAAGCTTGTTGCTTAAAGAACCTCCTGCTGCTGCATCGATGAGTTGCCTAGTAGCATAATTCAACCTGTTACACAACATATGCACTCTCATCCATGAAGGAAAACAGTGATGAGGACTCTTGCGGAGAAGGTCCTTAAATCGTTCATCTGCTTCAAAGAGTGTCTCAGTATCACCCTGCCTGAAAGACGATATCTCCTGTCTCAGTCTTCCAGCTTTGCTTGGGGGAAAATATCGAGCCAGGAACTTCTCAACCATTTACTTCCAAGTGGTGATGGACCCAGGAGCTAAGGATGTGAGCCATTTGTATGCTGTTCCTCTCAAACTGAAGGCGAATAATCTCAGTCTGATGGCATCGTCTGATACTGAGTTGATCTTAAAAGTGGAGCATATCCGAAGAAACCAGGCAAGATGGGCATGGGGGTCTTCATCGGCTAGACCGTCAAACTAGACTGAATTTTGAATCATCCCTATGGTACTCGGCTTGATTTCGAAGTTATTAGCCGAAACAGTTGGTGCTTGGATACTAAATTCTCCTCCGGTGAATTGTGGCCTTTCATATTCAGATAGGGCCTTCCTAGGCTCCGCCATGACTGATGGTTCACTCGACTCAACCCGAATCTCTCGTTGTCTAGAACTCTCTACCACTTCTTTCAATCGTTGATGTAAAGTTCTTTCTATCTCGTTATCGGGTTCAGCCAAGTTTGCTTGACTCGCTCGTGTCATAAGATGGGTACCTACACGGATTGAGGAGCCACGATGTTAGCTAACAACAAGAAATACAAAAAGAGCAACAATAAACACAAAGATAGAATATTTACGAAAGGTCAATAACCAAAAACAAGAAAACACAAAAACAAAACAAACCAAAAAACAAAAAAAAGAAAACCAAAGAAAAAGATAAGGCTAAATCAACTAGCTTAAAGCTTTCCAAATATCCCTCGGTGATTTCCCCGGCAACGGTGCCAAAAACTTGATCGACACAAAGTGTGAACACCCGCAATCGCACGGGGTCGTCAAGTAATAAACCACTCATGCACGCACGAGTGGGTCGTATTCCCAAGGGGCCCAAGGAGCTGCTTTACTCACTTCTCACTTGTTGTTTAGCTCACCGATTCGATTTCAAGAGAATTGATAAAAGTCTAAAAGTACGTATTTTACATGTATGTGCTGTGTATTATTTTCACATATTATTGTTGAATTTATGTCCTTTCGGTCTGAATTGCTTTATCTTTGTATTTCAGGCCAGTCAGAAGCCCTGGGGACTCGACGACGAGATGGGAACGAACTTGACATCAAAATAGCGTTTTCGAGATGCGATACTGTAGCGTTTACTGTAGCAGTTACTGTAGCTCATCACGGACTTCTCGGCAGAAAAGTAGAAATCCCGAGGGGTCAGCATACCGGGTGTATGCTGAACCATTTACCCATCGGGATTTGGGTGTTTAAGGGCTATCTAGGGCATCTTTTGAGGAGACTTTTTGCATCATCTTGGAGACATCACTTCCACACCATTTAGGAGGGCAAATGGAGAGGAAATCCGAGCATTCTTCAGTGGGGAGAGCAAGATCTAGGAGGATCCACTCCAAGGGCTTCATTTCTTGGAGGTTGAAGACAACGCGAAGCCACCCCTTGGAATGGCGACTTCGGAAGGTTTTCTCCGAGGATTCAAGCGTCATTCTGCCTTCAGCTTTTGAGGGGGTGTTCCTCATGTTTATTTTAGTTGTTTGCATGGTTTGTTTGGTTGATTTGTTGAACATGAACAACTAAATCCCAAGGTCACCGGATGTAGGGGAACCTTGGGGGCAAAACTTGTGATATTTTGGATTATTTGAGTTATCTATTGTATGATTGGATTGTTGTGATCCTTGTTTGGTGTTCTTGATTGTTTTGGTACATGTGCTTAATTGATGTATCAAATTCTTGGTCGCACTTTGTAGCTTGACCATTGCCTTAGTGCTAGACTCCACCAAACTTGGAAGGGATTATTGTATAAATACGCCGTGACCATCGGGTATTTGTACCCCTCCATTTCTAGGGTTGAAAACTAACTAGTGTTTCCACCCTAACTTGAGCAAACCATCCTTCTCTTTGCAACCGTGTGAGAGGTTGAGTGGAAGAAATTCCTTATTCAACTCTTGTACCGGGTTAGGGTTCAATTGCCGTGACCATCGGGTTGACCTAAGTTTACTTTTTCTCGGTCCAACTAGCCACATGCTTAATTTCTCAAATATCCTACTCACTTGAGTAGCCCCCTTGGGGACCCTCATCCATGACCGTTTTCCATCATTGAGCATCTCCGGTGTTTTAAGTTCGTCGCATCGATTTAGACAATTTCTCTTGTTGTTATTTTTTTACTTTCCTGTTTATTCTCTTGAAATCGAATCGCTGAGCTAAACAACAAGTAAGAAGTGAGTAAAGTAGCTCCTCGGGCCCCTTGGGAATACGACCCACTCGTGCGTACACGAGTGGTTTATTACTTGACCACCCCGTGCGCTTGCGAGTGTTCACACTTTGTGTCGATCAAGTTTTTGGCGCCGTTGCCGGGGATTCACCGAGGGATATTTGGAAAGCTTAAAGTTTGTTGATTTAGCCTTATCTTTTTCTTTTGTTTTGTTTTTTTTTTGTTTTTTGGTTTGTTTTGTTTTTGTGTTTTCTTGTTTTTGGTTGTTGACCTTTCGTAACTATTCCATCTTTGTGTTTTTTTTGTTTCTCTTTTTGTATTTCTTGTTATTAGCTAACATCGTGACTCCTCAATCCGTGTAGGTACCTATCTTATGACACGAGCGAGTCAAGTAAACTTGGCTGAACCCGATAACGGGATAGAAAGAACTTTGCTTCAACGATTGAAAGAAGTGGCAGAGAGTTCTAGACAACAAGAGATTCGGGTTGAGTCGAGTGAACCATCAGTCATGGCGGAGCCTAGGAAGGCCCTATCTGAATATGAAAGGCCACAATTCACCGGAGAAGAATTTAGTATGCAAGCACCAACTGTTTCGGCTAATAACTTCGAAATCAAGGCGAGTACCATAGGGATGATTCAAAATTCAGTCCAGTTTGACGGTCTAGCGGATGAAGACGCCCATGCCCATCTTGCCCGGTTCCTTCAGATATGCTCCACTTTTAAGATCAACTCAGTATCAGACGATACCATCAGACTGAGATTATTCCCATTCAGTTTAAGAGGAACAGCATACAGATGGCTCACATCCTTAGCTCCTGGGTCCATCACCACTTGGAAGGAAATGGTTGAGAAGTTCCTCGCTCGATATTTTCCCCCAAGCAAGGCTGCAAGACTAAGACAAGGGATATCGTCCTTCAGGCAGGGTGATACTGAGACACTCTTTGAAGCCCACGAACGATTTAAGGACCTTCTTCGCAAGTGTCCTCATCATGGCTTCCCTTCATGGATGAGATTGCAGATGTTGTGTAACGGGTTGAATTATGCTACTAGGCAACTCATCGATGCAGCAGCAGGCGGTTGTTTGAGCAACAAGCTTCCTGAAGAGGCTGAGGAATTAATTGAGAATATGGCCAGCAATGAGTGCCATTGGAGCACTCGACAGAAGCTTCCAAGAGCTGCAGGGCTGTATGAGGTGACTGAATCCACAGCTTTGGCTGCGAAGATTGATGCCCTAACGAAACATGTCATGGAGAATAGTTCGAAGTATGACTCCCTAGCACAAAAAGTTGATCAACTCATGTTAGGATCCAGTTCAGGGTCCAAGGCTGTTATGTCATGTGATACTTGTGGGGTAGGGCATGCAGCATCACAATGCCCTATTGTTGTTGCCCCATCACCGCTGATGGAAACGGTTGATTATGTTGGGGGTGGACCAAGAGGACCAGGGAATCAGTTTGGAAACACTTACAATTATGGATGGAGGGGCTCTTCAAATCCTTCTTGGACTCAAGGCCAATCTCAGTACAGACCTCCACCATCTCAGGGAAGCAAATAGCAAGCTCCTCCCCCACAAGAGAAGAAATACTCTACAGAGGATGTTTTAGCCAGATTCATGATTATCACGGAGGCATGCTTTGTGAATAATGAAAAGAAAATGGATGAATTTGGTACCATATTGAGAAATGTTCAAGCATCTATCCAATCTCTGGAGAACCAAGTGGGACAGCTTGCTCGTGGACAATCTGAACGACCCTCGGGGAGTTTGCCAAGCAACAACGAAAGCAACCCTACGGAACAATTAAAAGCTGTTACTTTGAGAAGTGGTAAACAGTTGGAAGTAAGGGAAAAAGGGACCCCAAGTGCTTCTAATGATGGGGTAGCTGTCCGGGAAGACCCTGATTTGAGTAAAGATGCAAGCAAGGAGAATGGGAGGGAAACTGCTGAAGACTCTCCCAATTCTGACATTTCAAAGGAGCACAAATACAAGCCAGTGGTACCTTACCCCTCAAGACTCAAACAAGATAAAGATGAAGCCCAATTCAAGAAGTTCCTCAATATCTTCAAGCAACTCCACGTAAATATTCCAATCATTGAGGCACTAGCTCAAATGCCGAAGTGTGCCAAATTTCTAAAAGAACTTCTCACCAATAAGAGGAAGTTAGAGGAACAAGGCACAGTTGCACTTACTGGGAATTGCTCAGCAATTCCAGAGAAAGAACTTCCACAAAAGTTAAGGGACCCAGGTAGTTTTGTGATTTCTTGTGTAATTGGTGAAGGAGTGACGGAGCATGCTCTAGCCGATTCTGGGGCTAGCATAAATGTAATGCCGTACAACTTATTCTTGAAGATGGGATTAGAAGACCTATGACCTACACGAATGACATTACAGCTTGCAGATAGGTCGGTGCGAAGACCTCGGGGAGTAGTTGAAGATGTCCTTGTCAGAGTTGACAAACTCATCATTCCTGTAGACTTTATGATTTTAGATGTGGATGATGACTTTGAGGTTTCCTTAATTCTAGGGTGCCCATTCCTGAACACTTCGGGTGCTCTAATTGATGTCAAAGAAGGCAAGATGACCTTGAGTGTTGGAGATGAGCAAGTGGTCTTCACTCTCCCTGAAGCAATGAAGCACACACTTGATCATGATGACAAATTATATTTCACTGATAGTGGTGATCTAATTGTTTCTGACTGTGTGCAGGAGGTGCTTGCCTTAAACCCTTTGGATGACTACTTGGATGCGTTAACGAGCCAAGATGTCGAGGAAGAACTCTCTCCTCCACCAACACAACAAATTAATCAAGTGGAGGGTAATTCATCCCACAATGGTAAGAAAATTAAGGGAGTTAAGAAGATGTGGAGAAAATCAAAGGAGAAACAAAGAGAGAGTAGATTGGTATCCACATTGCCTCCGGATGAGGTTGATCGTATATTCTTTGGAAATAGTGGTAAATTCAAAGTCTTCTCATGTCTTTCATTGAATTTTCCGAGTGGCAACCCGGCCCCAAAGGTTATAGGTAACTTCCCTCCATTTGTTCCACCATGAGATTTTTTAGGTAATGCACGTCAAGCTAATGAAGTTAAAAAAGCGCTCTTTGGGAGGCAACCCACGTTCCTTTCATTTCCCGTATCCATTATCTTATTTGTGTTGTCTTATCTTACTTGTGTTTTTAGTAGTGGTTCGTTTGTAGTTGTATTTTTCTTCGTTTTTCTTAATTCTTTTGCCTTTGTGTTAACTTGTTTGTCATGTGGTCTTTGAAGAATTCTTGTTCTAGATGCATGCATGTTAATGTTTTGAGTGTTTAAATGATGTTTCCGGCCGTATTTTTCAAGGTTTCATCCATGGTTAATGTGTAGAAAGAGTGGAGAAAGAAATGGCGCAAACAGAAAGTCCCGAGGACCATCCTTGAGCCGCAAGGATGCCCCTCGGGATTTATCCTGAGCTTCTTGCCGACCATCCTTGCGGCCGCAAGGATGGTCGGCAAGACCACCCGATAGAAGCTTTAAAGAGCAAGTTTTGGGGGTTAACACTATTCACTCTTCTTCCCCATTCTTCTAACTGGTTCTCCCTCATTTCTCCACCATTTTTCTTCATTCTTTTTGCACTAGTTTGCCCTCCTCCTCCTCCTTTCCATCTTGGTGACAAAAATTTGGAGTTTGAGCAAGCTTTTGGCCGGATCTAGCACTTGGATTCATTCACCTTACTCTAGGGCAAGAGTATGGCATCTCACTCAAAACATTGAGTTTTTCTTGTTTTTATGGCTGCAATTTTTAGGATTTTTGTTGATTGGTGAATGTTTAAAGTTTATCAAAGTATTTCTCTTAGTTTGTAAAATTTTTGGCAACTTCTACAAGCAAAGTTCTTGAAAACTTTTTCCGAAATTACTGTAGCACTGAATTTTTTTTTTTTGGATTTCTTCATTCTTTTGGTGCTCATTTTGCGTGTAAATTAGTCGGATAATCTCTACTTTGTTTCTATAGGATGCCAATCAAGAAATTAGCTTCCAAGAGAGCTAGGAGGGAACCTTCACCTCCGTCTAAGAGCCCAAGTTTTCCAAGGAAGAACATAAGACGCGTTTTGCACTCCTATCACGAAAGGGGTTCGGCACCGTTAGGAAGATCGATTGGGAAGCTTTAAACACCTTGGGATTAGATGGCACAGTGTTGGAGCTCATTTCACATGATAGTTGAGAAAAATTACTTTCGATTGAAGAAGTCATCTTGGAAGTCCTTAGCTCCATAGAGATGGTCAAGGAATACCCGTTCATTACTTGCGCCGTGTCATCACTTCATCTGCCTCTTAGACCCGTGACATGACTTTGTTTATTATCTTTCTATTTTTCTTTTTTGTTTGTTTTTGTTGTTAAAACTTGTACTTTTGAGTTACCTAGGGCTCATCCCCTACTAAACTCTTTTGTTATTTATGTTGGGCTCTCTTTTCCATACTTTATTTTCATTTCCTCTTCAAAAGTATTGAATGATGATAAGCTCCTTGTTCATTTCAGGGTTATTAATTTTGGGAGCATTACTTGTGTCGCCCCCATTAGGTGATATACTGCTGATCCAAGTGGAACAACTGAGAATCTCACCAAGGAATCAGGGAAGTTTCTTCACTCCAATTCTTTGCTTATTATTTTCATCCTCCACATTATTCTGCTGACTTTGGTACATTGCGGACAATGTACAACTTTAGGTGTGGGGATGGTTATTTATGGTTATTTACTTGGAGTGTTTTGAATTTATGCATGCTTGTTACCTATGATGGCTATTATTGTTTTGTTAAAGGACTTCCTAGCTTGGTAGAATGATAGTCGTGAGCTGTACAGTACATGTGCTTGAATGTAGTTCTGTTTCATCTGTAGTGCACCTATATACATGCTCACGATCACTTTCACCTTGTACACTCTAACCAACCCATCTTAATGGCTTTGGCATTAATTTGTTAAATTCTTTCTTCAATGCACTTTTAAAAGCTTTTAAGTTCCTTTGTTGTTTTCTCTAACCTTAAGTGAAGTTTTTAGCAGGTAGTTTATCAGGGATCTTGAAAAAAAAAAAAGAAAAAAAAAAGGGGGTCTTTGTCGGTATTCCTCTGCTTTATAAGCATGAATGCGTATATGTAAACTGTAATCGATTAAGAGGGTGACTCTTGTGCCTGGCCAGCATGTGCATCCATCTGAAAGATTTTTGTGCAGTCTATGTTAGGCGGACCCAGAAAAGATAGAATTTGTGTATATTTGTGTGTGATAGAAATAAAGTTTCCTTTGTGATCCCTAGAACCATGTTTATAGAAACTTAAGAGTTGGAGTTGTATTTAGGAACCAAAGGACTTTAATTGAGCATTGAGGAGGTCTTTAGCACTCTAATGCCATCATCATTATGTGTGGGGTGAATGGTCATCCTAGGTAATCTGGGGTGTGGAGGTCAAGGTGGGAGTTAGCACGCACACACATAGGGCACAGTGGATGAAGCAGATCTAATATCACCTCATTATTCATTGAACAGCTCACTTCTTAATTCCTGTCTATTTGTGCCTGTGGAGTTCTTTAATTTTAAGCATGAGGTCGTATTTTTAGCCGTCTATCTTCTTTCCCTTGTTCTTCATGTTCGTTTGCTTGGGGACAAGCAAACGCTTAGGTGTGGGGATGTTTGATAAACGTCTAAAAGTACGTATTTTACATGTATGTGCTGTGTATTTGGTGATGATCCCGCAAGCGCACGGCTTCATCAAGTAATAAACCACTCGCGCAAGCACGAGTGGGTCGTATTCCCAAGGGCCCAAGAATCTATTCTTACTTACTTTTTGCAATGTTGTCTAACCGATCAAACTTGAGATTTGGAATGAAAAAGTAATGAAGTAATACAAAAGCAATTAAACTACTAAATACCAAGGGCGATAAATGGGAGGAAAATCAGGGGAAGAAGATGGTCACGGATGAGGATCACCTTGGGGTTACTAAAGTGCGAAGGATGTTGGATTAACATGCAAGTGGCTTGATCGACCGAGAAAACCCTAGATTAGGTCAACCCGATGGTCAAGGCAATTGACCCCTAATCCGGCACGAGTATTGAATACGGGCTCTACCCGTACAATTCCTCCTACGATTGCAAAGGGCAAGATAGTTTTCTCAAACTAAGGTTGAATCACACATGAGTAATTAACCCAAGAATTGGAGGGGTACAAATACCCGATGGTCACGGCGTATTTGTATGTATTTCCCTTCCAAGCTTGGTGACTCTAATACTAGGGAAATGGTCATGCAACCTAGTATTGGCTAAATATGGATACACAGAGTTCTCATGCATACCCAAGCATTCAAAGACACCAAACATGAATCACAAACAAGCTAACAAGCATGAATTAAACCAAATCATCCAAACATCACAAGTTCACCCCAAGGTTCACCCACATCCAGTGACCTTGGGGTTTTAGTTGCTCATAGTCTCAAAATACATGAATAAAAGCATGAAAACAACTAAACCCAACATAAAAGACCTCCCTCCAAAGATCAATGTCGAAGAAGCTTCCAAAGACGCCACTCAAAGGGGTGGCTTCCCATCGTCTTCAACCTCCAAATTGGAAGCCCTAGAGGTAGATCCCGCTCAAGATCGCGCTCTCCTCACCGATTCCTCCGTGGAAATACCCTTTAAACTCTCCTTCTTGGTCAGATCTGGAAGTGTAGGTGTGGAGCTCCAAGAAGAGGCAAAAGTCCTCTTTTCCATGCCCTAAAAGCCTTTAAAAAGGGTGAAAGTCGCGACTCCTCACGGGTTGCCTCACGGCCGTGAGGTTACCCGTGAGGAAACCAGAGAGTTTTGCAGAAAATTTCACCTCGGTGCTACAGTACCTGCTACAGTGTTGTTACTACAGTACTGCTACAGTGAAGAAACCCAAGAATGTCGTATTTGGTGTCGAATTCTTTCTAAATACGTTCTTGAGCTCATTTTGGCTTATTTGGGGTCTGCAACACAAAATAAAAGGATTTAGACCATAAAAAGGCATCGACTCATCAAAAAGATAATAAAATAATACAAATGAATACGTATAAAATACATATATTTAGACGTTTATCAAACATCCCAACACCTAAGCGTTTGCTTGTCCCCAAGCAAACAAACATGAAGAATAGGGCAAGAAGATAAACTGCTAAATATACGACCTCAAGCTCAACTGTACAGGACTCCACAAGCACAAATGGACAGAAATCAAGAAGTGAGTTGTTCACAGTATAGTCAAGTAATATTAGCTCTGTTTTATCCAAAGTGTTCCTGTGTGTGTGTGCTGACTCCCACCTTGACCTACACACCCTGGATTATCCAGGATGCTTGTTCACCACACTGAAATTGAAATTAGTGTTAGTAGTGCCAAAGAAAAAACCTCAATAGTCAGTTAAACAAAAAAATCTTTTGGTCCCAAAAATAAACTTTAAAATCAAGTGAAGATCAGACAGGTTTCAGGCGCCCAAAGGTCACAAATTTTTTTTTTTTTTTGTTTTTTAACGGAGTCCGCCTAACGTAGACTGCACAAAAATCTTTCAGCTGGATGCACATGCTGGCCAGGCACAAGAGCCACCTGACTTACTTGATTACAGATCTACATATACGCATTCATGATTTTAGAAGCAGAGGAATACTGACATAGACTCAATTTTTAATTTTTTTTTTTTTTCAAAAATAAACAACCTAACTCAAGACGCCTGATCAACCACCTGCTAAAAACCTCACTTAAAAACATCACTCAGGGTTAAAGCAAAAACAGGAGACTCAAAAGTTTTTTAAAAGACTATTGAAAGAGGAATTTGACATCCTAACACAAAATCAATAAGATGGGTTAGAGTGTTAGAAGTGGAAGTTAGAGTGAGCAGGTATCAATGTGCACTAAAGATGAAACAGAACTACATTCAAGTACATGTAAAGTACAACTCACTACTATCATTCTTCCAAGCTAGGAAGTCCTTAACAATAAAATCATAGCTATCATAGGTGAGTCAAGCATGCATTAAAATAAAATACTCCATCCCCACACCTAAAGCTGTACATTGTCCCCAATGTACATAAGTCAGTTGCACAGGGTGGGAAATAAATATAAAACAAAAATTGAGAGATGGAGTAAGAAACTTCCCCAATCCGTCGATGAAGTGTCAGACATGTACATGTGGACTTGGGGTAAACTATGTGGTGAGGGCCTAGAGTGTGGAATAGCTGTATCATCATCCTGAAATCACAACAAAAGATTATCACAACTCCAGAGACAAAAATGATAAAGAAGAGCGCGCACAAAATAATTCACAAAAAAAAGAAAATAAAGTTTAGCAGAGAGCGGGAGCCCCGACTAATTGAGAAGTACAACAGATGGCAAAAGAAAAAAAAACAAACAAGCTCGAAGGAAAGAATAAAAGAAAACAAGGTGGTAGTGTCCTGGGGCCTAGGGCTTGAGCACATCCCAAACTATCCTTCAAATGATGCCGAAGCCCTTTTGTGAAAGAAGCGCTAAACGAGATTCGTGATATTCATTTTTAAACTTTGGTTCGTCGCGGGGTGGAGTACGGTGATTTCGGGCTCTCTTGTGTGCTACTTTCTTTACCGGCATCCTACAAAACGAAAGGATCATCAATTCAACTAATTACAAGAAAAGCAATAGCAAAATAATGAAGATTTCATGGAAAATGCTCAGTGCTACAGTAAATCCGAGAAAATTTTGCAAGAGTTTGTCTTGAAAAAGTAGCCAAAAATTTTTACAACCATGCCAAATCATACTTAAGATACTCTTGCAACAAAAGAGAGCAAGATCCAAGCTTAAAACACCACACAACCCCAAAAGAAATCAAGACCTCAAGTGAAAGAAAATTTACCTAACACTAGAATATGTGGCGCAATCTCTTTGCAAAATCCGGCCAAAGGAGTGTTTTTTCTTTAAAATTTCTTCACCAAATGAGATGAGGGGAGGAGGAGAGGGATTTAGAGCAACAAAAATGAAGAAAATCGGTGGAGAATGGAGGGGGGAAATGAGAGAAAGGTTACAGAAGAAGAATGAATAAGAGAGGCTTGAAAAGATGGCTTTAAAGACCCAACCCGTGAAGCCTCACGGGTGGGCTCATGGCCGTGAGCCCACCCGTGAGAAATCCCTGGATGGCTCACGGGTGAGCTCACGCCCGTGAGCTCACCCTTGAGCTTCCCCTGAATCCCTCAAGGGCGCACTCACGGGCCATAAACGGCCAAAATCTGAATTTTCTTCAACTTAACCTCTTCCAACCCCTCAAAAACGTTTAAAACAATGACAAATAAAGCATGGAAACACTCAAAACATGATTTTCATGGAATCTAGTTTGCAAATCACTCAAGGAAACACATGATCATGCAAAGGGATTTGAACAAAAATGGTGAACAAAACCACCACAACAAGAAAGCAACTTGAAAACTAACACACAAAAAAATACGGAAAAATAACACACTAAGCAAACAAACAACAAGAAAGAAGAAATGCAACAAATTTAAGAGCTTGGGTTGCCTCCCAAGGAGCGCTTGTTTAAAGTCGTTAGCTCGACTCTTCTTACCTCGAATCAGGGTGGGACAAAGGGTGGAGAATTACCTCCATTTCTTGACGCGGCATTGTTACCGGCAAAGTAATGCTTGAGACAGTGACCATTGACCTTGAATGTTCCATCCTGAGGGTGAGTTATTTCGATGGCACCATGAGGGAAAACTTGTGTGACAGTGTATGGCCCATGCCATCTTGATTTCAATTTCCCTGGGAATAATCTCAATCTAGCATTGAACAATAAAACTTGATCCCCTTTTTGAAAATATTTAGCTCGTTTAATGTGGCGATCATGATACTCCTTCGTTTTCTCCTTGTATCGCACTGAGGTTTCATATGCCAAAGTTCGCCATTCGTCTAATTCATTTAGTTGAAACTTCCTCTTGTGGCCCCTAAGGTGAGGATCGAAGTTGAGTTGTTTAATGGCCCAGTAAGCTCTGTGCTCCAATTCAACTGGTAAGTGGCAAGCTTTTCCATAAACCAATCTGTAGGGTGTTGACCTGATAGGTGTCTTGTATGCCGTCCTATATGCCCACAGCGCATCGTCTAGCTGTTCTGCCCAATCTCTTCGGTGATGGTTGACGGTTTTCTCTAAGATCCGCTTTAACTCCCTATTTGATACCTCAACCTGCCCACTGGTTTGAGGATGATACGCAGTCGACATGCTATGAGATACCCCGTACCGTTTTAGAACTTTCTCAAATTGAGAGTTGCAGAAATGGGTGCCTCGATCACTTATGATCACCCTGGGTGTGCCAAACCGGGAGAATAACTTCTTTAGAAATTTCACCACTACCCTAGCATCACAAGACGGAAGAGCCTATGCTTCCACCCATTTTGAGACATAATCTACCGCCACCAAAATGTACTTGTTACCTTGGGAGCTAGGGAATGGGCCCATGAAATCGATTCACCAGACATCAAACACCTCACAAGCTTGATTCCATGATTGCGGCATTTCTTCTCTTTTTGAGATATTGCCGGTTCTTTGACACCTGTCACACTGTTGTACCAGTGCTTGTGCATCCTGAAACATAGTGGGCCAGTAGAATCCCGAGTCAACAACCTTCTTTGCTGTTCTGCTCCCGCTATAGTGGCATCCTGTTGGCCCTGAGTGGCAATGTATCAAGATATCGTGCCCTTCTTCTGTTGAAACACATCTCCTGACGATTTGATCAGCACACATCCTGAATAGGTACGTGTCTTCCCATATGTAGTGCTTTAGATCGGCAAAGAATTTTTTTCTCTGCTGATATGTGAGCTGCTTTGGGAATATTTTTGCTGCCAAGTAATTTGCCATATCTGCAAACCACGGAGTCTCATCTTCTTCAATCACCTGAATACTGCACAACTGTTCTCCAGGGAATGAATCCTTAATCTCATCCTTTTGCAAAGTATTTTCCATAGGTTCCTCAAGGCGCGAGAGATGATCAGTAGCTAAGTTCTCTGCCCCCTTTTTATCCTTTATTTCTATATCAAACTCTTGCAGCAGTAAGACCCATCGGATTAGACGAGGCTTTGCATCTGACTTGTTAAGTAAATATTTTCGGGCAGAATGATCTGTGTACACAATCACCTTTGATAACACCAAATATGATCGGAATTTGTCAAATGCAAAGACAACAGCGAGCATTTATTTTTCAGTGGTGGTGTAGTTTTCTTGAGCATCGTTCAGGGTTTTGCTTGCATAGTAGATGGGGTGGAAGTGATTGTTTCGCCGCTGGCCAAGCACGACTCCCACAAAGATAGTCACTCGCATCACACATTAATTCAAATGGCAGATTCCAGTCTGGAGAAACCATAATTGGTGCTTCTGTAAGCTTTTTCTTCAAGGAAAGGAAGGCTTTCATACAGTCTTCATCGAACTCAAAAGGGGCATCCTTCTCGAGTAGCTTCGTCAATGGTCTGGCAATCGAAGAGAAATCTTTCACAAACCTCCTGTAAAACCCCGCATGGCCCAGGAAACTTCTGATTGCTTTACTGAAGTTGGAGGAGGAAGTTTCTCAATAGTGGCGACTTTTGCCTGATCCACTTCTATTCCCTTTTTAGAGATTTTATGTCCAAGTACTATACCCTCCATGACCATAAAATGACATTTCTCCCAACTAAGCACCAAATTCGTTTCTTCACACCTTTTTAAGACTCGCTCCAAATTTCTGAGACAAAAATCAAACGAGTCACCAAAGACTGAAAAGTCATCAATAAACACTTCCATAATGTTCTCCACCATACCTTCAAAAATGGCCAACATGCATCTTTGGAATGTGGCAGGTGCATTGCAAAGCCCAAAGGGCATACGGCGGTAGGCAAACATTCCATACGGACAAGTGAAAGTGGTCTTCTCTTGGTCCTCAGGAGCAATCGGTATATGATAATATCCAGAGAGACCATCCAAGAAGCAGTAATAAGCGTGTCCCGCCAATCGTTCGAGCATCTGGTCTATGAAAGGCAAAGGGAAGTGATCCTTCCTTGTGGCATCGTTCAGCTTCCTGTAATCAATACAGACCCTCCAACCTGTGACTGTTCTCGTCGGGATAAGCTCGTTCCTCTCATTGGTAATAACTGTCATTCCTCCCTTTTTAGGTACTACTTGCACAGGACTCACCCAGGCACTGTCAGATATAGGGTATATAATGCCGGCGTCGAGAAGCTTGATGATCTCATTCTTCACTACTTCCTTCATGTTAGGATTCAACCTTCGTTGGGGTATTGCCATGGGTTTGTGATTGTCTTCCATAAGAATTTTGTGCGTGCAAAATGATGGACTGATCCCTTTGATATCAGCTATTTTTCAAGCAATTGCCTTTTTATACTTTTTGAGTACCTCAAGGAGTTTGCCCTTTTGTTCCTCTGTCAAATCTGACGCGATGATGACTGGAAGTTTGGAACACTCACCCAGAAATGCGTATTCCAAGAGCACCGGTAATTGTTTTAGTTCCAGTTCAGGCGGTTCCTCCAATGATGACTTCAATTTCCGGAAACTGTCCATATCGCATTTTTCAGTCCTCACCTCTTCTGCCTCTGATGCACTGTCACTAAAATAACTTTCTTCCCTTACTTGTGCCTCTGTTTCTCCATGAATTGGGTTTTCCTCCATTCTAAATTCCCCTTCTTCAAAACTGTCTGAAATGCGTGCTCTGTGCCCTGTTCCATTGGAGAATGCTCTACGAGGTTCAATTTTTCTGTTTGCATGTACTGGTTGAGGAACGATTGAGTATTGAAATCTCCATGGGTATGATTAATCGAACCCCCACAATACTGCTTCTTCCAATTATCATCATAAAAGTTTGGAGTGTTTGACTCAATCCCAGTGCTAGAGTAGTAAGAGCACGGCACCTGCGACTGATGATAGTTAACCCAATCATTGGTTGCATACATAATTAAATAATAGAAAAACAATATTTACAAACTCAGAATAAAAAGAATGGAAGCAAAACAAGATAAGGAAAGTCAATAGAAGTAATAATGGAATATAAACAGGAATGGTACAAATGAAACAAAATAATGGCCAAATCAACACACTTAAAGCTTTCCGAATATTTCTCGTGGTTCCCCGGCAAGCGCACGGGGTCGTCAAGATTGCATGCGATTGCAAAGGGCAATTCCTCCTACGATTGCAAAGGGCAAGATGGTTTTCTCAAACTAAGGTTGAATCATACAAGAGTAATTAACCCTAGAATTGGAGGGGTAAGAATACCCGATGGTCACGGCGTATTTGTACGTATTTCCCTTCCAAGCTTGGTGAGTCTAATACTAGGGCAATGGTAATGCAACCTAGTATTGGCTAAGTATGGATACACAGAGTTCTCATGCATACCCAAGCATTCAAAGACACCAAACATGAATCACAAACAAGCTAACAAGCATGAATTAAACCAAATCATCCAAACATCACAAGTTCACCCCAAGGCTCACCCACATCCGGTGACCTTGGGGTTTAAGTGCTCATAGTCTCAAAATACATGAATAAAAGCATGAAAACAACTAAACCCAACATAAAAGACCTCCCTCCAAAGATCAAAGTCGAAAAAGCTTCCAAAGACGCCACTCAAAGGGGTGGCTTCCCGTCGTCTTCAACCTCCAAATTGAAAACCCTAGAGGTAGATCCCGCTCAAGATCGCGCTCTCCTCGCCGATTCCTCCGTGGAAATGCCCTCTAAACTCTCCTTCTTAGTCAGATCTGGAAGTGTAGGTGTGGAGCTCCAAGAAGAGGCAAAAGTCCTCTTTTCCATGCCCTAAAAGCCTTTAAAAAGGGTGAAAGTCGCGACGCCTCACGGGCTGCCTCACGGCCGTGAGGTCACCCGTGAGGACTCCAGAGAGTTTTGCAGAACATTTCACCTCGGGTGCTACAGTACCCTGCTATAGTGTTGTTGTTACAGTACTGCTATAGTGAAGAAGCCCAAGAACGTTGTATTTGGTGTCGAATTCTTTCTAAATACGTTCTTGAGCTCATTTTGGCTTATTTGGGGTCTTCAACACAAAATAAAAGGATTTAGACCATAAAAAGGGCATTGACTCATCAAAAAAATAATAAAATAGTACAAATGAATACGTATAAAATACGTATATTTAGACGTTTATCAGTATTATTTTCACATATTATTGTTGAATTTATGCTCTTTCGGTCTGAATTACTTTATCTTTGTATTTCCGGCCAGTCAGAAGCCCTGGGGACTCGACGACGAGATGGGGAACGAACTTGAAGACAACGGACTGTAGCGTTCACTGTAGCACGGTACTGTAGCGTTTCCGAGCATTCTTCGGTGGGAAGTGCAAGATCTAGGAGGATCCACTCCAAGGGATTCATTTCTTGGAGGTTGAAGACAACGGGAAGCCATCCCTTCGAGTGGCGTCTTCGGAAGGTTTTCTCCGGGGATTCAAGCGTCATTCGGCCTTCACCTTTTGAGGGAGTGTTCCTCATGTTTATTTTAGTTATTTGCATGGTTTGTTTGGTTGATTTGTTGAACATGAACAACTAAACCCCAAGGTCACCGGATGTAGGGGAACCTTGGGGGCAAACTTTGTGATGTTTTGGATTATTTGAGTTATCTATTGTATGATTGGCTTGTTGTGATCCTTGTTTGGTATTCTTGATTGTTTTGGTACATGTGCTTAATTGATGTATCAAATTCTTGGTAGCACTTTGTAGCATGACCATTGCCTTAGTGCTAGACTCTACCAAACTTGGAAGGGATTATTGTATAAATACGCCGTGACCGTCGGGTATTTGTACCCCTCCATTTTTAGGGTTGAAAACTAACTAGTGTTTCCACCCTAACTGGAGGAAACCATCATTCTCCTTGCAACCGTGTGAGAGTTTGAGTGGAAGAAATTCCTTATTCAACTCTTGTACCGGGTTAGGGGTCAATTGCCGTGACCATCGGGTTGACCTAAGTTTAGGTTTTCTCGGTCCAACTAGCCACATGCTTAATTTCTCAAATATCCTGCTCACTTGAGTAGCCCCCTTGGGGACCCTCATCCATGACCGTTTTCCATCATCGAGCATCTCCCGTGTTTTAAGTTCGTCGCATTTATTTAGTCAATTTCTCTTGTTGTTATTTCTTTACTTTCCTGTTTATTCTCTTGAAATCGAATCGGTGAGCTAAACAACAAGTAAGAAGTGAGTAAAGCAGCTCCTCGGGGCCCTTGGGAATACGACCCGTCGTGCGTGCACGAGTGGTTTATTACTTGACGACCCCGTGCGCTTGCGGGTGTTCATACTTTGTGTCGATCAAGAATAATTAGGAAAGAAAAGAAATAATGGCAAGAGAAATTATTTAAATAAATGCGACAAAATCAAAACGCGGGAGATGCTCAACGATGGAAAACGGCCATGGATGAGGATCCCCAAGGGGGCTACTTAACTGAGTAGGATATTTGAGAAATTAAACACGTGGCTAGTTGGACCGAGAAAACCTAAACTTAGGTCAACCCGATGGTCACGGCAATTGACCCCTATCCCGGTACAAGAGTTGAATAAGGAATTTCTTCCACTCAACCTCTCACACGGATGCAAGGAGAATGATGGTTTCCTCAAGTTAGGGTGGAAACACTAGTTAGTTTTCAACCCTAGAAATGGAGGGGTACAAATGTCCGATGGTCACGGCGTATTTATACAATAATCCCTTCCATGTTTGGTGGAGTCTAGCACTAAGGCAATGGTCAAGCTACAAAGTGCTACCAAAAATTTGATACATCAATTAATCACATGTACCAAAACAATCAAGAACACCAAACAAGGATCATAACAAGCCAATCATACAACAGATAACTCAAATAATCCAAAACATCACAAGTTGGCCCCCTAGGTTCCACTACATCCGGTGACCTTGGGATTTAGTTGTTCATGTTCAACAAATCAATCCAACAATCCATGCAAATGATGAGCGCATTTCATATATATATATTGCATGCTTTACCTTCATCATTATTGAATATTTTGGCTATAATTCTCCAAGTACGGTGCTATTTGAGGTATTCGTTGTTCGTCATGCAGATATCAAAGTCTTGAAGTAAGAAGGGCGCTTTTGGAACAATTTTAGAAGTTAAAGGACTTAGAAGAAACCTCATCAAGCTCAGCACGGCTTGAGCACGCCCGTGCTGTTTCCCGTGCAAAGTGCAGAAGAATTCAACTACGTTTCGGCACAGCCTGAGTCCGCTGAGCACGGGTGTGAAAACCTTAGCACGGTCGAAGCACGCCCGTGCTGCTTCGCGTGAAAATTACAGGAGAATGCAGCCATAGATCAGCACAGCCAGAGTTCGCTGAGCACGGTCTTGAAAACCTCAGCACGGTCTAAGCACGCCCGTGCTGTTCCCCGTGCAGATTACAGGTTTGTGAGTTTTCTGAAGAGTTATTTGGCCGTAATCTGCATGGCTTGAAGCACGGCTTCA
Organism: Dioscorea dumetorum; assembly: GCA_902712375.1. Classification (NCBI taxonomy): domain Eukaryota; kingdom Viridiplantae; phylum Streptophyta; class Magnoliopsida; order Dioscoreales; family Dioscoreaceae; genus Dioscorea; species Dioscorea dumetorum. The sequence goes on along the minus strand of CACTHL010000882.1, from coordinate 456,064 downwards.
GCACGCCCGTGCTCACATCGGGAAAACATTAAAACCCTAAAAACTTAGGTTTTTAGGGGACTTTTTGTGGGCGATCTTTGGGAGAAAGAAAGGGAGAGCTTTGGGGGTTCATCCTCAGCTTCATCAAGGGAATGCCAAGCGTATGGTAGGCCGATCGGAGGGAGATTACACGACATCGTAGATCCTTCGACAACCTCAAGGATGCAAGAAATTAGGGAGTTTTCAATTCCTTGTCTTGTAATTTCTTTGGCATTGTGTTTGTTGGTTGTTATCATGAGGGGCTAAACTCTTAAGGGAGCTTCGGGGGTGGTTGTATGACGTTGTAGCTCGAACTCATTGTCTTTACTTGCAGTTTTTATGATTGTCTTGTTCATTTCAATAAATCAAGGTTATTGGCTATCTTGTATGTTGTTTAGTGCTTGATGCTTGGTAGTTAGGTTCTCCTATCTAGGTTTGTGAATCTTTATTGATTGTTGCAAGCAGAGGGAGTTCAACTTAGGGCTCGGCAGTGCTAGAAACCACATGCTTATAGCATAACTAGGTTTAGAACTGAAGCCATCCCTGATAATTACTGAGAAAGACTGAGTTAGTGAACGTCAGAAAACCAACCCCGGGGCCCCATCTCCTCCATCGAGTCAAACCTAAATCTTCCCTTGGTGAACTTTCCATTCCCTTAACTTCCTCGAAGTTAGTCCAAAGTCAATTCCTTCATCTTCGGTTTGGTTAGATATTAAGTAGGACGTTAGTATTAGAAGCTATACCAGTCCCTGTGGATTCGACTACCAGACCCTTTGGGTACATTATACTACTTGTACGACCCGTGCACTTGCGGATACGCAAGGGGCGTAAAAAGTTTTTGGCGCCGTTGCCGGGGACTGGCAACTTCTAAGATTTCGGACAGTCTTAGTACTCTTACCATTTTTATTTTGCTTTTAGTTTCATTTCTTTATTTCTGTGTTTTTCGTATTTTTATTTTATTTTATTTATTTATTTGTTCGTTTGTTTTTCTTTGTTTTTCTTAAGCTGTTTATTAATCTTTTCTCTTTTTGCTTTGAGCTTAAAATTCATATCTCATCTTTGTCTTTTGGTGCTTGTGCAGGAGCAGTGTTCCTCAGTCGTTTTATCTTTTTAGAGGGGAAGTACCATCCTTAAGATGGAAGATCTTTTGAATGCATTAAGGAGACAGGGCAATCCCCATTTTGAAACAGAAGTAGGAGATCTTGACGCTGGCATACAGCTAATAGAACTACTTTCTCGACCATCAAACGAAAATTACCAGAATGTCTCTCTGGAAGAAGCTGTGTAGACCTTCAGCAAGAAATCTCAGGAATGGTCAAGAAATCAAATTGTCGCAGAAGAAGCAATGGCTAATAGCCAAACGTAGCTGAACTATACAGAGGAGGTCATGTCAGTAAACTGGTGCAGTGAATCAATGGAAAAACATACTGGGCCGAAATTGTTGGGAGAAGATTGTACAGATAAAAAGCCTACTCAGGACAGTGTGGACCGCCTGAATTGTGAGGATCAATTATTGCACATAGTGGGTTCCGAATCTGGTAAGGAGCCAAGCTTTCCAACTGCAGAAATCGAAGGTGCAAAGATCGAGCTAAAGAAACTACCTGACCATTTAGAATATGCTTTCTTAGGAGGAGATGAACAGTACCCAGTAATAATTTCTGCGACCCTTGATGATGAACAAAAGGGAGAATTATTACAAGTACTTACCACACACAAGAAAGCTATAGCCTGGTCAATTTCAGATATCAAGTGCATCAGTCCAGCTTTCTGTCCCTATGGCACCTTTGCATATCGTCGTATGCCTTTTGGTTTATGCAACGCTCCTGCCACATTCCAGCGCTGTATGATGTCCATTTTTGACGAGTTCATCGAGGATTTTATGGAGGTATTCATGGATGATTTTTCAGTTTTTGGCAATTCATTTGATAATTGTTTGTCCAATTTGAAGAAATTATTAGGCCGATGTGAAGCAACCAACCTGGTACTCAGTTGGGAAAAATGTCATTTTATGGTCCAGGAAGGAATAGTGTTGGGTCACAAGATTTCACAATCCGGAATAGAAGTAGATAAGGCGAAGATTTCCACAATTGAAGGACTAGCGATTCCGACCACTACGAAGGATATCAGAAGTTTTTTGGGACATGTAGGGTTCTACAGACGTTTTATTCGAGATTTTTCAAAACTTTCAGCCCCCATGACAAAACTCTTAGAGAAAGATGCTCCTTTCAATTTCGACGCGACATGTCAAGATGCTTTTGAATTGCTGAGGCAGAAGTTAGTGGAGGCCCCAATTTTAAAAGCACCGCTTTGGGATCGGCCTTTCGAACTAATGTGTGATGCTAGTGATCGAGCTGTGGGAATGGTACTAGGGCAGCGGCACGATAAACAATTTCATCCAATCTCTAACGCAAGCAAAATGTTGACCGCAGCCCAAGAAAATTATACGACAACAGAGAAGGAGCTGCTAGCTATTGTTTAGGCTTTCGATAAGTTCCGGCAGTACCTGGTTCTCTCTAAAGTGATAGTTTTTACCGATCATGCAGCATTGAGGTATTTGATGACTAAAGCGGATGCTAAACCAAGGTTGATACGGTGGATCCTACTGTTGCAAGAATTTGACGTGGAGATACGAGATAAGAAAGGCATTGAGAACGTAGTGGCAGATCATTTATCCCATTTAGAGCACTCCAATAATACTTGGCAAAATTCTGAAATCGTAAATGATTCCTTCCCAGAAGAGCATCTATATCTCACATAAACGAAAGACCCTCTGGATGTTTCAGTTCCATGGTTCGCAGACATTGCAAATTATCTGGCAGGGGGACTGATCCCAGAAACCTTCTCTTATCAACAACGAAAATTGTTTTTTTCAGATGTCAAGCATTATGTTTGGGATGATCCGTATTTGTATAAGCTCTGCGCGGATGAAATGGTAAGAAGATGTGTTTCAAGAGAAGAGGGATGGAATATTTTATCGCAGTGCCACGCGGGGGTGCTTGGAGGACATTTTGGACAAAACAGGACAGTGGAGAAGGTGTTATCAGCCGGTTTCTTTTGGCCTTCGCTTTTCCGGGACGCCAAGACTATTATCGAATCTTGTGATGCCTGTCAGAGAAGTGGAAATCTATCTAAACGGGACGAGATGAAGCAGACCCCAATTCAACAGTGTGAAGTTTTTGATGTGTGGGGCATTGATTTTATGGGCCCATTTCCCTCCTCAAATGGGTGTCGCTATATATTGGTTGCAGTAGACTACGTGTCTAAATGGGTAGAGGCTCAAGCACTTCCTACTAATGATGCTCGGGTTGTTGTGAAATTTTTAAGAAAGCTGTTTGCCCGTTTTGGATGCCCAAGAGCTATTATCAGTGATAGAGGGTCTCATTTCTGTAAAGCCCAATTTGAGAAAATTTTATTGCGACTCGGCGTTACCCATCGGATCGCTACAGCATATCACCCTCAAACGAGTGGACAAGTGGAAGTCACCAACCGGGAAATCAAACGAATCCTAGAAAAAAACAATACAGTTCAGTAGGAAGGAGTGGGCAGACAAATTAGAAGAAGCTCTGTGGGCATACCGGACCGCATATAAAACTCCTACGGGGCACACACCATATCGGTTAGTCTATGGTAAAGCTTGCCATTTGCCTGTCGAACTGGAACATCGAGCATACTGGGTCATTAAAAAGCTAAATTTCGATTTGACAAAGGTGGGAGATAAGAGGAAATTTCAATTAAATGAGTTAGACGAACTCATACACGCCGCTTATGAAAATTCTGTGCACTATAAAGAAAGGGTTCGAAATTTACATGACAAGCGGTTACGGATTGACAAACAGTTTGAGGTTGGAGATCAAGTGTTGTTGTTTAACTCCCGACTGAAATTGTTCCCTGGAAAATTGAAATCGCGTTGGTCGGGCCCATATCAGGTCACGAGCGTTTACCCGTATGGGGCCATCGAAATATCTCATCCTGACCATGGCACTTTCAAGGTGAACGGGCATCGGTTGAAGCACTACATTAGTCCCACTGTTTTATCAGATATCGAGGGTGTGCAGAGCATCCTGCTTATTTCACCTACTTGAATTCCAGACCAGTCAAGCTCAGGACGGTAAACAAGCGCTCGTGGGAGGCAACCCACATTCTTTCCTTTCTTTCCTTTCCTTTCATTTCTTTCTTTTTGCCAGCACGGGGAGAGCACGCCCGTGTTGCTCCCCGTGCATTTTTCAGGTTTTCTTCTTATCTTTTTGCAGAACATCAGCACGGGCGTGCTCCTTTCGAAGCACGGTCGTGCTCCCTTCTTTTTGCAGGTTTCCATTTTTCCTTTTAAGCCGAACAGCCCCTGTTAGCCCTAATTTTTGCTAGCCGTTCTCCGCTGTCCTTGGTGGCTCTTTCTCCGGCCATCCTCCACTCTCTTCCATCATGCCTACGAAACGTGTAGCACCACGACGGCCATCTCGCCATTCTCGCTCCACCTCCAACCCTAGCTTTCCTCCTTTTTCCTCAGCTGTTCAAAGACAACGATTTCAGAGGCTTCTTCAACAACCATTCGGGGATTTTCGCATTCTCGAATGGCAGGCCCTTCGGGAAGCACATCTAGCCGAAGAAATTGACCGGTTGCTCCACGTGGGATCATGGTACAAGGTTTTCTCCATTACAGAACCTGCATATCGGGAATTAACGGCCGAGTTTCTCGCTACATTTGAGCTGAAACGTGGTCAAATTAATTGGGAGGATCCCACTGCCTTGCGATTTCAATTGCTAGGGAGGGTTTTTACAATGAGTTTTACAGAGTTTGCTATTCGGATGGGGTTGTACGATGAACCGTTCACTTTATCTCCCGAATATCAATCTTTGACATTCTATCTTCCTCCTGGTGAAACTCAACAGGAATGTTGGCGGCGGGTGAGCTCTGACCATCGGTTATTTCAACCAGCTCGATCTAGAGCCCCAGCGCTCAAATCTTCTGCATTGCGCGTCATTCACATTCTGTTGAGTGGGACCATCACGGGCCGAGGAGAGAGCACGGGTGCCATCACCAACGCTGAATTCACATACTTGGTTAGTATGTGGAATGGCATTCCATTTTACATAGGTTATGTACTTGCTAAGGCACTTCAGCATCAGTCTAAAGATCGCCGCATGAAAGCCATTTTTGTTGGACCGTACATCACACACTTGGCACGTCGCAAGCAATTGTTGCCAGTTCACTGCTCCTTCACCGTTAGTGGTCGGGTCCATCCTATAAATTTTCGCACCTTACGGAGTATGGGTTTGCTTCCATCATCATCTACATCAGCTCAGCCGACACTACCCACAGAAACACCTAGGTCGTCCAATTCGGATTCTGATTTCTCTAATGTTTCATCCGATAGTGAATTTTGCCAATGGATGTTGCGGAGTTTTCAGAAAATCATAGATCAGTGTCCCCCTCGTGGTGCCGCTGGACCCTCTACGTCCCGGAGTGTCGGCGTCGACACCACCGACTTGCCATCGGAGTCTAACTCCAATTCTGAGAGCGCCGGGTTTTGATGTTCTTTTTTTGTTGTTATTTTATTTTATTTTGTGTTCTTTGTTTTTACTTCTGTTGTCGTTTGTCTTCTTGAGTCAGTTAGCAAGGGGAGTCCCCTACTAAACTGATCTCTTTTTAGTGTGATTTTTTGTCTTTTTGTTTATGTTCATTCTCTAATGCTTGCATGTGTATCTCAGGCTTCATTGATTGTTTTTCTTGATGGTTGTCTCAAACGACTCATCCCTAATCGGCGATCAACACCCGCCCTTGTGTGCCATCGAATTTTTCTTCGGCACCTCTCCTTTAACTTGGTGAAAATTCCCAACCCTCACTTTTACTTGCACTTATTTTCTTTGCTTTGCATGCTTACATCTTTAAACATTGAGGACAATGTTTCATTCAAGTGTGGGGGAGTGTTGTGCATTTGTCTCCTAGATGTTGTGCATGACTTAGGACGATCTATGAATATTGTTTTGGTTGAGAATTGCTAAGCTAGGAGTTTTTGGGTATACTAGTGCACTTTTGTTGAACTTAAAGTTTTATTTTGCTCTTATTTTGGAAACCCAAATGCTAACACTTAGCCTTCTGTTGTGTTGTTACTCTGTTAGAGGAAGGGCTAGTTATAAGGCTGAAAAATTAGAAGTTGACTCCAAGTTCAAAATAAATAAAAGCTAGAATTTCGTGACAAGTCGGATTCCATTTTGGATGCCCTGCCAATTTTTGGGTGAAAAATGGTAGAAAGAGCTATCACTTTAGAAAGCCGCACTTGAGTAGTCGGATTTTAGGCATCACAAATGTCATTTTTGATGACCTACCAAGTGAAATGGCTGCCTCTAGGGTGTATGAAGCTACTACCCAATTTAGGAGTCAATAGTAAAAATTTTGAGAAGAAAGAGCTTGTACTAGCCCCCTCAAGAACAGTTTTGACATACTCCAGGAGGCGACACACACACACGGTAGTACGGAGTATGAGTAAAATCTTTCACAAGCCTTCAATTGACTAAGTCACTAGTTCTCAGAAACTCCTTAAAGCTTCAGTAACTCTTTTACTTTGTTGAGATCAGAGGTCATGCACTCATCACTTTATTAGGGGAATAAGGTTGCTTGAGGACAAGCAACAATTCAAGTTTGGGGGTATTTGATGAGCGCATTTCATATATATATATTGCATGCTTTACCTTCATCATTATTGAATATTTTGGCTATAATTCTCCAAGTACGGTGCTATTTGAGGTATTCGTTATTCGTCATGCAGATATCAAACTCCTGAAGTAAGAAGAGCGCTTTTGGAACAATTTTAGAAGTTAAAGGACTTAGAAGAAACCTCATCAAGCTCAGCACGCCCGTGCTGTTTCCCGTGCAAAGTGCAGAGGAATTCAACTACGATTCGGCACAGCCTGAGTCCGCTGAGCACGGGTGTGAAAACCTCAGCACGGTCGAAGCACGCCCGTGCTGCTTCCCGTGAAAATTACAGGAGAATGCAGCCATAGATCAGCACAGCCAGAGTTCGCTGAGCACAGTCGTGAAAACGTCAGCACGGTCTAAGCACGCCCGTGCTGTTCCCCGTGCAGATTACAGGTTTGTGAGTTTTTTGAAGAGTTATTTGGCCGTAATTTGCACGGCTTGAAGCACGGCTTCAGCACGCCCGTGCTCACATCAGGAAAACATTAAAACCCTAAAAACTTAGGTTTTTAGGGGACTTTTTGTGGGCGATCTTTGGGAGAAAGAAAGGGAGAGCTTTGGGGGTTCATCCTCAGCTTCATCAAGGGAATGCCAAGCGTATAGTAGGCCGATCGGAGGGAGATTACACGACATCGTAGATCCTTCGACAACCTCAAGGATGCAAGAAATTAGGGAGTTTTCAATTCCTTGTCTTGTAATTTCTTTGGCATTGTGTTTGTTGGGTGTTATCATGAGGGCTAAACTCTTAAGGGAGCCCCGGGGGTGGTTGCATGACGTTGTAGCTCGAAACTCATTGTCTTTACTTGCAGTTTTTATGATTGTCTTGTTCATTTCAATAAATCAAGGTTATTGGTTATCTTGTATGTTGTATAATGCTTGATGCTTGGTAGTTAGGTTCTCCTATCTGGGTTTGTGAATCTTTATTGATTATTGCAAGCAGAGGGAGTTCAACTTAGGGCTCGGCAGTGCTAGAAACCACATGCTTATAGCATAACTAGGTTTAGAACTGAAGCCATCCCTGATAATTACTGAGAAAGACTGAGTTAGTGAACGTCAGAAAACCAACCCCGGGGCCCCATCTCCTCCATCGAGTCAAACCTAAATCTTCCCGTGGTGAACTTTCCATTCCCTTAACTTCCTCGAAGTTAGTCCAAAGTCAATTCCTTCATCTTCGGTTTGGTTAGATATTAAGTAGGACGTTAGTATTAGAAGCTATACCAGTCCCTGTGTATATTTATTTATAGTATTTTTGTTTTAAATTACATGCTTTTGTTAAGCCGACGCCCGCTTTTGTGGTTTAATTAGTTTATTTGTGTTACAGGCCTTGAAGAAGCCCAAACGAGCTCGAGAACGTATTTTGGAAGAAATCGACACCAAATACGGCGTTTTCGGAGCTCTATTACTGTAGCAGTATTGTAGCAGATTACTGTAGCAAGGTTACTGTAGCAGTGCAGAAAAATGATTTTTTGGAGAATTCCTGGGAGCCTTGCGGGCAAGCATGCGCCCGCAAGGCTGCCCGCATAACCCCCCGATTTTCATGTTTAAAGGGCGTTAGGGCTAAGAATAGAAGGAGCTTTTAATGAGGCTTTGGGAGAGAGGTTTCTTGAGCTTGAAGGAGGCTTGAATCTCAAGAAGGAGGGACCTTTTCTCATCAATTGGAGAGTGGAGATCAAGAGGAAGGAGAATTTTTGGCAAGATCCATCTTCCATTTCACCTTTCAAAGAAGAAGAAGAAGAAGGAAGCCGCCCTCATTACGGCGTAGGTGGAGGCGCGTGGCGACGATCCGGCTCACCCTTTCATCACCAACAATTGAGGGAGTGTTGTTATGGCTAGACTAGTTGTTTTTATGATGTGTTGTATGCTATTTGCTTGTATGAACAACTAAGTCCCAAGGTCACCGGACGCCGGTGAACCTTGGGACGAACGAGCTTGTATGGATGCTTTGATTTATTTTTAATGCAATTTGTTAGTTTGTGGTTCATGCTTTGTGTGCTTGATTGCCTTGAATTACATGAGAACTCTGTAGTTCGATTTCTAGGTTGTACTTGGAGCGTGGGATACGCCCTCGTATTAGACTCGCATAGTTTGAAAAGGATACATGTACCCATACGCCGAGGGATTCGGGTATGTGGTACCCTTCCAATCATTAGGTTCGAACCTAAATACTGAGTTTGTTCCTAATCAGAGATTTCCTAGTCGTAGTGCAATCATAGGGGGAATTGGTCAGAAGAGAATCTGTCCAATACCTGTATGGGATTAGGGGTTAATCACCGAGGGATTCGGGGTTAACCTATTTTGGGAATCTCTTGGCCCAAACCACAATTGCAATTTTAACCCTAGCATCTGTCTAGCTTCAGTAGTCCCAGGGGGATCCGGGTCCGTGACCGTTTTCTCCCCTTTGTGATTCTCCATTTATTTCGGCTGTAGTTCGTCTTTCAGTTAGATTTTCCAGAAGTTAGTCTGTAGAACTTAGCACCCAACTTCGAGACATTTGGTTAGACAATAAGTGAAGAGGAAGTAAGGGTAGATCCTTGGCCCCGAGGAATACGACCCTTGTGGCACACACAGGGTATTACTTGACGACCCCGTGCACTTGCGGGACGTTCATCAGGAACACTCCCTCAAAAGGTGAATGCCGAATGACACTTGAATCCCCGGAGAAAACCTTCCGAAGTCGCCACTCGAAGGGGTGGCTTCCCGTTGTCTTCAACCTCCAAGCAATGAAGTCCTTGAAGAGATGTTCAAACCCTAGCCTCCCTTCTCCTCCCGAAACTCTCCAAAAGATGATCCAAAAGTTTTTTAAAAAGATGCCCTAGATAGCCTTTAAACACCCAAATCCCGATAGGTAAACGGGTCAGCATACCGTCTCGAAAACGCTGTTTTGATGTCGCATTCGTTCCCCATCTCGTCGTCGAGTCCCCAGGGCTTCTGACTGGCCTGAAATACAAAGATAAAGCAATTTAGACCGAAAGGGCATTGATTCAACAATAAAATGTGAAAATAATACACAACACATACATGCAAAATACGTACTTTTAGACGTTTATCAATGCCCTAACTTTCCCTTTTCAAAACCTTTTTCGGGCATCCATACAGGCTGCCTTGCGGAGGCAAGCTCGCCCGCAAGGCTCCCAGCCTTTTCCAAGAAAATCCCGTTTCGGTGCTACAGTGTCATGCTACAGTGCGATTACAGTAATCTTGCTACAATAATCCTTTTCTTTAATCTTGCCTAGTTATGTTCGGGTGTTTTTTTATATCGTTTGGCTCTATGCTTTCTCCCTAGGCAAATGGATTGCTTTGGTACTATACTTTAACGAACTTGTTCATAAATTTGTACACATTGTCACAATAAATCACATGCCCACACCGTTTCCGCTTGAAATGCATTTCCTTAAATAAACATGCCCGTCGATGTTTGTTTACTTTCATTTTTCTTGCTTGTCTCTTATTGACTTGTTTGAATGTTTTGTGCCCATTTGGGGTTATGCTGTGAATGGCTTTTTTTGAATGCATGCTTATTGTTGTTGAGTTGTTCTTTTTCATTTTTTTTATTTTTCTCTGATCTAGAGCATCTAGTCTTCTTTGTTAAAATGGATTTTTTCCCCTTATCTCACGGGTTTTCAAACTATCTTAAGTCTACGTTGTTCTCCAAACCAGATTTGGTATGAATGATGGTCATGTGGTTTTCTTTCCTCCTTCTTCCTTCTGTGAGGAATTAAATTCTGTCCTACGCTGCCGGCCTAGTTATGTTCGGGATTTTTTTAATACCGTTTCGCTCTATACTTTCTCCCTATGCAAATGGATTGTTTTTGAACTATACTTCAATGAAATTGTTCATAAATTTGTACACGTTGTCAATAAAAATCAAGTGCCCACACGGCCATTGGGGGTTCAAATGCATTTTTTTAAATAAACATGCTCGTCGACGTTTGCTTTGTTTCACTTTTCTTGCTTGTTTCTTGTCGACTAGTTTGAATGTGTTGTGCCCATTTGGGGTTATGTTGTGAATGGCTTCTTTTGAATGGTTTGTTATAGCTGTTAAGTTGTCCTTTTTCAATTTTTTACTTTTTTCTAATCTAGAGCATGCAGTCCTCGTGGTAAAAATGGATTTTTTCCCCTTGTCTCATGGGTTTTCAAACTATCTTAACTCTACATTGTTCTTCGAACAAGATTTTGGTATGAATGATGGTCATGCATTTTTCTTTCCTCCTTCTTCCTTCGGTGAGGCATTAAATTCTGTCCTACACAGCTGGCCTAGTTATGTTCGGGTGTTTTGTTTATACCGTTTCGCTCAATACTTTCTCCCTACGCAAATGGATTGCTTTTAACTATACTTTAACGAAATTGTTCATAAATTTGTATACGTTGTCACCAAAAATCACATGCCCGCACGGTTTCCGCTTCAAATGCATTTCCTTAAAAAAACATGCTCGTCGACGTTTGCTTGGTTTCATTTTTCCTGCTTGTTTCTTGTGGACTGGTTTGCATGTGTTGTGCCCATTTGGGGTTATGCTGTCAATGGCTTCTTTGGAATGGTTTCTTATAGCTGTTGAGTTGTTCTTTTTGATCTTTTTATTTCTCTCTGATCCAGAGCATGAAGTACTCCTGGTTTAAACGGATTTGTACACGTGGTCGCTTTTGAATAATAGTTTAATGAAATTGTTCATAGATTTGTACCAATGTCACCAAAAACTCACAACATGTTCGTCGATGCTTGCTTAGTATAAATTTTCATGTTTACTTCTTGTTGACTGCTTCAAATGTGTTGTGTCCATTTGGTGTTATGCTGTGAATGGCTTCTTTTGAATGGACGCTTATAGCTGTCGAGTTTTTCTTTTTTATATTTTTATTTTTCAGTTGATCTACAGCTTCGTGGTTGGAATGGATTTTTTTTCCTTATCTCACGGGTTTTCAGTTTATCTTAACTCTACGTTGTTCTTCAATCTAGATTTTCGTATGAACGATGGTCATGTGATGAGCGTCCCGCAAGTGTACGGGGTCGTCAAGTAATACCCTGTGTGTGACACAGGGGTCGTATTCCTCGGGGCCAAGGATTTACCCTTACTTCCTCTTCACTTATTGTCTAAGCAAAGAACACAAGGTTGGGTGCCAAGATCTACAAACTGATTTTAAGAAAATCTAACTGACAGACGAATTACAGGCGAAATAGACGGAGAATCACAGAGGGAAAAACGGTCACGGACGCGGACCCCTTGGGACTACTGTAGCTAGACAGATGCTAGGATTAAGATTGCAATTGTGGCTTAGGCCAGGAGATTCCTAAAGTAGGTTAACACCGAATCCCTCGGTGATTAACACCTAATCCCATACAGGTATTGGACAGATTCTCTTCTGACCAAATCCCTCTATGATTGCACTACGAGTAGGGAAAATCTCTGATTAGGGTCAAACTCAGTACTTAGGTTTGAATCTAATGGTTGGAAGGATACCAAATACCCGAATCCCTCGGCGTATAGGTACATGTATCCCTTTCAAACTATGTGAGTCTAATACAAGGGCGTATCCCACGCTCCAAGTACAACCTAGGAATTAAACTACAGAGTTCTCATGTAAATCAAGGCAATCAAGCACACATATCATGAACCACAAACCAAACAATTTGCATTAAATATAAATCACAGCATCCATACAAGCTTGTTCATCCCAAGGTTCAACGGCGTCCGGTGACCTTGGGGCGTAGTTGTTCATACAAGCAAATAACATAAAACACATGATGAAAACAACTAATCTAGCCATAACAAACACTCCCTCAGTTGTTGGTGATGAAAAGGTGAGCCGGATCGTTGCCACGAGCCTCCACCTACGCCGCAATGAGGGCGGCTTCCTTCTTCTTCAAGCTTTCAATGGTCAAGTAGAGGATGGATCTTGCCAAATCTCTACTCTCCCCTTGCTCTCCACTCTTCAATTGATGAGAGGCCTCTTCTTCCCCGGATTGAGTCTCCTTCAAGCTTCAAGAAAACTCTCACCAAAAACCTCAGCAAAAAGCTTCCTTTCTCTAGCCCTAACGCCCCTTTAAAACCTGAAATTCGAGCGGTTACGCGGTCAGCCTTGTGGGCGTATGCTTGCCCGCAAGGCTCCCAGGAATTTTCCAGAAAATCGTATCGGGGGTGCTACAGTAACCCCTGCTACAGTATATGCTACGCTACTCATGCTACAGTAATGAAGCTCCAAAATACGTCGTATTTGGTGTCGATTTCTTCAAAAATACGTTCTTGAGCTCGTTTTGGCTTTTTCAGGGCCTGTAACACAAATAAAACTAATTTAACCACAAAAGCGGGCGTCGGCTTACAAAAAGCATGTAATTTAATACAAAAATACTATAAATAAATATACACATTTAAGCACTTATCATCATGCATTATAGTTTGCTAGGGTGTTTTTTTCCTGATATTGTTTGCTCTCTACTTTCTCCCTACGCAAGTGGCTTGCTTTTGAATGATAGTTTAATGAACTTGTTCATAGATTTGTACACGTTGTCGCCAAAGATCACAACATGTTGACATGGTTTCCGCTCTAAATGCATTTCATTAAATAAACATGTCCGTCGACGTTTGCTTGTTCAAAGAAATAATTTGAATTCAGTGAGTTTATTTGTATCTGTATTAAGGTGCTTATTCAAAAACTGTATATAGTTTTTTTCTTCTTTTCATTGCAAAATGCTGGATTTCCATACACAACATTCCAATTACAGTGATGAGTGCATTTTACATAAACATTTTTCCCATTTTATACCCGCTATTTCTTTGTCATGATATCATTATTTTCCCCGTTCAGTGCTATTCGAGGTATTTTTAGTTCATTGGCCAGTTAATTAGGTCTCGGAGCAATAACAAGCATTTCTGAGTGATATTGGTAGCAAAAGGACCTAAAAAGAAGTAATTCAAGGCAAGCACGGCCGTGCTCCCAAGCCGTGCACATTACAGAAGAGTTTAGAATCAAAAGCACGGTCTTAGTTCTCACAGCATGGTCGTGCAGATGGCAACACGGCCACAACACGGGCGTGTTCCACCCAGTGCAAATTGCAGCTTGGCAAAAATCAGGAATTTCCAATCACCAGTAAACTACAAGCCATGAAGCATGGCCTATGCACGGCCGTGCTCACATCGAGAACTCATTAAAAAGCACTTAAAGTTAGGGTTTGGCGGACTTTTGGCTTGGAGAAACGGCTGGAGGCTAAGGGGAGAAGATTGTACAGTTATCATCATCATCAGGAGAGGATTGAAGGGCCAACTGGAGGGAGCAACCTTAGCGACATCAGAACCTCAGATTTCGACAAGGATGCAGGCAAATAATGAGTCTTTGATTTCTTTTGTAGTTATTTCCTCAGTTATCTTCTTATTGATTGAACCTATGAGGGCTAAACCCTTTTGGGTACCCCGGGTTAAGAGCTTGTGTGTTGTTAACAACTTGGATTCTTTTATTGCAACATTTATGTAAGTCTTCATTTCTCTTTGTTAGATCTTTGGTTGTTTGCTTAATTGTTGGTTGTTGAGTGGTTTGAATGCTTTGAGTATTTGATTTTTACAATTAGTTGCGTATTGTGTTGTTTGATGTGAGAAGTTAAGAATCAGCTCATGTTTTCAATCCCACTACATGTATCTTTCACATTGCGCAACAAGACTCTAGAAGTGGGGATTTTTAGAGACACTCCGGATAAACTCTGCAAGAATCTGAGTTGGATAGCACCAAGGGATTAACCCGGGGCCCTACCTCCTAGTTGCAAAAAATCAGCATCAATCTTCAATTGTGATTCTTCTCTTCCCTCCTTCTTCCAGTCTAAGCCTTAGTTCCCTTAAATCTCACTTTTAATCGACTAGATATTAAGCAGCGAGAGAGTATTAAGAGATACACAAGTTACTGTGGATTCGACTACCCAACCCCTCGGGTACATTATACTATTTATACGACCCTTGCACTTGCGGTTACGCAAGGGGCGTATCAACAGCTGTGAATGGCTTATTTTGAATGGCTTCTAATAGCTGTCAAGTTGTTCTTCTCCATGTTTTTATTTTTTCAGCTGGACTAGAGCATGCAGTCTTCATGGTTAAATTGAATTTTTTTTTTGTCGTATCTTATGTTGTTTTCATGTTGTCTTCTAATCTATGTTATTATCTACAAATAAATTTGGTCGTTACTAGATTATCTTTTTTGGTACTTCTTCTTATATCTGATTGTCTCTGTAATGTTTGCTCCACACAACTGGATTTCCTCTGTTCTATGAGCTTTCATTGACTTGTTTTCTGTTTTTCACACGTACCCACCGAATTTCACCACATAATTAGAAACTTTACCACTCCCAAATGCCTATCCACAAGATTTATTGCTGCTTTGTCGTGTTCAGTTTCTTCGTGCTCGCATGACGTTTGTTTTTCTTAGTTGTTAGCACCGTTTGTTTTGGGTGCTATTTTATATTCCGTGTTTACTTGGATTATATCTGTCATGCTATTTTACTTCCCTTGGGCGATGACGACTGCGTGTTGCATTTACTGTGTTGGCTACTTGATCACTATAAAACCCAGCATCTCTTTCCGCGTCCTGTCACTTAATGTCACCCAATGGCGAGGCAACTCGGATGCCCGACCGCTGCCCACAAACATAAACACACAACGAGAGCCCCCTCCTCTTTCTTCATAGCTATGATGCTTAAACAAAGACAAATTTGCGTAATTTGTTTGTGTGTGTGAGATGGGTAACTGCTGCAGCCTTGTGGTGTGCATCTTCTGAAAGGGCTGCATATGTTGCAACACGAGTAATCTCGACGTTGGTTCTGAGCCTAAATTGTACGTTGTTCTCCTTGCCGTTTGCACGTTTTAGAGACTATTTGTTTATGTTGCTTCTGAAATTCTATCTGTCTTTGATGCTTGTGCTTGTAGGGTTGCGAAAGTCTAACTAATGAGGAAAATATTACAAGTAATTTCTGAAGTGTCATGTGGTTGCTCTTTATAGCATTTTTTAAGGCCAAATTCTGTTGTCAGGTGAAAATGTTCTGGACATTTCTTACTTGTTGTTGGGAAATTCTTTTTTATTCCTATCCGTAATGAATGTCACACTCTTTGAAATCTTTCCCTGCTTACATTTTCCCTGTGTTAAACTATGAAGCCTACACGCATAGGGGTTTAGTTTACGTTGTCTCGTTCTGCTCATAATCCTCAGGTCATTTTTTAAGCCATCGATGTGTTTTCTGCAATTCTCACACAAAATGCAAAATAACTAGGTAGATGGACCCTTCGGCCACGGAAGCGATCTCGTTGCCATTGGCAGTCGCGTTTATAACCATGGTTGTCGTTGTCGCGGTCTTGCTCGCGGAAACAGGTGGGAATAGATCTGCTAGGTATAAGAAGCCTTCAATATTCCGTGACGTGACTGCCATATTAAGAAGTAGTCCAAACTATTGTGTCAGTTACCTTAGGATGGACGTTGGTCCATTCATGCACCTAGCGTCAATTATGCGTGACAAACACCTCCTCATAGACACCATGCATACATCGGTAAAGGAGAAACTTGCAATGTTCCTACACATGGTAGGCGACAACACCAAAAACCAAATAATGCGAGTTGAATTCCTCCGCTCGGGGGAGACAATTAGCCGTTACTTCAATATGGTTCTCCAGGCAATGTGCTCCATTCGTGATGATTTCGTCCACCCGCCCAGCAACATATGCCACCCCGACATTGAGAACAATCGACATTGGTACCCTTATTCCAAAGTAAGAATACACATAAGAGAATTCATTGTATGGCAAGAGATGATGATTGACGTAGTGGTTAAATCATGTAAGACTGCGTAGGCTTGTTGGATGGGACACACATTGCTATTTTGGTGCCTTCCCATGGTATGCCACACTTCCGCGGTCGTAAAGTCAGACCCAGAATGTGCTCGTTGTGGTCAACCCAGACTTGAAATTAACATATGTAATGGCGGGTTGGGAAGGCTAAGCAAATAATTTCACAGTCCTCAGGGATTCGATATCACGACCACTGCCCGTGGTTCTTAAAATACTTGAAGGTTTGAGTTAATGTGCTTTAAAAATTCCCTAATAAGTTAGATTGATTACAATTTGACATATCATTGCACCGTGTAGGGAAGTATTACCTTGTAGACGCTAGATACACGACAATGACCGGATTCATAGTACTTTATCGGGGTATTAGATATCATCTAAAAGAACATAGTGGTAGACCGCCTACAAACCCCAAGGAACTTTTTAATCTTAGGCATTCTATGTTGCGGTTGCGGGTGGAGCGAGCGTTCGCTATTTTGAAGAACCGGTTCAAAATATTTACATCACATCCTTTTTTCCCATTTAGGACACAGGGGTTGACCCGAGCATCGCAGGGGTTGACCCGAACGTTCAAATTTTGAATGATACAACGGCGCAATTGGAGGAGCTACCCACATTATCACAAGGCCGGTCCCAGCGTGAACACCGGCGGGAGAACCGACAATGGGTGGATATTTGGGAAGCGATAGCGAACGACATGTGGAGTGCTTACAGTGCCAGTGCGTGATATGAAATGGCAATTGATGAACCTGTTTTTTTTACTTTGTCGTCTCTTTTATTCGTGTCCATGCCATGTACTTTTCGCAGAGTATGACTTCAAAACAATGTGCTTTAGCAACTATTTGTACGTTTGCGGTTAGCAACTATTACACCTATTTGTGAAGTTTGGCAAAAGGGAATTTGAATTACATTGGAGTGTGTTTTTATTTGCAGCATTTGTTAGTAAGATGTGTTATCTTCGTCTGAATGACAGGGCATGTTTATTGCATTTCAAATTATTTCATGCAATGATTTCGATTGCCACCTGAAATTATTTCACGCAATGTACCTTTCTCTTGCAACTTGTTTATGAAATATGTCTAATATTATGCAGTAGCTGTTCTTTATTCGCATGCATTAATTCTGATTATGCATTTAGGGTAGTAGCCCTGTGTTTTTATTTTACTCAACTTGTCATGTTAGTTTGATCATGTAACACAGTGGCACTTATTCAATATTAATGCATGTCCGACACTTTAAATCTAACTTCTTCGATGGTTGTTCGTTTAAGACCTTGAAATGGAAGGGTCTAGCAATGTTACTGACAGTGCACATGGAAAGGCTGCAATGTTGAAGGTCATCACAAACAAACATGGTACACCAAACAAAAGATGGAAGAATGAGTATGACACGTTCCTCATTCCGTTGCTTGTTGAACAAGCTAAGAAGGGTCTGAAGTGTGGCACGTAGTTCAAAAATGCGGTGTTTGCATTCGTTGTCGTGTCCGTTAACAACCGGTTCGGTACGGATTTCATCATTGAACATGTTAAGAACCACTACCGCACCTTGAAGCCCCGATTCATTGAGATTAAGAGGGCTGGTGAACTCAGCGGTGCGGGATAGGACGAGGACATGAAGACGATCACCTTGGACCCATTAGTGGCGATAGCGTACATTTGTCACGCCCTGACCCTTGGGTCCCGACCCATGACAGTATTGCCGCGACCACCCAAGGGAGGTCAAACACCTGCCTCAACCCTAGATCGCCGTAAGGCTAACCTGTTACCTATACAATGTCAACATCACAACAATAATACTCTAAATCTAAAGGTATTCAACCATAACCCTGTGCAAAATCAACATACTCATACCAGGTATATATCCCTGAAAATCACATCAGTAATGATCATGAACACAATCATATTCTCCCCCAAACGCTGGGTGTAAAGCTCATACAACCAAGGGTCCTGACTGAACCAATCAAGATTATTCAAGACCAAAATGGAAATTCGAAAACATAGGTCCTAGTGGATCCATCTTATGCATGGCAACAATGTTTATGAATCATATACTACTCAAAGGTAAATGCAGGATTAGCTTTGCCAAGCACTATCACGTCTCACGCCCTGCTGCCGTGCTAACACCTGTAAAGAAGAAAAGAAAAATGGGTGAAAAACTAAGTTACTCAGTGAGGGGCTGGACATAGAGCTACACTTCACACAAGTAAGAGTCTAAAAGCAAACCCAATGACAAATCATCAATATTCAATAACAAATAAAGTACTTACTTTCAATGCATATATATATATGTACAATTCAATACAAGAAACTTTCAAACTTCCTCAATGAAATGCATTCATAAAATCCTTGAGAAGTCATTCATAAAATGATATAAATCTAAAAATTCAAGTTTAAGATACTTTTTCGGAATTCTCAACTTTTCAAGGTTTCATAAAGTAATCAATGTACTAAATCTCGTATCACGAAATCCAAATTCCGAAAATACTCTTTTCTTACTCAACGACCTAGGGATTTATAAGATAATCACAATAAATCCTGTAATGCTAGTATCACCAGCCTATGAAAACCCTCCATCACTAATCCGCGGCCGCGGTTAGGTCAGGAGCCACCAAGATGCGCGTATCTTGGTGTTGGCCGTTGGGAATCCCTGGTGGTGACACCGAGAACCCAACACGGCTCTTCAGGATCTCTACACTTCTCCTGAATGAGCGAGTTAGCCGAGAACTCCATGCCACCCTAACTAGGTCGGCCCGTGGAGACTCGCTTCTGCAGAAGATACCGAGGGTCCTTCCAATTCACCATCAACATTTGGGATATCCATCCCGCCAGTAGGCTCATCATGAACACATCAATATGATATCATATATCTCATCAAGAGATCACACATATTTCGCTCGAAGGCTAATAAAAAACATATCAATATAAAATCACATATCTCCTTAAGAGAATGTAAATTCACATAAATGAAACTCTTAATCACAGAGTAAATACTTGTGCAAAACATCGTCAATGATATAATTTTCATCAAGAACATCATCAAAAGAGTATTATTTTGAAAACTCATTTCAAATACGATATCATCGTAATGAATCTTAATTTGGTTCACATAGGCCCTTCTTGGGTCAAAATAACAAGAACATCGAGTTCTTAAAACCACAAATCTTGGAAACATGTAGTTCACGCCATAGGGTTTCCAACCCTCACAAGAAATATGAAAACCTTTAGAATTCTTTTCGAAACATGTTTTAAATGCACCATCATCATAGAAATTTCATTTTGATTCACATCAGCCCTTCTAGGGTCTTTTTATCAAGAACATTCAACCTTTAACAATTTCTTTAAAAACATGAAATTGAAATCATCGAGTTTCCAACCCACTAGATATATGAAAGACCTTTTATCATAATCAAGAAGTAATTCAAGTCATATAGAATCATAATATCAGGTTTCAATAAACAATTCAGGAATCCATTGAAATCAAGAAATTCACATTTCAAAGCATGCATTATTGGGCATTCAAACAGGCATGAACATAGCTCTTTAATTAAACAATTCCCTCTCACAAACTTGGCGAGATCGAAACTTGGATCACTCGCCTACATGCTCTTTACCCTTGCCTTCAGATCCACCTCCTCGATGCCATTAACCATCCAAGAAAAGCAAGAATCAATCACATAACCCAAACAATAAACAATGGAGGAAAGAATGATCAAAATTAGATCTCATGGCTTCTAGTGTTTACTAGATATTCTAGATTCAAGAATTAACAATAATAAGATCCTCAAACCCTCAAGATTACAATAAAATCATGAAGATCCTAATTGGGTTTGGATCTACAAGAATCAAGGGTTTAGAGATGAAGGATCTCCTTCATTCTTCACCAAAACATGAGATCAAGACTCCTAAACCATCCAAACATTAGATCTTTTCCTTAATTCCAATCAAACATTAGATCCATACTAGATCCACACTATTCCTTCATGAATCTATAAAGAATTGAATAAAAGAACAAGAAATTAAAGAAGAGAAGAAAACTCACCTTAAACCTTGCTAGATCTAAAGGAGAATCATCAATGGAGGAGAGGGAGAGATCACCACCCTTCTTCTTTCTTAGAGCTCAAGAATGAAGATCTAATAGAGGAGAGAATGAGGATTCAAGATGGAGAGAAAAAGAGAGGGAAATGGGGTCTTATGAAGGCCCTTTGACTTTCAAATCGGGTATTTATAGACCCAAAGCATGGGAGGGCTCGAGGCCTCCCTTGCGGGTGCATGGGAGGCCGCAAGGCCCCCTGTTTTTGTGGGGTTCTTGGGGCATCTTGATGCCTCACACCCTCCACTTAAAAGCACTTTCCCCAAAGGTTTTCCTCCTCTTTTCTACTCTAAAAAGAACCTTAACTAACATACTAAACACGAAAAACACCCGACGAAAAATTTAAACACACTTCTACACAAGAAACCAAATCACAAAAGAAGCAAAAAAAAAAGGTCAAACTTCCACAACATTGAGGTTCGAATTTGCACTTAATTATTTCAAATCTTACATAAGTACTAGTGCATGAATACTGCTTTGTACAGGCGCATCCTGCTGCCCGTTCTTTCATCAATAGACTCATCGAGCACTACGAAGGGTTGAGGATTATATGCAGCGAAGATAATACGACGGGCCACTACGCAACTTCACTAATCTCTGATTTGGTGGAGAAGTCAGACAATGATGATGACATTGACATGGTCGAATCCATCCCAACAGAACAACAGAGTAAGGAAGATGCCGACGCTGATTCCATTCCACATGTGGGCAGCAGTCGAGCGACATCGTCTCGATGAGTCCATTTCATATATATATATTGCATGCTTTACCCTCATCATTATTGAATATTTTGGCTTTAATTCTCCAAGTACGGTGCTATTTGAGGTATTCTCAGTTTGTCATGCAGATATCAAAGTCCTGAAGCAAGAAGAGATGTTTTGGAATAATTTTAGAAACTAAAGGACTTAGAAGAAATCTCATCATGCTCAACACTGCTTGAGCACGCCTGTGCTGTACCCCGTGCAGATTGCAGGAGAATTCAGCCAAAGTCAATACAGTCTGAGTTTGCTGAGCACGGTCGTGCAAACCCCAACACGACCTAAGCACGCCCGTGCTGTTCCCCGTGCAGATTACAGGAATGTGAGTTTTCTAGAGTTTTATTTGGCCGTAATCCGCACGGCTTGAAGCACGGCTTGAAGCACGGCTTCAACACGCACGTGCTCACATCGAGGAAACATTAAAACCCTAGAAACTTAGGTTTTTGGGGGACTTTTTGGTGGGCGAACAAGGGGAGAAGGAAGAAGAGAGCTTTGGGGGTTCGTCCTCCTCTCCATCAAGGGAATGTCTTGCGTATGGTAGGCCGATCGGGAGGAGATTCCACGGCATTGTAGATCCTTTGACAACCACAATGATGCAAGAAATTAGGGAGTTTTCAACTTCTTGTCTTTCAATTTTTTTGGCATTGTACTTGTTGTTTGTTGTCATGAGCAGCTAAACTCTTAAGGGAGCCCTGGGGTTGTTTGTATGACGTTGTATCTTGAACTCATTATCTTTACTTGCAGTATTTATGAGTGTCTTGCTCCTTTCAATAAATCAAAGTTATTGGCTATCTTGTGTGTTGTTTAGTGTTTGATTGCTTGGTAGTTAGGTTCACTTATCTAGGCTTGTGAATCGTTATTGATCGTTGCAAGCAGTGAGAGTTCAACTTAGGACTCGGCAGCCCTAGAAACAGCATGCTTATAGCATAACTTGGTTTAGAACTGAAGACATCTCTGATAAATACTGAGAAAGACCGAGTTAGTGAACGTGAGAAATCCAACCCCGGGGACCCATCTCCTCCATCGAGTCAATTCTCAAGCTTCCCTTAGTGCATTTGTCCCTTCCTCAGTCTCCTTGAATTCGACCCAGAGTCAAATCCGTCATTTTCTGTTTGGTTAGATATTAAGCAGGTCGTTAGTATTAGAAGCTATACCAGTCCCTGTGGATTCGACTACCCGACCCTACTGGTACACTTTACGACTTGTACGACCCGTGCACTTGCGGATACGCAAGGGGCGTACCACGTCTACGTCTGCACAACGACGCGTAGGTAAAGGCAACCGAAACGGCGCGGCATTTACTGAACTCGTTGATGTTGTCGGTGAAATGGCTCCTGCAATCAGAAACTCAACTTGTCACTGGACCAAGATCTTGTACGCGAAAGTCATGGAGTTGGAAGGGTTCGACGCGCACGTGTTGCATGATGTGTTTGACTATCTTCAGAAGCGCAAGGGTGATGCAAGATGTTTCATGGCGAGGAAGACCGAGTTTCGAGCAATCTGGGTTCAAAGATTCATTGGTGGGGGGACCTAAAGATTAGCCGTTGGATGCCACAGCTTGAACCAGCTTGATCAACAGACTATGTTTTCCTGCATGCTCATCGTTTTTATCCGTATTTCTTTCTTATGTATGTTGTATGTGTTTACAGTAATGGCATGCATGTATTTGGACGGTGCGCTAGCATTCGCGGATTCATGTCTGCTAGTTATGTGGGATGCACGGTTCATCTGTGTACTAGACTTGCCTATGTTATACTAATGTGTTATTTGTGGCTAGCTTTTTTGTTGACGTGTTTGAATGGCAATTTTTGCATGTTTCACGATAGGTAAGAAGTAAAGGCTATGATGATTACC
Source organism: Dioscorea dumetorum (assembly GCA_902712375.1). Lineage (NCBI taxonomy): Eukaryota > Viridiplantae > Streptophyta > Magnoliopsida > Dioscoreales > Dioscoreaceae > Dioscorea > Dioscorea dumetorum. Next base: position 432,851 of record CACTHL010000882.1, on the reverse strand, counting down.
CTTTGTTTCTTGGTGTTTTCGAGTTTTCCCTCCACTAGGTCGATTGATTTTCTGTGTGGGGGTCATAATACTGATGAAAGTGCGCACAAAGTTGAGCCATCCAGAAGACAATAACATCTCCGCTTATGTATAAGGATGAAGGTTCATGTTGCGCGTGGTAAGATGTATCGTCGTTAAATTCGCTGTTATCGTTTATTTGATTGTTCTATGTTTTCATGATGTGCAGGTGGTTGCCAACACTGATGCCATAGTTGTGTTGTTCTTTTACTGCTCCTCAATGATGGAAACACTGTTCACATCTCTCTTGATGAGAGGACTAGTTACCTTTGTTTTCTCTGTTTCTATTGATATTTCATTGTAATGTTTTTTATGTAATTGATGTTCTCTGTGTGATTGGTTTTCTGTTTCTTTTGTGATGCTCAAGGTGCTGGCTTTGCTTCCGAAAATCTCTTTCTTCACGGCTTCTTCGGTGTTGCTTGGTGTTGTTGTGGCCTTCTATGTGAGTTTCCAATTCTTTAACCATGCTAGCAATTTGGATGATGATCTCCTTTTAGATTTGATCTCTTTTTCAATTCTTAATTCTAGCATTTGGTTGCTATTATTGTTAATACTTTTCACAACTACATTACAAGAGGCATTTGATTTGTCAATGTTGTTCCATGCAACTCACTTTATGGTTTCTCCATTATGATGTTCAATTATCAGCGCAGATGTCGAACGGGGATGTGTTTAAGAAGACACATGATGAGATCGATCTCGAGTTCCTAGGCAATGTGCAAGGGAGAGAATGGAGAGTGCAGACCAATGTTTATGACAATGGTATTGGGAGAGAAGAGAGATACAGCCTCTGGTGTGATCCAACGCATGATTTCCATAACTATTCCATCCTATGGACTTCTTATTCAATAATGTAAGCTTCTCAAATTATCCATATACTTTCACATGATCATTTGTTTTATTTCTCAACTTGCAATCACTGTGATGTGAAATATATACTCGTGGTTATAAGCTAATCACTGTCTCATATATCAGAAAAACTTATGATCCAATTGTATTCCATCCTCATATGGGGTTGGATTTCTAAAGCTTCGGTCATGTGTTCATAAATTGCAAACAAAATGATTGGAAATCTCAACAATCGAATTCATCTGTTTTTATGTTAAAATTTTCAGATTTTACATCGACGAGATACCAACTGGGGAGGTCGTTGATCAACATGAAGCTGAGCATGTCGGAGACTGCCGTCGGCACAGGTGAAAGTACCACAAGAAGAAATAATCTGCAATTTCACACATTGATTCTTGTTCATGCATATAGGATAATCTATAGATCTTGATTCAGTGCATGTGGTTGTTGACATTGTACATTGTTTGCAAGCTTTGGATTTTCATTCTAGATTTATATTATTATATAAATCATATATCTTTTTATATTGGTTTCTATAAAAGAACAATGGGAATATTAGTTGAAAAATCAAAGATCTTAGTTTTTCTTGTGTAATTGGTTGTTTCTCATTGCCATTCTCATGAGTTTTAGTCCTACTCCAACACCAAATAAGAAGGTATTTGACAAGGGTGTAACTCAAGAGAAAATATTCATTGGCACATCATCCATAAATACAGGAGCCAGATCAGCACCGGAATCAGGCAAAAGTCTCAAAGCTTCAACTAATGACAAATGAGCAAGAGATCCATGTCTCTGTTCTTCCATTATTTGCAGCTACTCCTATAAACCACACCAAGACAGTAAATTTAAGTCGCAATTGTATTGATGGTGTTGTAAAAAATCCAAGACAGTACAACACACATTTGGGTAAAATTACTTGTATACGAAATCTCTCAAATTAATATTTGAGCGTAAAATATAAATAATTTGGTAAAACCTCACAAATTAGAAACCATTAACATTTGTTTGAAATTGTTAGGTTGAAGTTAGTGAAGCAAGTCATGTATTAACTGATTTAATTTAATTTATTAGCATGGTAATAAATTAATTAAATCACTTAAAATTTGAGCGTAAAGTATAAATATTTTGGTAAAACCTCACAAATTTGAAACCATAAACATTTGTTTCAAATTGTTAAGTAAAGGTGGAAGTTAATTTAATTTAAATTATTAGCTGATTTAATTTAATTTAGTGAAGCAATTAATACCATAACCGATTTAATTTAATTTATTAGCATCTTAATAAATTAATTTTGGGTGTGCAATATTTTTCATTAATAACTAAAATAATTATTAGCATGGCAATAAATTAATTAAATCATCTAAGTAAATCGCATAATGTAATTCAACGTATAAATAGGTTTAAAAAGCATGAAGGGGTAACTTTACACCCTCACCGAAGTGGTGATTATATCCCCACTTCGGTGTTACCAAACACCAAAAAGTGATGAAGTGGGATTTTTCAGATACCTACTTCCACCATCCAAACATAGGAAGTGGTCTCCGAAGTCCAGTTTCCAACTTGAACCAAGCACACTGAAGTGGATAATTCAAGCGGAACTGTTCACTTCACTGAAGTGCCACTTATAGACTTCCACCACTTCGGCAGTTCACTTCAGAACCAAACGGCCCCTTAGGGCCTGTTTGGTTCAAAAGTGAATAGTCGAAGTGTAGACTTCCCGGAAGTGGTGACTTCAGTGGAAGTGTAAACTTCAATTGGAAGTGTACAGTTCTGTGTGTTTGGTTGGAGGAAAAGATGTTAAATCAGTTACCACTTCCAGTGTTTGGTTGATGGAAGTGAGAAGCTGGAAATTACCACTTCAGCAGTTCGGGTGTTTGGTTTAATAGGGAAGTGAGGTTGTGGACCATGACGATGTTAATGATGTCCACTAACGACGGCGACCCGAATCCTTGGCACCGAAAAATTACATATTTGCAAATTTTATGTATATATAAATATACACGTCATATTTTAATGTTATAAATATCTATTTACAAATAGAATAACGCAAAATGAATTTATTTATTTTGTAAATAAAATAAAAAATTAAATTAACATTTGTATAAGCATGAAATGGTCAACGAACGAAATGTTAACTACATTGCATCCATAATTTACTAATACGATAATATATTAGTCGAAGACATGGGGTCGGGAAATCCCCAAAACCTGCAACAACCCGCGGGATGGGAAAAGAACTCGTACTCGGTGCCGGGTCCCGGATTAATATTTCCCGAACAATCACCGATCCGTTCACATCCTCAAATAAAAACAATTGCGTCACTATCCTTGTGAGGAGCTTCAAATTAAATTTGTTTTAAATGTCTTCTGTTAATGACTAATAACAGCCATTAATTTCTACAAAAAAAAGAATTGACCTGCCACAAAGAAAAAAACATGCAAACATGACAAAGTACTTCTCCCAACTTGCACTATTCCATAACAAAAATAAGCATGAATTACCCCAAACAATTACAACAGCAATTCCATTACACAAATTCAACAGACACATAATGTACAAATTAAATGAAAAAGGTGTGCAAACATGGCAAACTACTTCTCCCAACCTGCATTATTCCATAACAAAGGAGTTAATTACAGAATCACACAATTTACAATTGCAAAAGAGTTACACAAGGTCAGCAGACACGTCAGGTACACAACAAATGAAAAAAACTAACGATCTTCGTATTCTTATATGATCCAGGACCTTGGAAGAGGTTATGAACGCCGGAAGACATGAAAATAGCTGCACCGACCCAGAATGCCGATGTTGTTGCTTCCGATACACGTGCTAGGACTATGGAATTCACACAAGAAAAGGCAAAGAAAAGTTTTAACACAAGTCTGACTCACGAACAAAAACTTTTAGTGCACTATTTACATACCTCGACACCATTTGAGAATATGAACTTTAGGCTGAGATGTGCACCAACAGCTGCGTCCATGTCTTCCACAGTTTTCCGAGCAAGTGTGGAATGGCTCAGGTGAGAATAGTATGGAGAACGCAACTTCATTGGCATAACAGTCACATGTATCCCAATCATCCACATGGTGTTCAAAACAGGGAAAAAAAACCATAGCAGCGGCTATAAAGTGGGTTGCAATGGTGGCACCGCATGCTGCAGAATCCCCTCGCCACACTTATATAGCATAAGACCGAAACCAAAAGAAACCCACAGCATGTAAGACCCTAAAAAGGCATCCACAAATAAACTACAATTTATGTCAACAAATAAGGACAAAAACTTTGATTAGCATCATTATATGGACTGTGACCAAACAAGCATCTACTAAAGGAAACAAGACAAAGAAGTGGAATATAACAAAAAAACCAGATCAGCATAACATAACGAGCGGCAGAAAATGAATAACAAATCCAACCTAAAACAAACTTAAAACCAGATTGTGTGTACGCATTGAAAAACAAAAACATCGATAAGAAACAGACAATATAAATTTCCGAAAGCAGCAAAAGGGATGAAATGGCTGCAATGAGCCCATAGTGAACTATCGTCTCATTGCCAGCCAACTCACCCATTTGCCCGAGTTACATGATGTTCGACCATGCCTCAGTGCACCTGCTTTCCCAAACTTTATGTACTCATCATCGCCATTTCATCACCCCTAAAAACACAGAAAATCATGTACAAATTAGTCCAGAAAGTGGGTCACAGAAACAAATACCAACTGCCAGAGGTGAAAATGAAAATGCAAAACAAACCTTACATGTCATAGTAAATAACAAAGTGCAACATGGTACAAAATGCAAATGCAGCATGCAGGTTGAGTGCTTTGAAAGTCCAGGCAAAGCTCAACAAGGTCCTACGTGGTAATGCATGATGCAATAACATGAAAAAAAGAATGACAACAGAATAAAATAACCGCAGAAGAAGACAAATATCGCATATCAAAGGGTGAATGCCATCTACTAAAACAAAGATGGCTATTTTCAAATCCAAGCCACTTCAACTTTTCATCAGAAAACAAGCAACCGAAGGACAAGAATCACTGGATCCAAAGTTTGGAAATGTTTTTTTTTTTAAAAAAAGATATGATGAAGGCGTTGGATTAAGCAACTCCATGCATGAATCAAGGCTGGTTGTCCTTAAGCAACTCCATGCATGAATCAAGCTAGCTTGCTAGCTTTAACCATACAAATATAAACATGATTAAATATCTAACTAAGCCAATCGGGAGAAGTCCTGAACGGAGCTGCCAATCTGGAGAAGTCCTATACAAACCTCCAATAGTAGCCAGCTAAGCCAAGAAAACTCCGGATCTCTCTGACCGTGCGCGGTCTCTTCTAGTCCACAACTGCTTCCACCTTTTTCGGATCAACTGAAACACCGTCTTTACTAATGACATGCCCCAAGAAAGCCACACTATCGAGCCAAAAATCACTCTTGGAAAATTTGGCATACAACTCATGATGTCTCAGAGTCTCTAATACAATCCTCAAATGCTTTGCGCGCAGTTGCTTACTGCACGAGTAGATAAGAATATCGTCAATGAAGTCGACTACAAATCGATCCAGGTAGCGTCGGAACACCCGGTTTATCAGATCCATGACCACCCCAGCGGCGTTTCTAAGTCCAAAAGGTATCTCTAGAAACTCATAGTGCCCATACCGCGTACGGAAAGCACTCTTCGGGATATCCTCGCCCTTTATTCGAACCTGATGATATCCAGACCTCAGATCAATCTTGGAGAAAACTTGAGCTTGATGCAGCTGGTCCATGAGGTCATCAATCCTCGGTAAAGGGTACTTGTTCTTGATCGTCACCTTCTTCAACTCACGGTAGCCGATGCACAGCTTTAGTGATCCATCTTTCTTTTTGACGAATAGCACAGGAGCTCCCCAAGGTGACATGCTTGGTTGAATGAAACCTTTCTCCAACAGCGCCTCCAGTTGCTTCTTCAGTTCCTTCAGTTCAGCAGGTGCCATCGGGTAGGGCGTCTTGGATAACGGAGCTATGCCTGGAGCTAAGTCGATGGCAAACTCCACCTCTCTCACAGGGGGCAATCCCGGAAGATCCTCAGAAAAAACATCAGAGAACTCACTGACAACTGGTACATCAGATACTGTGTAACCGATGTGAGTAGCCTCCGAGACAGAGGCTAGAAAACCAACACAACCACTACTGATCAGCTTCTGAGCTTGTAGCGAAGAGATCTCCCGAGGTAGGGTTTACCCCTTACTACCACTGAAGGTGAATTCTCCCTGGTCAGGAAAACAAAAGTGCACCTTCTTTCTACGAAAGTCCACTACAGCATACGCTGAAGAAAGCCAGTCAATGCCTAAAAAGACGTCATAATCTCGCAGCTCCATCAGATGCAGATCGGTAATTAACTCGCGCCCATCAATCAGAATAGAACAAGCTGTTGCTAACCGATTAACGGTTCTCACCGCTCCAACAGGAGTAGTAACGCACAAAACATGCGATAACTCAATAAAATACAGAGAGTTCTTACGAGCAAAAGATGACGATACAAAGTAATGCGTAGCACCAGGATCAAACAAAGCACATGTATAACAGGAATGCATAGAAATAATACATGCCACAACATCGTGGGATGCCTGAGCATCCTCCTGTGTTAGTGTAAAGACTCGGCCCTGAGTAACTGGCCTACCACGGCCTACTGGCTGAGAAGAGGAAGAAGGTTGGTTTGTCAAAGATGCATTCCCCTTCCTACCCTCGAGGCACTCTACTGGGAACGGCCTAGAGTACCTGTCTGCCGCGACCCATCAGATGACCTGGGCTACTCAACTGTCTCACCCTGAGGCTGGGGTGGACTCTGTAGACACTGGGCCACGAAATGCTCTCGACGACCAAATTGGTAACAAGCTCCAGCTGCGCGACTGCACTCTGCCTGAGAATGGTGTCCCCCACAAGTAGGACAACGAACCTTCTGAGCTACACTGCTAGAAGATCTCCTGCCTCCAGAACTAGATGATGAACCTGGGGGTCAACTGTACGGCTGTGACCAGTGCTCTCTGAATGTTCACGTCTGCCCGGGTCCTGTGTATCCTGCCAAGTGATCTCTAAGTCCTCTGCGATGTCGACTAACTCCGCATAAGTCTGCCTCATGAATGGCACAATAGCTCTCTGAATGTGGGTCTTCAGACCCTCTATAAAAGGACGGGACCTGCTGCTTTCATCTAGCACCAAGGACAAAGCAAACTGCAACAATCGGTCAAACTCTGCCTCATAGTCCTCTACACTCATCGACCCTTGCTTCTTGCTAAAAAGCTTCCTTGAAATGATTCCAAGTCTTGAAAGAATTCTCCCACTTTAGGAGCAGTTCGTTCTCAAACCACTAAGCTGCACTATCCCGCAGCATGTACATGGCCAACCTAACCTTGTCTAATTCAGGGCTCTGCATGGCTCAAAAAGTCCTCTCCATCTGACTGATCCAGTCTCCGGGAACTGACAGATCGGTGGTCCCTGAGAATTGTGGTGGTGCGTGTCGTCCGAACTCAGTCAACAAATCTCGACCACCTACAGAAGTATGCTGCTGACGATGAGCAGGCATCATTAACATCATTTCCCTCATGATGTCGATCAAGGAAGTGGGATATGGATGATCTTCCTGTTGTACTTCCTCATCTGACTGATCAGGAGCTTCCTGCTCCTGTTGCATGGCTGATGCGTCTCCACAACAACACAACAGGATGATGTGTGTCAACCCCTTGCGTTACCGCAAGTGCACGGGTCGTCAAGTAATAAACGTGGACCCAAAGGGTCGGGTTATCGAACCACAGGGAACAGAAGTACTAGTAATAGCCCCTCTTTTGTTATCTAGCCTAATGAGTGTAGTGTGTGATGATCTAATGGCCAAAACTAAGAGTGTCACTACAAGTGCGCAAGGAATAAAAAGGAAAGAGTTCTCAATCAATAAAAGTGAGGTATCCGGACAATGCTCCCCCTAGGATTCGGGTGTTCGTTGTAGATTACAAGTATTTCTAAACGAAAACAATGAGTCGTGGGTATCCTAAGGTATAACGGCCCCTGCCTCGAGGTCACCGATAACTAGTCCCCTACGAGGTCCCGGCGGAGAATTCTCTCGATGCCCCACACCACATATGGCTGCTTAAAACTCTAGATATACCAAAGATATAACCAATTCCGAAAAGTAGATCTAACCCTGCCTCCAGGTGAAAGATCCCTAACCCCCAACGAGGTCCCGGCGGAGAATTCTCTCGACACCTCACACCACATATGGTTGCTTGACACTTAGGGAATATGGAGATAGGAAATATCTATCGGAAGGGAAAGGGGACACTACGCTATCTCACGGCTCACCATCTCAACCCTCTTTACTCTCGGTAATTCTAAACCTAGCGGTGATCTCTCTCTTCACTAGATTGAATAAAACATGCATGGCAATTAATAATGAAATCAAAAGCACAAGCAAGCATTAAGAACTCAAGAGTAAAACTCAAACTGATAAATTCGAATAGAAACACAATGTAAATCTAATAAAAATAAGAATCCTAGGGTTTACATGTCCGAATACCCACTAGGGCTCCGTGGAGCGAGTCACAAAACAAATAATAAATTGAGAATAAAGTTCCAAAGACATAAAGAATGACTCCCCTAAATCCGTGATGATGGTCTTGATCGGTAGTTTCCACGTCTGGATTGAATCCACTCAGAAGCTAGGTCGCCGATGGCTTCCTTGATGCTATGACGGAGGAGGAATTGATCAAAGTTGGTGAGGAAAGCTTCCCAAAGCCGCAAAGAACTCCTCCCAAGCCCTAGCCGCCTTCTCTCTCGAAAGTGGCCGAAAAGATCCCTAACAATTATCACAAGGCGGCTTTTATAATTTGAATTCGGGGGTTTACGCGGGCATCCACACGGGCATCCACACGCCTGTGTACTCTAACCACACGCCCATGTGGAAATTCCACACGGGCGTGTACAGTATTTTTGCTATAGTACGGCTACAGTAAAATAATACATTACTTGCTACAGTAAATGCTACAGTGATTGCCCCCACCCCCCCCCCCGGAAGTCTTCCTTGGAGTCCACACGGTCGGGCACACCCTCGTGTGGTAGGGTGCGTGGCTTTCTATACTTTGAAATCTTCAAGAACCTTCTTCTGCTTTGTACGGAAGCTGGGACATGGACGTACTACTGCCTTTGTGCCCTTTCGGTTTGTGTAATGACTTGTACTCCTCCGAAAGTTGGCAACACCCCCATGCATATGAACACAGCTTCTAATTGTGGCCTTGAACCGTGTCATCACACCCTATCTTTGCTTCTTCCTATACGTCATGTCTCCAAAACCCTGTTTGCACAAAAGAACACAAAACACACATTGTTAATGCTAAAACCTGATAAAAGTGATGCTCAATGCATGTAAACTGATATTTTAAAATATATATAATCAAGCACTTATCAATGGCCTCTGGGTGTAGGCTTGCAGGCCTTCTGCGAAGTCGCCCTCTACCCCTTGGCATGATTACTGAAACACAGATAATAGTCAGAACTTGAGGACAAATTACACTACCCAGTCCCACTCTCAGAAAAATACTTTCACACATTGACAGAGTTTTAAATCAGAAAGGTGACATCTGACTGTAGCTATGATACCACTTTAATCTGTCACACCCTAGCCCAGAGCTGGGCCCGCTAATAGACCGGCCGCATCCGATGGAGCTGGGGCCCACCGAGTGCAAGCCTCATATCTCAAACGTAGTCAGAGTTAACCCAACATACAATACAATAAATAATAATACAGAAGTGCAAATAGAACAGCAGTAACATAGCTAATACAAGTATGGGCTTTAGCAGCCCTACAGAATACAGTGCCACACTCAATTTATGACCCAAAAATACAGACAAAAATACAAGTCTCACTCACACAGGAAAGTTCTTATAAGATCTACAACTAAAGACAGTAATCCAACTCGAAGATTAATCCCTGATCCTAGGCTTAATCTTCTCCTGCGAAAGAGGAAATCGCAGAGTGTAAGAGCCACAAGGGCCCAGTAGGATTGCAGAAATAACAGGTAATGTAAATATTTCAGAATAAATGTAATCTAGACAGAAATAAAGAAAATGACCATAATACAGAAATGATCAGAAATACACAAAATACTCGTAAACAGACGGGTACATCTCCTTGACTAATAACAGAATCAACAGCCCGAGACTGGATCTTCGACTGTGAAGTCGGAACAGAACTGTCGGAATATCAACAGCAGAAGCCAGATCTTCGATCGCAGTCGAATGGTAGCACTACTAGAGAAGACATGTGCACATGGCTAGGACTTACTCCTCCTTGCGGGAAAATTTGCTAGTAATTAGAGATGTACTAAAACCGCAGAAATACAGAGTATAGACAAAGAAAAATACCACATAATTCACTTCGCAAATTAATTAACTTAAATAATTAAATAAATAACAAATACAGAATAATAAACATATTACCAACATAAATAATGTAAGAACATCATAAATAAATAAAATAAAAATAATTAATTAATTATATAACCATCCACCAACATACAGAGTATATTATACAGGTGCGAGAACCTAACTGGTTCCGAACTACGAAATTGGGTTCACCAATTCGCCCGAATTAAGGCTCGCTACAGGATTTTGGATTGGAAGAATTCTAAGGGCCCGCAAGCGACAACTTCCAAATCAATATTCCATAACCTTTGCATAGTTATATCTGATCATGCAACAATTCATTATCACTAACATATTCAGTAAACAATGCATCTTCAAAGGTGAAACCACTCTCTTATAACAAGGATGGTAGCATTCAAGTCTATGCCACAATCTTTGCACTATTAAGCAAAGCCTACAATTCAACAGAAGCTTCAGCGAAGCTACCACTGAATACAAGTAATAACATATTGCATATCAAAGGGTGAATGTCATCTACTACAACAAAGATGGCTATTTTCAAATCCAAGCCACTTCAACTTTTCATTAGAAAACAAGCAACCGAAGGACAAGAATCACTGGATCAAAAGTCTGGAAATGTTTTTTTTTTTTAAAAAAAAGATATGATGAAGGCGTTGGATTAAACAACTTTTATGTTTTTAAGATCAATGATGGTTGTCCTTAAGCAACTCCATGGATGAATCAAGCTAGCTGGCTAGCTTTAACCATACAAATATAAACATGATTAAATATTCTAATAATGATAACAATAATAATAATAATAATAATAATAATAATAATAATAATAATAATAACAATTACAATAATAATAAAAATCCAAACCTGGGAGGTTCTCAGGATGAGTATAGCAAAAGCCATTTTCTCCTTCAAGGTGCTTCTGCAACTCCAGATCACTTGTGTCACTCCCTCTCTCCCTCTCCCAGAAGAAGAAGAACGAAAACAAATAAAAGAAATTTGATTTCTGTGATTTCCTTCTCACTCACATGATTAAGTTTTAATCATGTTTAAAATCCCAGCAAAATGCCAAAAAGTGGGGTAAAGGGTCAAACATGTGGGGTAGGCCAATGCTTCAATAATAAAAGATAATAAAACATGTGGGGTAGGGCAAAGGGTCAGACAGTGAATGAATGAAGACAACCAACCCCTTATTCTTTCTCACAATCATAAATACTTCCTCATCATGTTTTCTTCTCTGCCATATATATATATATATATATATATCTATATATACACACTTTGATGTATGAAATATATACATATATACATAAATAAATAATGAAATAAGTTAAATCTGACAGTACGGTAATTAGTGATAAACTAAATGAGCTCCATAACAAATATTAAAAATAAAGTAGGCTTCCCTAAAAAGTTGAGCCACATGCACTTGGGAAAGCTTGAAAGCTGTTAACATTAGGAAGCTATCAATGTAAAAACGAAACCAAAACTATAACACAACTAAGAGATTATAACACAAAGTGAGGAGAGGAACACAACTGACAAAAAATGGAAAACACAAACTACAAGTAACTAAGCACCATGCAACAAAACAGATCATCACAAACATTACAAGAAGGGAAAAAGAAACCACATCCACCCAACCAGTTCAGGTTACCAAAAGAGAAAAGGGCATCGATTAGGCAAGATGAGGGCCAAAATTGCAAAGATTACGGAAAAAACAATGAAAAATTTATTACCAACCAGATCTATGGCTGGAGTTGTCGAAGGAGCTGTAAGCAAACAAGCAAACCCACACCTGAAGTCTGGCGCTGAAGAAATAAAAAAAAACCTCAGATATGAGCATGAACAAGTTCAGATCATAAAAGAAAATAGGAAAAAAACAAAAAAAAATTAAAACCAAATGGAGCCCGGTTGGGGACACCAGTGAGTGAAGAACCTTTTTGGATGGAAATGTTGAATCCCCGAGGAGAAGAGATACCACCATCGGTGAAGATGGAGACGGCGGAGGAATGATTTTGCTTCAATATAGAAATCAAAACAAAAAAGAGCTTTCAGATAAAAAAAAATAAAAAAAATAAAAAAACAATAGCCACCCAGAACAATCTTGCCTTGTTCTGATCTTGCCTTGTTGGAGACATTGATGCTCGGAGGTGAGGCGATAGCAACGTCGGCTGCGATGGTGGTGGTGGAGGCACTGCACGATGCAGGCCTAGGTTTCGCTTGAGTGCCAAATGAAGTGGGTAACCATAACACAGCGATGGGGACTTCAGCGAAAAAGGAAAAAGCGGGCTGAAGTCGACTTCGGCGATATTTTGGCTGAAGTGGAATGGGGAAGTGAGACTGGGTTGGAGGTGTCAAATCACCCAGTTGGGTCCCAAACTCAGTCAACCAAACATACCGAAGTGGGGTGGAAGTCTCCACTTCCACCACTTCAGCCCAAAATGAAATGAAACAAACAAGCCCTTAGGGGCCGTTTGGTTCGGAAGTGCTTTTCTGAAGTGGTGAGTTCCTGGAAGTGTGTAGTTCAGTTGGAAGTATGGACTTCTGTGTATTTGGTTGTTGCTAAAGTGTACTATGATAAGTGCTTGATTATATATATTTTATAATATCAGTTTACATGCATTGAGCATCACTATTATCAGTTTTTAGCATTAACAAGGTGTGTTTTGTGTTCTTTTGTGCAAACTGGGCTTTGGAGACATGACGTACAGGAAGAAGCAAAGATAGGGTGTGATGACACGTTTCAAGGCCACAATTAGAAGCTGTGTTCATATGCATGGGGGTGTTGCCAACTTTCGGAGGACTACAAGTCATTACACAAACTGAAAGGGCACAAAAATAGTAGTACGTCATGTCCCAGCTTCCGTACAAAACAGAAGAAGGTTCTTGAAGATTTCAAACCATAGAAAGCCAGGCACCCTACCACATGAGCGTGTGCCCGACCGTGTGGACTCCAAGGAAGACTTTGGGGGGAAAAATCACTCCAAACATTTTCTTGGGGTTCCTGAAAAAAACTTGGTCGGGGTCGATGAAGAATCGGGGAGGAAGCTCACGCCATCTCAAAATCCTCCCAAATTGAAATTGCATAATTCCCAACCGAAGTTTCTCCCGTGGAGGCCAAAAGGTAGTTCATGCATATCCTCCACATTGGCATTAACCCGGCAGGTAATTTCCATTTTCTGTGGTAGCTCTTATGCCCTTTGTAGCCGGGAGGAGCACACAATTTTCGGTGTAGTTCAAGTGTGTTTCATTGCATATTTCGGCGAGTAGATGTTGTATATACGTTTTTTTTCTTGAAGTTGCAGGGGAGACCAAGCCGAAATTTTGAATTTTCGGGAGCTTACGGGTGTCTAAACGCCCACAAATGGCATGGTCTAACACTTGGGAAGCCTCGTGGCCGCCTTCGCGCCCGCGAGGAAGGCCACGAGAGCCCTAGCCCGTAAGGCTGCCTGCAAGGCACGGACCGCAAGGGGGCAGAACCCCTTGCGGGCAGCCTTGCGCCCGTAAGGCTGCCCGCAAGGCAGCCCTGCAGACCGCTTGCGGCTGTAGCAGTACTGTAGCACGGCACTGTAGCACGGACCGGGGTTTTTCCTGGAAAAGGCTGGGAGCCTTGCGGGCAAGCATGCGCCCGCAAGGCAACCCGCATGATGCCCGAAAAAGGGTTTTAAAAGCCAAATTAGGGCATTTCAATTGAATCTTCAACACCATCTTCTACATCTTCTTCTTCTCTTCTTCTTGGGCCGCCGCCCCACCTTCGCCGGCGGCGTTTTTCGGCGATCCACCGCGCCATTCTTCACCAAGAGGGAGGCAATCATTGGAGGAGGAAATAGGGGGGAGATCCAAGGCTTCAAAGTGTCGTTTGAGGCTCGATCTCGGCGACATCGATGATCTTCTTCCATCCAAGGAAATCCAAAGCTAGAGGGAGTGTTCTTTGCTTTTCTTTATGCTTGTTTGTTAATTGGATTTGTATGGGTGTTCCTCTTTCATGAGGAACTAACTTGTATGTGATTTGGGCATGATGAACCATAGGGTAGTTTTGTTGTAATTATGGATGAGAATCATTTGTGATGTAGTGTTGGATGTTAAATTTCTTGTATAAGAATTTCTATGATTTGTGATTCTCTCTATGTGTGCTTTACTATCTTGGACCGCATGAGAACTCTGCTGTTCAATTTCTAGGTTGTACTTGGAGCATGACCATCGCCCTTGTACTAGACTCACATAGACTGAAAGGGATTCATGTACCAATACGCCGAGAGATTCGGGTATTAGGTACCCCTCTGAATGTTAGGCTTAGACCCAAAAGAGTGTCTACTCCTGATAAGGGATTCTTTTAGTGCATTGCAATCGTAGGAGTAATTGACCAGAACGGATTCCGGTCAATACTTGTATGGGATTAGGGCTAATCACCGAGGGATTCGGGATTAGCTTAATTTAGGAATCTCTCAGTCCAAACCACCATCACAACACATCATCCTTAATTCGAGCCTTAATGACAACCCTAGGAGGATTCTCTGTCCAAATCACGCCTTCTCCTGTTCGTCCGTCCCTTGTATGCTTATTTGGCGTGTAGTGGTAGCTTTATCCTTTTATTTATTGTTTTTAGTAGTTGTACTCTTTGCTCGTATTGTTAGGCTAGGAAATAGATGAAGGGGAAGTTATAGTAGCTCTTTGGCCCCGTGGAATACGACCCCTGTGTCACACACAGGGTATTACATGACGACCCCGTGCACTTGCGGGACGCTCATCAATACCCATGACTCATTATTTTCGTTTAGAAACACTTGTAATCTACATCCAACATCCGAATCCTAGGGGGAGCATTGTCCGGATACCTCACTTTTATTGATTGAGAACTTTTTCCTTTTTATTCCCTGCGCACTTGTAGTGACACTCTTAGTTTTGGCCATTAGATCATCACACACTACACTCATTAGGCTAGATAACAAAATAGGGGCTATTACTAGTACTTCTGTTCCTTGTGGTTCTACAACACGACCCTTTGGGTCCACTTTTATTACTTGACGACCCGTGTACTTGCGGTAACGCAAGGGGTTGACACACATCACCCTGTTGTGTTGTTGCGGAGATGCATCATACCACTTCCAGTGTATGGTTGGTTGAAGTAAAATCCCGAAGTTGCCACTTCAATAGTTCATGGTGTTTGGTAAGAGGTGAAGTGGGTATGCGGTTATCACTTCGGGAACGGGGTATGGTTACCCCTTGTAATTTTTTGTGTTTAATCTGTTAAATTATTCGTTAATGATCGTTTATTTATTTATTACTTTAACATGATATAAATTTTGTTCAATTTTGTTTATTAAATTTGTAACTTCGTGATTAAATTGTAATTATTCGATAAATGTTTATTTATTCATTCACAAAAACCGTGATATAAATTTTGCTCCATTTTGTTTATTCAATTTGTAATTTCGTCATTAAATTTTAATTATTACATAATCGTTTATTTGTTACTCTTTCAATATGATCTAAATTTCGTTAAATTGTGTTTATTAATTTTGTAATTTCGTGATTAAATTTTAATTATTAGATAAATGTTTATTTATTAATTCTTTTAAAGTGAAGGCCAAGCTATAAAGAAAGTATGACATTTATATATATAATACAAAATTTGGAATACAATCAATCAAATAAATGAACTAGTTGTGAAATAGAACTTAGGATTTGAATCCAATTGTCAATCAATGTCCTACCAAATTTCACTGAGCGATCGTGTCTACAGAAAGATACATTTGATATTGTCAATCTCTTTCTTCGGTTTCGTCAACATTACAGTGAGCTGCAGTATTTTTCTTCTTAATTTTTGCATTTAACTAATGTGTCTTTTATTGTCTCAAATGCAGGGTTTATGAATGTGTATCGAGCGCTTGCTGCGGATAGGAATTCTTAGCGGATTACTCATCGAAAGTCAGTACTTCTGAAATTTGCAAGAACATTGAAGAGTACTGGTTTTGGGACTTCTTCCATCTAACTGAACATGCTTACAACCACATCTTCAAGGCATAATAAACATTTCATTACAACACAGCTCATGAGACCATTGGCAGAAATAAAAATGATGCAGGACTTGATTTCTCATTGAATATTTCCTATAATCTTTAGTTTAAGATATCCCTAACAACACATAACATCATTACATTATCTTCATTCCAAGAGTATGCTTATAGATCTCAAGAAGACATTAAAACAAAGGTTCACAGTTGTTGCTTCATGGAATTCAAATCTTTTTAAAACTAGTACCAAAAAATGGAAAACATGATTCATCTAAAATAATCACATTAATATACAAAGATTACAAGAGTCTCCCTTAAAAACAAAACTTGCAGTCACTTATTGAAATTAATGAATAAGTTTTTCCATTAAGAGAAATGTGTCGTACGCATAGACATGAATGGTGTGACCAAAGAGTCCAAACAAATCATAAAAGCAGACGATCCAATGGCTTTAGAGTCTCTCCATCTCTTCCCTTCCACACAACCATACTGTTTTCCATCCCATGGTGCACTTGCTTTGGATATTCACCACCAATTCCCACAACATAGCTTATCTTCATTGGATTGTTCCCCAGTATGTAATACACCTGACCAAATGCAAGTTAAAAAATGGAAGATATCAAATATAAACTCAGAACACACAACATTAGTGAAAAGGTAAAAAATGACATAATAGTGAATACCATCAAAACAAGTTAAACTTATCAAGAATAACAACTTCGCATGAACTCACGGTCATAGCCACCAACTGAACCAGGTAAACCAGAATTTGGTCCAAGTTCAAGCACTATTGGAATCAGGGAAAAAAAAGTCTATCTCATTCTATAATATTATCAAGGCAGAAACAAACATTATCTTCTGAGAAGAACACAAATTCTTTTGGTACATGAGCTTAGCAGTCTGCTTCACATTCTCATCCTACAAGTTATGAAAATGAAATGGATGAGTCATTTCATCAGTATAAGAGCAGTAAGGAAATCAGAGTTGTAAAGGAAGTTAACCGAAGAATTTGGAACAGGAACAACTCCAGGAAAACTCATTCCTTTAACACATACAAATACCAAATAGGCAAAGCTATGAAATAATAAAAAGAAGATGTCAGGATAAAGAAATCAGAAGCAGAGAAATGGTAACTTAAGATGATTCTGGCTAAAAAAACACATAAGGAGCACAACTTTGCAAATGGCTAGTCATTTTCTAAATGGACTTGCATAAACATATTATAAACAGATACGGAATAAAAAGCTCTTCAATTGATGCTTTTATTGTTACAAATGAAGCAAACTGCTAAAAATCATGCAATACATGGTTCATACTATTCATGTAAGATAAATAACAACTCAAAAAACCATACTATAATATGATGAATCAGTGCTTCTTAAATTTGCACTTGGAGTTCAGTAATATCCACATCATGACCACCTTCAACTAAGCCCTACCTGTCGACCTGATTAGAAAGCATAAAGAACATGGTAAAAACAAAGAGATTGTTATCACAAAGCAAGGAAAATGACCATGTGGAACCAGTAGATCTTCTTCAAGCCTAATAAGTTCAATGACCTCCTCAATCCCCAACCTCTCAGGAAACATTGTAAGAGGAATGATTAGAGAATGTGAAGTGGCAGCCATTACATCAATACAACCAGCCAAAACAAATTACCAACATTGACAACGAACACATGCAAAACCTACCATTCAAACACGTGAAGAAAAAAGCATGCCACAAAGAACACATTAGCACAACATAGTCTGGTCCAGTGCACAGATGAACCGTGCATCCCACATAATTGGCATACATGCATCCGCGAATGCTACCACACCGTCCAAATATAGGCATGTCATTGCTGCAAACGTACACAAAGTAGATAAGAAAGAACTAAAGATAAAAAAAGATGGATATGCATAAAACAAGCTTGCTGATAAAGCTGCTTCGGGCCGTGCCGAGAGAAAATCTAATCTTTAGATCCCCCCTTCAATGAATAGTTGAACCCATATTTTTCGAAACTCAGCCTTCCTCGTCATGAAACCTCTCGCATCACCCTCGCGTTTCTGAAGATAGTCGAACACGTCATGCAACACCTGATCGATGAACCCATCTATCTCCATAACTTTTGAATACCAAATCTCGATCCAATGACAAGTTGAGTTTTTGATTGCGGCAGCCATGTCACCGACAACATCGACGAGTTCACTAATTGTTGCGGCGTTCCGGCTGCCCCTACATGCGCGTCGTTGTGTAGGGGTAGATGATGTCGCCTGACTGCTGCCAACAGGTGGAATGGAATCAGCGTCATCCTCTTCCACACTCTGTTGTTCGGTTGGGATGGATTCGACCATGTCAACGTCATCGTCATTGTCTGATTTCTCCCACAAATCAGAGAAAAGTGAAGTTGCATAATGGCCCGTCACATTATCTTCGCCGGATATAACCTTCAACCCTTCGTAGTGCTCAATAGGCCTATTGATGAAATGCCGGGCAGCAGGATGTGCCTGTACAATACATTATTTATGCACAAGTACTTACATAAGAGTTGTGATAATTAAGTGCGAATTCGAACCTCAATGTACGCTATGGCCACTAATGGGTCCAAGGTGATTGTCTTCGTGTGCTCGTCCCATCCCCGCGCCGCTGAGTTCACGAACCCTCTTAATGTCAATGAATTGGGTCTTCAAGGTGCGGTAGTGATTCTCAACATTTTTAGGGGTGAAATCAGTCCCATACCGGTTGTTGACGGACATGGCAGCAAATGCAAACGCCGCCCTTTTGAAGGACTTGTCGCACTTCAGCCCATTCTTGGCTTGTTCAACGAGCAACGGAATGAGAAACGTGTCGTACTCATTCTTCCATCTTTTGTTTGGTGTACCACATTTGCTTGCGGTAACCTTCGACATTACACCCCTTCCGTATGCGCCAACACTAGCATTGTTAGACCCTTCCATTTCAATGTCTTCAAAGAATAACCATTAAAGAAATTAGATTTAAGGTGTTGGGCATGCATCAATATTGAATAAGTGGTACTGTGCTACATGCAGCCACAACCCTAACTATATAAACAGAATTAACACACATGGAAAGAAGAACAATACTACATGAATACCACATATGCATTCTCATGAAGTTAGAATTTCAGATTGACAGTCCAAAACATTGCACAAAATAAACAAACTTACCAACGAACAAAAAAACATGAACGTAATCAATTGCAAGCAAATCACATTATAGTTTACGCATGATAGCCCGCATGACATTGTTTGAAAAGATAATCTGCGAAAAGTACATGGCATACGCACAGTATTTAAAAGACAACAAAGTAAAACAAATGGTTCATCTTAAACATTTCATATCACCCGGTCACACTGTAAGCACTCCACATGTTGTTCGCTATCATTTCCCTAATCTCTACCCATTGCTGGTTCTCACGCCGTTGTTCACACTGTGACCGGCTCTATGATAATGTGGGTGGTTCCTCCAGATTTGCCATCGCATCATTCAAAATATGGTCATTCTGGTCAACCCCTGCAATGTAATTATGGATAATGCAACATACAAGTACTAATTTCACCTGTGTCCTAAATGGGAAAAAAGAATGTGATGTAAGTATTTTGAACAGGTTCTTCAAAATAGCTAATGCTCGCTCCACCCTCGATCGCAACATAGAATGCCTAAGATTAAAAAGTTCCCTGGGTTTCGTAGGCAGCCTACCACTATGCTCTTTTAGATGATATCTAACACCCCGATAAGGTGCTATGAAACCGGGCATTGTTGTGTACCCAGCATCTACCAGGTAATGCTTCCCTACACGGTGCAATCATATGTTAAATTGTAATCAATCTAGCTGAATAGGGGATACCAAAAAACACATCACTCAAACATTCAAATATTGTAAGACCCTCGGGCGGTGGCAGTGATATCGCATCCCTAAGGACTATGAAATTATTTGCCGAGCCTTCCCAACCTACCATTACATATGTGAATTTCAAGTCTGGGTTGACCACAACGAGCACATTTTGGGTTTGTCCTTTATGACTACGGAAACGTGGCATATCCTTGGAAGGCATTGAAACAGCAATGTGTGTCCCATCCAACAAACCCACGCAGTCCTACGTGATTTAACCACTATGTCAATTGTCATTACCTATTTTTACAATTAATTAATTTCAAAGGGCAATTTAGTTACATATGTGTGTTCTTACTTTAAAATAAGGGTACCAATGTCGGTTATTCTGAATATCTTGGTGGCATGTGGTGCTGGGTGATGAGTGCATTTCATATATATTTATTTTATATCTTACTCCCATGATTCTTGAATTTATCGGCATTAATTATCCAAATTCAGTGCTATTTGATGTATTCTTAGTTTTCCATGCAGATATGAAAGTCCCAAGGTAAGAAGAAGTGATTTGGAGTGATTTTAGGGGCTAAAGGACTTAGGAGAAACCTCATCAAGCTCAACAAGGCCTCAGCACGTCCGTGCTGCAAGGGTGCAAATTGCAGGAGAATTCAGCCGAGAACAGCATGCATTATGGTCGCTAAGCATGGTCGTGCAACCCTCAGCACGGCCGTAACACGTGCGTGTTGGACCCCGTGCAGATTACAGGAATTTGATTTTCAGGAGTTTTATTCGGCCATAATCTGCACGGCTTGGAGCACGGCCTCAACACGGCCGTGCTCACATCGGGAAAAGGTTAAAACCCCAGAAACTTAGGTTTTTGGGGGACTTTTTGGCCAGGAGACAAAGGGAGAAGAAGAGGAGACCCATCCTCACCATCACAGGGGAAGGTCTCGCGAATGGTTGGCCCATCGGGAGGAGAATTCATTCCATCATAGAGCTTCAGATAGACGTAAGGATGCAAGAAATTAGGGAGTTTTCAACTTCTTGTGTATTTATTTCTTTGGCATTTTCCTTGTTGTCTAACCACATGAGGGGCTAAACTCTTATTAGGAGCCCCGGGGTGATATTCTGATGTTTGTATCTTGAACTTGAATACTCTCTTTGCAGTATTTATGGATGTCTTGTTCCTTACATTAAATCTTGGTTGTTCGCTTCATTGATTGTATGCTGAGTGGTTGAATGCTTGAAGTTTTGGTTTTCTTATCTTAGATTGTGAATCTTATTGATAGTTGCAAGAAATGAAATCTCAAACTTAGGGTTCAACAGAACTGTGAGCATAATTTATCTAGCACAACAAGATCTTAGAATTTAGGGTCCTGAAGACATCTCTGATAAATACTGAGAGAGTCCAAGTTAGTGAGCATCAAGAATTCAATCCCGAGGACCTATCTCCTCCATCGAGCCAATCCCTACTTTCCTTTAGTGCGACCCCTTCTCTCCAATCCTTTTTAATCCAACCTAGAGTCAATTTAACACTTCCTTAATTGATTAGATATTAAGTGGAACGATAGTATTAGGAGCTATACCAGTCCCAGTGGATACGACTACCCGACCTTAGGGTACACTTTATTACAAATACGACCCGTGCACTTGCGGATACGCAAGGGGCGTATCACTGGGCGGGTGGACAAAATACTCACGAATTGAGCACATCGCCCGTAGAACCATATTGAAATAACGGCTTATTGTCTCCCCCGAGCGGAGGAATTCCACTCGCATTACCCGATATTTAGTGTTGTGCCCTACCACGTGCAGGAACATTACAAGCTGCTCCACTATCGATGTATGCTTGGTGTCTACAAGGAGGTGCTTGTCAAGCATAATTGACGCCAGGTGCATGAATGAACCGATATCCATCCTAAGGTAACTAACACAATAATCTGGACCACTTCTTAACATACGCTCCATGTGTTTTTTCGGGTCAAGTCCCGAAATATGGATGGCTCCCTATACCTAGCCGACCTACTATCGCCTAAATCCTCGAGCAAGATCTCGACAACGGCAAAGATGGTCGTGAATGCGGCCGCCAACAAAGAACGAAATCGATTCCGTTGTCGACGGGTCCATCAACCTAGTTATTTTGCAATTTGTGTGAGGAAAAGGGTAACATATTTTCACAAGGGTTTCAAACCTTCACCTATTTCACTCACCGAAGAAAACTGAACATGCTTATTTGTAAAAACACAAGATACATAAACATTCACAAAATGCAAACCTTTACCTACTTCACTCACCCAAAAGAAAAAATCATGTTAGGTTTAAAAAAAAAAATATATATATAAACATTTACAAAAAATTAAACCTTCACCTATTTCACTCACCCAATGAAACTGGACATGCTAAATTGGAAAAAACACAAGATACATAAACATTCACAGAATATAAACCTGAACCTATTTCACACTTCCAAAAAAACTTGGTATGCTAATTTAAAAATAACACAAGATATATAAACATCCACATAATATAAACACCAACAAATCAACATAGAAAGACACATTTCAGAACAAAATGAAACTTAGGAAGGAAAAATCAAAAACACACATGAGTTAGTTCTCTTTGTTCTGATAATTTTAATAGTGGGCATGAAAAGGTACACAAAATTATACGGAGAAATGAGGAAAAAAATGAAGAGGTTACGAAAAAATCCAAGTAATAAAATTGACACACAAACACATAGGGCAAAACTCATCGCAATGAAGGAAATCCCAGCTTTTTCATAAGAGGACATTGGGGATTCAATGTGCAATTTGTAAACCTAAAATTCATCATGCAGTACATCTTATTTGAGATCTTGGTAGTGATCCCGCAAGCGCACGGGGTCGTCAAGTAATAAACCACTCGCGTAAGCACGAGTGGGTCGTATTCCCAAGGGCCCGAGAATCTATTCTTACTTCCTTTTTGCAATGTTGTCTAGCCGATCCGACTTGAGATTTAGAATGTGAAAGTAATGAAGTAAAACAAAAGCAATTAAACTACTAAATAATAAGGGCGTTAAACGGGAGGAAAATCAGGGTAAGAAGATGGTCACGTATGAGGATCCCCTCGGGGTTACTAAAGTGCGAAGGATGTTGGATTAACATGCAAGTGGCTTGATGGACCGAGAAAACCCAAGATTAGGTCAACCCGATGGCCACGGCAATTGACCCCTAATCCGGTACGAGTATTGAATACGGGCTCTATCCGTACAATTCCTCCTACGATTGCAAAGGGCAAGATGGTTTTCTCAAACTAAGGTTGAATCACACATGAGTAATTTACCCTAGAATCGGAGGGGTACAAATATTGATGGTCACGGCGTATTTGTACGTATTTCCCTTCCAAGCTTGGTGGGTCTAATACTAGGGCAATGGTCATGTGATGCGTCTCCGCAACAACACAACAGGGTGATGTGTGTCAACCCCTTGCGTTACCGCAAGTGCACGGGTCGTCAAGTAATAAAAGTGGACCCAAAAGGTCGGGTTGTCGAACCACAGGGAACAGAAGTACTAGTAATAGCCCCTCTTTTGTTATTTAGCCTAATGAATGTAGTGTATGATGATCTAATGGCCAACACTAAGAGTGTCACCACAAGTGCGCAGGAAATAAAAGGAAAAGAGTTCTCAATCAATAAAAGTGAGGTATCCGGACAATGCTCCCCCTAGGATTCGGGTGTTGGATGTAGATTACAAGTGTTCTAAACGAAAACAATGAGTCGTGGGTATCCAAAGGTATAACGGCCCCTGCCTCCAGGTCGCCGATAACTAGTCCCCTATGAGGTCCCGGCGGAGAATTCTCTCGACGCCTCACACCACATATGACTGCTTAAAGCTCTAGGGATCCCAAAGATATAACCAATTCCTAAAAGTAGATCTAACCCTGCCTCCAGGTGAAAAATCCCTAACCCCCTACGAGGTCCCGGCGGAGAATTCTCTCGACGCCTCACACCACATATGGTTGCTTGACACTTAGGGAATATGGAGATAGGAAATATCTATCGGAAGGGAAAGGGGACACTCCGCTATCTCACGGCTCACCCTCTCAACCCTCTTTACTCTTGGTAATTCTAAACCTAGCGGTGATCTCTCTCTTCACTAGATTGAATAAAACATGCAAGGCAATTAATAATGAAATCAAAAGCACAAACAAGCATTATAAACTCAAGAGTAAAACTCAATCTGATAAATTCAAATAGAAACACAATGTAAATCTAATGAAAATAAGAATCCTAGGGTTTACATGTAGGAATACCCTCTAGGGGTTTAGCTCTCCATGGAGCGAGTCACAAAATAAATAATAAATTCAGAAATAAGTTCCAAAGACATAAAGAATAACCCCCTTAAATCCGTGATGATAGTCTTGATGGGTAGTTTCCACGTCTAGATTGAATCCACTCCGAAGCTGGTCGCCGATGGCTTCCTTGACGCTATGACGGAGGAGGAATCGATCCAAGTTGGTGAGGAAAGCTTCCCAAAGCCGCAAAGAACTCCTTCCAAGCACTAGCCGCCTTGTCACAAACAAAATTAAGGCTTTTATAATTGATCGGGGATACGGGACGCGGGAAATCAACGGTTTCTTTTGTAAATGTTAATTTTCCCGAAGTCTTCTGGAGTCCCACGTGTGTAGGGTGTGTGGCTTTCTATGCTTTGAAATCCTCAAGAACCTTCTTCTGCTTTGTACGGAAGCTGGGACATGGGCGTACTACTGCCTTTGAGCCCTTTCGGTTTGTGTAATGACTTGTACTCCTCCGAAAGTTGGCAACACCCCCATGCATATGAACACAGCTTCTGATTGTGGTCTTGAAACGTGTCATCACACCCTATCTTTGCTTCTTCCTGTATGTCATGTCTCCAAAGCCCTGTTTGCACAAAAGAACACAAAACACACTTTGTTAATGCTAAAACCTGATAAAAGTGATGCTCAATGCATATAAACTGATATTAAAAAATATATATAATCAAGCACTTATCATCATGCAACCTAGTATTGGCTAAGTATGGATACACAGAGTTCTCATGCATACCCAAGCGTTCAAAAACACCAAACATGAATCACAAACAAGCTAACAAGCATGAATTAAACCAAAACATCCAAACATCACAAGTTCACCCCAAGGTTCACCCACATCCGGTGACCTTGGGGTTTTAGTCACTCATAGTCTCAAAATACATGAATAAAAGCATGAAAACAACTAAACCCAACATAAGAGACCTCCCTCCAAAGATCAAGGTCGAAGAAGCTTCCAAAGACGCCACTCGAAGGGGTGGCTTCCCGTCGTCTTCAACCTCAAGATTTGAAGCCCTAGAAGTATATCCCGCTCAAGATCGCGCTCTCCTCGCCGATTCCTCCGTGGCAATGCCCTCTAAACTCTCCTTCTTGGTCAGATCTGGAAGTGTAGGTGTAGAGCTCCAAGAAATGGCAAAAGTCCTCTTTTTTCATGCCCTAAAAGCCTTTAAAAAGGGTGAAAGTCGCGACTCCTCACGGGCTGCCTCACGGCCGTGAGGCATCCAGAAAGTTTTGCAGGAAATTTCACCTCTGGTGCTACAGTACCCTGCTACAGTGAAAAACCCAAAAAAAAACGTCGTATTTGGTGTCGAATTCTTCTAAATACGTTCTTGAGCTCATTTAGGGTCTGCAACACAAAATAAAAGATTTAGACTATAGAAAGGGCATCGACTCATCAAAAAGATAATAAAATAATACAAATGAATACGTATAAAATACGTATGTTTAGATGTTTATCAAACATCCCCACACCTAAGCGTTTGCTTGTCCCCAAGCAAACAAACATGAAGAACAGGGGCAAGACAATAAACGGCTAAATATACGACCTCAAGCTCAACTGTACAGGACTCCACCAGCACAAATGGACAGAAATCAAGAAGTGAGTTGTTCAATGTATAGTCAAGTAATATTAGCTCTGTTTCATCCAAAGTGTTCCTGTGTGTGTGTGCAGACTCCCACCTTGACCTCCGCACCCTGGATTACCCAGGATGTTTGTTCACCTCACTCAAATTGAAATTAGTGTTAGGAGTGGCAAAGAAAAATCCTCTCAATAGTCAGTTAAAAATCTTTTGGTCCCAAAAATAAACTTTAACATCAAGTGAAGACAAGACAGGTTTCAAGAGCCCAAACATCACAAAAGTTTTTTTTTTTTTTTTTTTTTTTTTTGAGTCCGCCTAACGTAGACCGCACAAAAATCTTTCGACGGGATGCACATGCTGGCCAGGCACAAGAGCCACCCGACTTACTTGATTACAGATCTACATATACGCATTCATGCTTTTAGAAGCAGAGGAATACTGACATAGACTCAATTTTTCACTTTTTGTTTTTATATACAACCTAACTCAGGACGCCTGATCGACCACCTGCTAAAAACCTCACTTAAAAACCTTACTTAGGGTTAAAGCAAAAATAGGGGACTCAAAAGTTTTTAAAGGACTATTGAAAGAGAAATTTGACATCCTAACACAAAATCAATAAGATGGGTTATAGTGTCAGAAGTGGAAGTTAGAGTGAGCAGGTATCAATGTACATTAAAGATGAAACAGAACTACATTCAAGTACATGTAAAGTACAACTCACTACTATCATTCTACCAAGCTAGGAAGTCCTTAAAAATAAAATCATAGCTATCATAGGTGAGTCAAGCATGCATTAAAATAAAATACTCCATCCCCACACCTAAAGCTGTACATTGTCCCCAATGTACATAAGTCAGCTGCACAGGGTGGGAAATAAATACAGAACAAAAATTTAAAGATGGAGTAAGAAACTTCCCCAATTCGTCGATGAAGTGTAAGACATGTGCATGTGGACTTGGGGTAAACTATGTGGTGAGGGTCTGGAGTGTGAAACAGTTGTATCATCATCCTGAAATCCCAAGAAAAGCTGATCACAACTCCAGAGGCAAAAATAATAAAGGAAGAGCGCGTATAAAAATAAAGTTTAGCAGAGCAAGAGCCCTGACTAACTTAAAAGTACAACAGACAGCAAAAGAAAATGAAAACAAGCAAGCTCAAAGCAAAGAACAAAAAACAAAATGGTGGTGGTAATATCCTGGGGCCTAGGGGCCAGAAGGGAGTGAAGGTGTCGCGCAGGCTGTGGATGCAGAGGTGGTACCGACTGAAGATGATGAACTACGTAGACGGGATAAGATCTCGGTGGTATTGCTCTCTATACGGCTCAGTGATGCCGCCATGTCTCTGTGTCCCTTCTCGAGCCCCTGTAATCGCTCTTAAACTTCCGAACGAAATGCCTCAAATCTTTCCTCAAGTGGTCGCTGCGCTCTGGATCTGCGCTCCTGCTCCGGCTCTGAATCAGACTCAGATGCAGACTCTGTCTCCTGAGATTGGTCGGGGTCTGGTACACTAGTACTCTCGTGCTTCACAAGTCTGTAAGTATTGCCCCGCCGCTCAACTAGACCAATACATGCAAGAGTATGCATGCCAAGTGGTGTGATAGCACCAACAACTGTCATATCCTGGGTCCGGTCTATAAGGCCCATGCCTCTGATTATGCGGGTAATAAACGGTCCGGCAAAAATAGCCCCAAGGCGGACAAACTGTCCCTGATGTGCTAATGCCTCTGCTACAAGACGTCCCATGTGTAGGGGTGTCGCTCTATAATGCTGTAGAGCATTAGTAGATCCATACGTGATATCACCCCGGTTGAGTCCGGCCGACCCCCTATACCGCGTGTCAATAGTGCATGAATATATCTGTGCGCGGGGTTCCTCAGTTGAGACGCCTTCTTTGTTTTTGAGCAAGTGGCAATGGAAGCCCAATATGTTGCGCTCGTCACGGGGTAGGGAAAATCAATAGTAAGGTCTTTAAATTCATATGTGCGCGTGTACGATTCGAGGTAGAGTCCCATAAGCACCCCTAATTGATCTTGTGTGACCCGGCGATGCTTCCCAAAGGCACGGAAAGAGATAGAGCTCGGTTGGCGAGTGAAGGGACAGTGTTTCGCAACCTCAACTGTGCTTAAGACTTCAAGGGTAAGCTCTTTGTAAGTTGGCTCGTCGATAGAGAATAGCTTGTCCCAACCATGGTGAGAGATGAGTTCTAAAACGGTACCGTCCAAGCCCAAGCTCTTAAGCACATCCCAATCTATCCTTCTAATGATGCCGAAGCTCTTGCGCGAAACGGGACTTGTGATCCTCATTTTTAAACCTTGGTTGGTCAGGGGATGGGGTACGGTTATTTCGGGCCCTCTTGTGTGCTACTTTCTTTACCGGCATCCTACAAAACCAAAGGATCATCAATACAACTAATTACA
This sequence comes from Dioscorea dumetorum, assembly GCA_902712375.1. NCBI lineage: Eukaryota > Viridiplantae > Streptophyta > Magnoliopsida > Dioscoreales > Dioscoreaceae > Dioscorea > Dioscorea dumetorum. Next base: position 404,354 of record CACTHL010000882.1, on the reverse strand, counting down.
AGATAAGCAATAGCAAAATAATGAAGATTTCAAGGAAAATGCTCATTGCTACAGTACATCCGAGAACATTTTGCAAGAGTTTTTCTTGAAAAAGTAGCCAAAAAATTTTACAACCATGCCAAATCATACTTAAGATACTCTTGCAACAAAGGAGAGCAAGATCCAAGCAATAAACACCCCACAAACCCAAAAGAAATCAAGCCCTTGAGTGAAAGAACCTTTACCTAACCCTAGAATATGTGGAGCAATCCCTTTGCAAAATCCGGCCAAATGAGTGTTTTTTTCTTTAAAATTTCTTCACCAAATGAGATGAGGGGAGGAGGAGAGGAATTTAGAGCAAAAAAAATGAGGAAAATCGGTGGAGAATGGAGGGAGAAATGAGAGAAAGGATACAGAAAAAGAATGGACAAAAGAACATGAAGAAGGGCCCTTTTAAGAGCCCAACCCGTGAAGCCTCACGGGTGGGCTCATGGCCGTGAGCCCACCCGTGAGAAATCCCTGGATGGCTCACGGGTGAGCTCACACCCGTGAGCTTTCCCTGAATTCTTCAGGGTCGAGTTCACGGGCCAAAAACGTCCAAAATCTGAATTTTTTCTACTTAACCTCTTCCAAACCCTCAAAAACGTTTAAAACAATGACAAATAAAGCATGGAAACACTCAAAACATGATTTTCATGGCATCTAGTTTACAAATCACTCAGGGAAACACAAGATCATGCAAAGGGATTTGGACAAAAATGATGAACAAAACCACCACAACAAGAAAGCAACTTGAAAACTAACACACCAAAAATATGGAAAAATAACACACTAAGCAAACAAACAACAAGAAAGAAGGAATGCAACAAATTTAAGAGCTTGGGTTGCCTCCCAAGGAGCGCTTGTTTAAAGTCGTTAGCTCGACTCTTCTTACTTCGAATCAGGGTGGGACAAAGGGTGGAGAATTATCTCCATTTCTTGACGGAATGTTGTGACCTGGAAAGTTCATGGAAAGACACGAGAAAATGCAAAATTTACCATCATTGTCAAAATATAGGCGGTCTACCTCACTCGGTGGTAACGTGGAGATACTCATGCTTTTCTTCATTTTTGCATTTACCTTTCGCCATGCCTTCTTCAAATTCCCCTTTTTCTTATGATGCGGAGGTGATACAACTTCTACTTGGGCTATTTGTGGTGTTGGCGAAGGCGAGGGGTCCTTTACTTCCGGTTCTTCATCCTCGGTTCCTTCTAGGTACTCGTCTAAGGGATTCAACGAAAGAACTTCCTGCACACAATCAGAAATTATCACGTCAGTTACATCCGTGAAATATAAAGCATCATCATGATCCAATGTGTGCTTCATAGCCTCTGGAAGATTGAAGATAACTTGTTCATCCCCCACTCGCAATGTCATCTTCCCTCCCTTAACATCAATTAGGGCTCCCGCGGTGTTGAGGAAAGGGCGGCCAAGGATCAATGGGACCTCTACATCATCATCCACGTCTAGTATCACAAAGTCCACCGGAATGATGAGTTTATCAACCCTCACAAGAACGTCCTCGACAACTCCTCTTGGTCTTCTCACTGAGCGATCTGCAAGCTGGAGGGTCATTCGCGTGGGTCTCAAATCCTCTAGCCCCAACTTCAGGAATAGATTGTATGGCATCACATTTATACTGGCTCCTGAGTCGGCCAGAGCATTTTCTTGCATCCCCTCACCTAGTACACAGGGTATGATGAAGCTTCCCGGGTCTGTCAATTTCTTTGGCAATTTCTTTTGAATTACAGATTGAACAGGTTCCCGTAAGTGTCACTGTGTCTAGATCCTCCAACTTTCTCTTATTAGTGAGGAGGTCCTTCATGAATTTGGCATATTTAGGCATCTGCGATAAAGCTTTGACCAGAGGGATATTAATATGAAGTTGTTTGAACATGTTGAGGAACTTTTTGAATTGGGCTTCATCCTTGTCTTGCTTGAGTCTTGAGGGATATGGCACCACAGGCTTGTACTCAGGGCTCTTATGAGTGGGTGGTTTTGGAACATCATCCTTCTGTTTCTTCGCAGTATCTACACTTGCATTTTTACTCATATTGGGGTCTTCCCGAATGGCTACCCCGTCATTGGAAGCACTTGGGCTCTCCTCGGCCCTTGCCTCCAAATGTTTCCCACTTCTCAGTGTCACAGCTTTTAAGTGTTCCCTAGGGTTGCTTTCGGTGTTACTTGGTAAACTACCCGAGGGACGTTCTGCTTGTGCTCTAACGAGTTGCCCAACTTGATTTTCCAGAGACTGAATAGACGCTTGAACATTTCTCAGCACAGTACCGATTTCATCAAACCTTTTATCTTGAGCAACAAATCTGGATTCAGTATTAATCATGAATCTCGCTAAGACATCTTCAATTGTGTATTTTCTTTCTTGTTGTTGAGGAGGTTGATAAGGACCTTGAGGTGGAGGTGGCCTTTGTTGTGATTGCCCTTAGTTCCAAGAGAAGTTTGAATTATTTTTCCACCATGGGTTATACTTATTACCATATTGGTTACCCGGTCCCCTCTGACCTCCACTGACATAGTCTACTGACTCCATTTGTGCAGGGGGAGTAACAAGAATGGGGCATTTGTTTGTTGCATGCCCAGCACCACATGTTTCACATGACATCACGGCCTTTGAGCTTGAACTGGAGCCTAACATGAATTGATCAAGCTTCTGAGTCAAAGCTTCAACCTTAGTATTGTTATCAATAACATTCTTGTTTAGGGCATCCACTCTTGCCGCCAAGGCAGTAGTCTCATTCACCTCATACAATCCGGCTGCTTTGAGTGGCTTCTGCCTAGTGCTCCAGTGACATTCATTACTTGCCATGTTTTCAATTAATGCTTCGGCTTCTTCAGGAAGTTTGTTACTTAAGGAGCCACCCGCTGCTGCGTCGATGAGCTGTCTTATAGCATAATTCAGCCCATTACAGAATGTCTGCACCCTCATCCATGCATGGAACCCATGATGAGGACATCTTCTTAGAAGGTCCTTAAATCTTTCATGCGCTTCAAACAGGGTCTCAAAATCTCCTTGTCGGAATGCTGAAATTTCTTGCCTCAGCCTCGCTGCCTTGCTTGGTGGAAAATATCGGGCAAGAAACTTCTCCACCATTTCCTTCCATGAAGTAATCGATCCCGGAGCCAAAGAAGTAAGCCATCTATATGCTACTCCCCTTAAACTGAAAGGAAATAATCTCAACCTTATTGCATCATCAGAAACTGAATTGATCTTGAAGGTTGAGCATATCTGAAGGAACTTGGACAAGTGGGCATGCGGGTCTTCATCAGCCAGACCATCAAACTGCACTGAGTTTTGCACCATCCCCGGTGAATTGTGGCCTTTCATAATCAGATAGAGTTCTTCTTGGCTCGGCCATAACTGTGGGCTCACTGGATTCTACCTGAACTTCTCGTTGACTTGAACCCTTAATACCTTCTCTCAAACGACGGTGCAATGTTCTTTCTATCTCGTCGTTGGGTTCAAATAAATTTTCTTGACTTGCTCGGGTCATAAGATGGGTACCTTGCAAGAAAATTCAAGTCAAGCGTTAAAACTTGCAGACGAACAAGTAGGAAAATGCAAAGAAAATGAAATGACGGAATATATACAAAAATGGCAAAAACGGCAAAACAAAAGCCAAATCAACACGCTCAAAGTTTTCCGAATATTTCTTGTCGTTCCCCGGCAACGGCGCCAAAAACTTGGTGGTGATCCCGCAAGCGCACGGGGTCGTCAAGTAATAAACCACGACCCCGCAAGCACGAGTGGGTCGTATTCCCAAGGGCCCGAGAATCTATTCTTACTTCCTTTTTGCAATGTTGTCTAGCCGATCCGACTTGAGATTTGGAATGTGAAAGTAATAAAGTAAAACAAAAGCAATTAAACTACTAAATACCAAGGGCGTTAAACTTGAGGAAAATCAGGGTAAGAAGATGGTCACGGATGAGGATCCCCTCGGGGTTACTAAAGTGCGAAGGATGTTGGATTAACATGCAAGTGGCTTGATGGACCGAGAAAACCCTAGATTAGGTCAACCCGATGGCCACGGCAATTGACCCCTAATCCGGTACGACTATTGAATACGGGCTCTATCCGTACAATTCCTCCTACGATTGCAAAGGGCAAGATGGTTTTCTCAAACTAAGGTTGAATCACACATGAGTAATTTACCCTAGAATCGGAGGGGTACAAATACCCGATGGTCACGGCGTATTTGTACGTATTTCCCTTCCAAGCTTGGTGAGTCTAATACTAGGGCAATGGTCATGCAACCTAGTATTGGCTAAGTATGGATACACAGAGTTCTCATGCATACCCAAGCGTTCAAAAACACCAAACATGAATCACAAACAAGCTAACAAGCATGAATTAAACCAAAACATCCAAACATCACAAGTTCACCCCAAGGTTCACCCACATCCGGTGACCTTGGGGTTTTAGTCACTCATAGTCTCAAAATACATGAATAAAAGCATGAAAACAACTAAACCCAACATAAGAGACCTCCCTCCAAAGATCAAAGTCGAAGAAGCTTCCAAAGACGCCACTCGAAGGGGTGGCTTCCCGTCGTCTTCAACCTCAAGATTTGAAGCCCTAGAAGTAGATCCCGCTCAAGATCGCGCTCTCCTCGCCGATTCCTCCGTGGGAATGCCCTCTAAACTCTCCTTCTTCGTTAGATCTGCTACAGTGAAAAACCCAAAAAAATGTCGTGTTTGGTGTCGAATTCTTCTAAATACGTTCTTGAGCTCATTTAGGGTCTGCAACACAAAATAAAGAGATTTAGACTATAAAAAGGGCATCGACTCATCAAAAAGATAATAAAATAATACAAATGAATACGTATAAAATACGTATGTTTAGACGTTTATCAGATCTCTTCTATGTTTGTCAAATTACCCAATGTACTATCTGTATATGAGTTTCCTGATATTTATAGCTTAAGCTATCATCACTCTATATCTTGTGGTGCTGCATAATATTTTGATCCCTTATATCATTACTCATGAATACCACATCCAATTCATGTTTATTGTAACATTAGAAAATAACCTTGCAGAACAATTACTTTTTGGACTTATCCATTGATTACTTTATATTCATGAACTAGATATTATATACAATCGAATTACATCAGAAAACCATTTCTTATTATGAATTATTTGCAATGAAGCAGTGTTGGTTGACGTTAGACAAGGTGATTTGAACTAGCGAATGACATTGATTCACCTACTGATCTGACTATATTAGTTCTTTCCATATGCTTTCATAGTTAAGATCTCTATCAATTTCATTCACCGCTTGAGTTAAGACTCCCAATTATTGTGTGAGCTGATATATTTGGGATTTGAATTTTCATTCTTTGGAACCATTTAGTTAACAAACATGGTTATAAAAAAATATAATTAAATAATTATACAAGTTCATATTTGGTGTGCTTCCTAGCTAGCTGTCTTTTATCTTGTAAATTTGAAGTTTCAATTACAAAAATTTATCTAGTGTGATATACCAACAAAAGATTCATATTTAGTTTAGCTTTCCTATTACTTGTTCTTGGAAGGACTCAGCATGGTGAGAAATGATGTTCAATCAGTGACTAAAATGGGCTGATGCATGAAAGCCAATAGAGTCGTGCTCCCTTATTGTACTTGACTCAGTAATTCTTCCTGGAAGACATAATGCACAAAGAAAATACCTTTTGTGGATAAGTTAAGTTTTACTATTTCTAGCAATTCTTATTATTGAAGTTACAACTACCAAATTCAAACATTTATTTGTTGTCACTAATGAATAAATCTGTTGAGTCTATATTGCAGTGACCTAGAAGTCTTTTTCATGTCTCATTTTAATTATGGGTCTCCTTAATGAGTTCATATGCATGTGATACTAGCCAGTGGTACATTTTATAGAATGTATACATAAACACTGTATGTCATTTCTATATAGTAATACCTCTATCTATTCCAGAAATGTTTGTATTTGCCAAAACTCTACTTGAGAAAGTCGTAACATTTTGCAAAAGTTCATTACTAGTTTTGTGCTCAAAAAATTAAAATTTGTTAGCAAACAACAAGCACATAAGGTGATCAAATTATTGCAAATATCACTTAAATGGTGTTTTAACCTCTTGGATAAAAAAGCGAATTTTATGTTTTATAACTCTTAAGTTTAGAACAATCCCTGTATTCCATTTTCTGATTTAAGTTGGTGATGCCATCTGGGTTAGATCTATAAAATGAAAACAATAACAAGAAGAATGTTTGTTACTGGAAAGGTTTCTTCTTATGCAGAAACCTGATTATAATGACATTTTCTTTCTTCATGAAGTTATTGAGGTGCACACCTGGAATTGCTTCTTTAAGGTTGTTTCTTTGTCACCATTTAGCTGGGGATTCAGTATCTGATTTCATTTTAAAATTTAAGAAAATAATGAAGATCACAGCTGTAGGTTGACCCCACTGCAGGTTGATCTAGGATTTTCAGGTTGATCTATGAAACCTATCAGATTGATCTTCGTGAAATGACTCAGTAGAAGATTAACACAATCTTAATTTATTACTGAGTCAAACAATTTTTTGAAATGAGAATTCAATGTGATGGCAAGTATTGGCAGGCATGTTGATTCCCTTGTAGGCTAAGAGGGACAAATGTCTCTCTACAAAATCTGTTAGCTTCAAATCCTAGCTACATTTGTGGCACCTTATTCTGCAGTGGAGAATTTAATCTCAAGCTGCCCCTTTTGAGCATCTTAAATGTTATGCATGCATAATTTTACCTTTGAATCTCATAACTAATTCTTTTTATTACTATTGTTGTGACTTTTGTTTGTTCTATATGTAACTATATGTTTTTATATGGAGGAACGAGGAAAAAATAAAGAGGTTACCAGAAAACCAAATTGCAGAAAAATTAACATACGAACACAAAAGGTGAAATCATCTCAACAAAGAAAGTAAAAAGAAGTACATACAGGAGTAAATGAAGATTGGTAAGCTAATTCCAAAGAAAGTAGGTTGATTGATTCCAAGCAAGAAGTTTAAAAAAACCCATGCAAACAAATTAGCACACAAACACACAATGCGAAATCATCGCAATAAAGAGAACACAATGGAAACAAAACCATGTAGGTGATAAGTGTCTAAATACATTGTTTTGTAATGGTGAACTACTTATACTTTCATGTATTAATTGAATAAAACCGGTGCCCTTTGATGTGTTTTTCTTGCTTTTCTATTTCAGGGCATCCACGGACCATTTACGTTGAGAGGAGCGTTTATAACTGGAAAATCAAGGCCAAGGAGCGAAGAAACGAAGGATAAACGAGTTCCGGAGGGCATCCAAACGTTCCTACACAACCAGGCCCCTTTAAGGGCTCGTGTGCGGGCTGCACAGCCCGCACACCCCCGGCGAGGGGGTGTGCCACGCCAGTCAGGTATTTAAGCCCGACTAGGTTTTTTTCTCGAGGACTTTTGACCACCGACGTCTCCAAACACCTCCACGCTCAAATCTTCATCAAAAGAGGTCGTTTTGGAGAGAATTCAAGTGGGAGAAGACTGGAGAACTTGAAGATCTTCATCTTAGGGCTTGCCGACGCGGATTCGGCGAGTTTCTACATCACGTCTAGTCGACACATTCAAGAGGTAGTTTTTGGGGTTTTATTGATGTATCTTTCATTGTGTGAATTTTCCTTCTCTATTATGTCGAACTAAACCTCCCAAGGCCGCCGGGCAACCGGTGAACCTTGGGAGGAATACTTGTATTAGATGATGTCTTTTTAATCTAATGAATGCATGGTTTGTCTTAATTGGTTTCTTTCATTCTTAATTCTTGTTCATTCTACAATGGATGGTTTCCGTAGAATTGATTTTGAATGATACTTGTTTGGCGGGATGCTAGAATGTATTAGGTCAAAGAATGTTAGAAGAGGGATTCATTGTACCGGTGCACCGGAGGGTCCGGGTGCCGGTAGCCTCCCGTAGGCTGTAGAGTTCGTCTTAGCACAATTGCTCATGGATAACTCTAGCCAAGACTCCCTAGACCCAATGACATCGTGTGAGTATCCTTAGGATAAAGGAACTTGTACTGGATTATGGCTACACTACGGAGGTTCCGGGGTAGTCGACTTCCGAGTCTAGACGGACCAAAGTATTACAATCTATGCATGCATTATCTGTTATCACATCATCGTTACTTATATTTTTCAAGGGAGAATCCTCGCCCGGGGCCTTATATTCTCCATTTGATTTCTGCTCTGTGTGTTTAAACTGTTGGTGGCTAAAGCTTTTATTGTTTGTTTTAGTTTTACTTCTTTGCAACAAACTCTGTTTTGATCCGACCAAACAACTTTTCGAAGAGAAAGTAATAGTGGATCTTGGGACCCCAGGGAATACGATCCTCTTGTGAGGTATTACTTGACGACCCGTGCACTTGCGGCCGGGGAGCCGTGTGCCCCCTTTCTAGCGACGAGCGCGGCGGCCATCAGTAGGACATAATCTTACAATTTTAGCGAGGGTGGTTAAATCACGCTGAGCAGAAAATCCATACAAAAACATTAACATAGAAACACATATGGCGGAAAACAGAACCATATAGACCATAGTCTTACAATTTTAACGAGGTATGTTAAAACATGATGAGCAAAAAAATCCATACGGACAACTTCCCAAAGAAACACACAATCACATGGACATGAAAATTACACACAATCACATGGACAAACGAGGAGAAAATGAAGTTAAAGGAAAACCATACACACAAATTATCCTAGAAACGAACAGGGTAGAAATCAAGCAAACAAGCAAAGTGAGAAAACACAGATGAATGAGTTCTGATTGGTAAGCTAATTCCATAAGTGGCATGAAACCAAAGCCACACAATGTTACCATGAGATGCTAAAACATGATCACAAAAAAAACCCCAGAAGAGAAAAATTAACCTCAGCACAATCTCTGCCCGAAGTCAATGGAGCAAAGATAGAAAAAAAAAAGTTAAAAACTACATATTAGTAGGGGGATGCAAGAACATTTACATGAGAACTATACATAATTTAGGAGCAAAAACGAACAAAAAAGAAAACGGCAGGACATCCAAAATTAAGGATCGATTAAGAAGACAAACATGCGGAAACTGGGATGAGAGCAAATTTCAATTCGAGAACAACAACTCACCGAAAAAGTGCAAGAACACTACGAAGAAGTGGATGGCCGCACCTAGAACAACGGATTTGGTATATGATCGTGCGATCGACAGTAGATCTGTGAAAATTCAAAATAGAAAACCGGGTTAACATCGGCTCTTCACGATCGTACAGGGAAATGCTAGGGAAATACTCACCAAAAACCGGGGAAAAAAAATAGAAAAGAACTGCAATGGTTGCAACCTGTGCAAGAGTTCGTATGCGAATTAGCTAAGAAAGGAGTACGGGTGAAAAATTAAAGAAAAAATAACCCATGACCAAAGTGATACGGAGGGGAGGAGTAGATCGGTGGACATCGGGGAGGATCCTTATAGGAACCCCGTTCAGAGGCGATGGCAACGCCTGTAGATCGCGTAACGTCCCAATGAGAAACACAGGCGAAGAAGGAAAAGGAAGGAGGACGCCGAGGGCCAATGGGGTGGAGGTGTCACTGGGAGGATGTCATCGATGGCGATGCGAGAGGGAAGAAGGCGCACAGCCGGCCCTAGATCGTGAACGAAGGAGGATGCTGGAAGTCTGGAGTTCGGGCTTTTTGCGAAGGGGTGACCATTACCACTCACATGAACAGCACATGTTCGGAAGTAAGGAAGTGAAGTGGTAGCTTTAGGGCTTTTCTCCCTGAAGTGAAATGCTGAAGTGGGAGAGGGCTGAAGTTGTCAAATCATCACTTCCGAGACATTTTCAATGAAACAAACACACTGAAGTGGATCAGAGCTCCTCACCTCAGCCACTTCAGTGTCCACTTCGGTGAAACAAATGGCCCTTTAACTTATTGGTTTCTCTTCTTGTTTCTTGACATTTTGGATAAGGGACTTAGCACTGACACTTTATTGTTGTCATTGGATTTTAATCATGCATTAAGTGAGCGAAAGAGTGTTAAAATTTTAATTTTTTGCATTGAAATTAAATGGTTTACCGTTGATTATTGTACAAAAATCTTAGTATTTATGCGTTGCCTTATAAAAATATTAAAATGTTTTATAATGCTTTGAAATTAAAAAATTAGTATAATTTAATATCTACGACCAATGAATTTGTAAAATTAAATAATAAGATAAATATTTATATTTAATAAATAAAATTTAATAAATAACAAAAAGGCAGCTAACTCTATGGAAAATCTTTTTCTTTTAAATAACCTCTATCATTTGCAAAAGATAGAGCATGGCTCCCTAAGAAGGGATATTGGTGATGATGCAGAGCGGCATCTACATGAGAACATTACATTGATTGATGATGAGAGCTTTTTCCAAATGTCAAGTGATGAGTATATTTATGCCCATGTAGAAACCCATTCAAGCTCTATTACTTATGGGATCTGAGTACCTCGAGAATATGTCGAAAGAGAAAAAAGCTTCCTATGGACCCATTAATGAAGAAAATATATGAAAATTTCCAAAATTTTGTAAAAATGGTTGGTTTAGAATTTATGGCAATAATTGAAACCATTGCCCATGAAGTAAAACAGAGAAATAGCTCATGAAGTTGCTAGAGTTAAAATGGAAGAAAGGAACAAATTAACGAGTCAAGTAATTTTAGATTGATGGGATTTGTGATGATGAGATGTTCTTCATCTTCCAAGTTTTGGCTAAAGATGACAATCAATTAAAATCTTTTTAGACTTGCCAAGCAATAAGAGACTGTGCTATTGTAACATACATCTATCAAGATTGTCATTTACCTAAAAAATGTATCATCAATATTAGTTCCTGTCATTTTCAAGATTAATTTGTTTTGAAACTTTAAGCTTCATGTTATATTTTTTTTCATGAATATCACTATACGAACAATTTGTTTGTTCAATGAGACTTTGTGTTTAATGTTCATATGCTTCTCATTTGATCATGACGGATTTAGCACTTATAACCTCTTCGATGCAGTATCTCTTACCATCTGTCATGAGTTTTAACAAATGCAAGATTCAAGTTTACGATTAGGGATTAAACTTCTTTTATTACTAGTTCTAATAAAAGCTTTTCTTTCACATGTTTCAAGGACTTTTTCACTAATTGTCACGCCCCGACCCTCGAGTCCCGGTCCATGGCACTACCGCCACGACAACCCAGGGGAGGTCAACACCTGCCTCAACCCCAGGTCGCCGTAAGGCTAACCTGTTACCTGTACGATATTAACATTACCACAATAATACTCTAAATCTAAGGTTTTCAATCACAACCCTATACAAGATCAACAGACTCACACATATATGTACATATATCCCTGGAAATCACAACATCAATGATCTTGGACACAATCATAGTTTTTCCCCAAACAATGGGTGTAAACTCATACAACCTAAGGTCCTGTCTTAACCAATCAAGATTATACAAGATCAAATGGAAATACGAAAACATAGGTCCTAATGGATCCATCTTATGCATGACGACAATGTTTATGAATCATACACTACTCAAAGGTAAATGCAAGAATAGATGCCAAGCACTATCACGTCTTACGCCCTGCTGCCGTGCTAACACCTGAAAAGGAGAGAAGAAGAATGGGTGAGTAACTAAGTTACTCAGTGAGGGGTTGAACATGGAGCTATAACTCATACAGGTGTAAAGAATGGTATGCCGAAAACATATGTAAATCTTTAACAACCACAACTTACAAAATGCTTTAAATACACATTTCAATATAACAAGCTTTCCAACTTTCTCAAAGAAAGGCATCAATAAAACAGTGAAATTCTTTTGTAAAGAGATTCAATACTGAAAATTCAGGTTAAGAATACTCGTCAAAAGATCAAAAGATCAAACCCATCGAATCAAGAATTTATAGTGCAACGCATGCAGAAATCCTTTATCGATAGCATCATCAATAGCCTATGAAAACCCTCCATCACTAACCATGGCCGTGGTTAGGTCAAGAGCCACCAAGATGCGCGTATCTTGGCGTTGGCCGTTGAGTATCCCGTGTGGTGACTCCGGGATCCCAACACATCACCTTCAGGTTCACTCCGCGCCTCCTGTAAAGGGCTCGTCAGCCGAGAACTCCACGCCACCCCATAGGTCGGTCCGTGGAGACTCGCTTCTGCAGAAGACGGGGATCCTCCCCAATGTCACCATCGAAACATTTGGGATATCCTATCCCGCCCGTAGGCTCATCATGAACGCATCATGATAATAATATGAAGACATCGATATAATATCATAATCTCATCAAAAGATCACAAATACTTCGCCCGTAGGCTCATCATAAACGTATCATTATAAAATCATATATCTCATCAAGAGATCACAAATTCGCATAAAATACAACTCTAAATCCAAGAGTAAATCCTTTTTGCGAAAGCATTGACAATAATGTCATTTTCATCAAGAATATCGACACAAGAGTATTCTTTGAAAACACATTTCAAATACGATAACATCGTGGAGAATCTCAATTTGGTTTACATAGACCCTTATTCGGTCAAAATAACAAGAACATCGAATTCTCAAATTCACAAATCTTGAAAACATGTAGTTCAAACCATAGGATTATCCAATCCTCATCAAATATAAATAATCAAGAATTTAACAAGATCATAAACTATCATGGTTTCTAGGCCTCAAGGAAATCATCTCATGAGCCTTTTGTAATAGAATCAATAGTTAAGCAAGATCATAAACATCAAGGTTTCTAGATCTCAAGGAAATCATCTCATGAGTCCATTAAAATGAAATCAAGAATTAAGAAGATCATATAGCATCATAATTTCAGTTTTCAAGAAACACTTCAAGAATCCATTGAAATCAAGAATTTCTCATTTCAAGGCATGCATTATTAAACAAGCATGATCATAGCTCTTTAATTAAACAATTCCCACTCACAAACATGGCGAGATCGAATACTTGGATCACTCGCCTACTTGATCTTTGCCCTTGCCTTTAGATCCACCTTCTTGAAGCCATTAACCATCCAAGAAAAACAAGAATCAATCACATAACCCAAACAATAAACAAGAGAGGAAAGAATGATCCAAAATTAGATCTCAAGGCTTCTAGGGTTTACTAAGTGTTCTAGATTCAAGAATTAACAATAATATAATCCTTAAACCCATAAAATCAAAATGAAATCAAGAATTTCCTAATTGGGTTCGGATCTAAAAGAATCAAAGGTTTAGAGATGAAGGATCTCCTTCATTCTTCACCAAAACATGAAATCAAGGCTCCTATACCATTCAAACATTAGATCCATGGCTAAATTCCAATTAAATAATAGATCCATACTAAATCCACACTAATTCTACATGGATCTAAAGAGAATTGAATAAAAGAACAAGGAATTGAAGAAGAGAAGAAAACCCACCTCAATTCTTTGCTAGAACTAGAGGAGATTCACCACCAATGGAGAAGAGAGGAAGATCAACACCTTTCTCCTTTCTTGGAGCTCAAGAATGGAGTTCTAATGGAGGGGAGAATGAGGATTCAAGATGGGGAGAAAAAGAGAGGGAAATGGGGTCTTATAAAGGCCCTTTAAGTTTGAAAACGGGTATTTATAGACCCAAAGCGCGGGAGGGCTCGCGGGCTCCCTTGCGGGCGCAAGGGAGGCCGCGAGGCCCTTTCCAGAAAGCCATGCGGCCTCCCATGCGCCCGCATGGGAGCCCGCATGCATTTCTGGCCGGGGTCCTTGCGGGCTCCCATGCGCCCGCATGGGAGGCCGCAAGGCCCCTAATTTTGCTCCTTGCGGGCACACTAAGTGCCCGCAAGGTCCCTTCCTTGCTAAAGCCTTTTAAAACACTTTTCCCCCATCTTTTAACCTCTCAAAAAGACCTTAACTAAGATCCCAACAAAAATAAAACTCGACAAAAACTTAAACACACAACTTCTACACAAGAAACAAAGCACAAGATAAGCGAAAAAAAAAGTCGAACTTCCACACTAATAGCAGTTGATTTATTGTTTGTGAATTATCTTCATTGTCTTATACACTTTGTAATAGAGTACTTTGGGATTTTCAAGTCACAGGGCATACACACAGCCTAGAATATCAATAAGGACATGATTGCAATTTCTAGAGGATGTCAAGAGAAACTTAAAATATTAAAAAGGCGCAAGGGCACTTAGATGATCTTGTGCGAAGCCATGTACTATTTACTGAAAAAATCTCCATGTTTTCAGCAAATAGAAGGCCACACCACTATCCACACCGTCATATGCCAAGCAGTGTGGCTCACATGGCCAACCACAAGGCCTTGCAAATGGTCATGTAGAACCCTGATGATCCATTATAAAAGAGGTTGTAATATTATTTCAAGTATCGTTTTATGTTAGTTTAAAGTGAGTGTCGCAACTAGGGTTTGGACATTGTGTCATATCGACCAAGGAAAGGCTCTACCATCGATCTCCATTGATTTCTTCACCGGCAAGACCATCAAGGGAGTCTCCCAAACATTGTTTAAGGCAACATACCTCTTGCCAAGTAAAGTGAATCACTAGAGATTTGAGAGTGATATACCACTACAAGAAACCCAGGAAAAGGCAATGGAATAACTTCTACGAAGCTTGTCTATCATTATTTATGTATTTTGGCGACGGAACCATCATCGGATTACCAACAGAAGAAGGTTTCATAAGTTCAATTTATCTTTATTAAATTACCAACAAAATGTTTAAGGAACACCAACGGAATACAAGTGCATAGCAACGGAAATGAAGCAATAAAATATTTCCGTTGTGATTCTGTTTCTAGAGCTTACACACCATTAATTTCGGTTGGAAATAAATTGCCACGGAACTTGCCCATTGTTGTTTGTATAACTTGTGGTACGCCCCTTGCGTATCCGCAAGTGCACGGGTCGCACAAGTAGTAAAGTGTACCCTTTGGGTCGGGTACTCGAATCCACAGGGACTGGTATAGCTTCTAATACTAACGTCCTACTCAATATCTAACCAAATCGAGAATGAAGGAGTTGACTTTGGACTGACTTCGAGGAAGTTAAGGGAATGGAAAATTCACCAAGGGAAGAATTAGGATTGACTCGATGGAGGAGATGGGGCCCCGGGGTTGGGTTTCTGACGATCACTAACTCAGTCTTTCTCAGTAATTATCAGGGATGTCTTCAGTTCTAAACCTAGTTATGCTATAAGCATGCGGTTTCTAGCACTGCCGAGCCCTAAGTTGAACTCCCTCTGCTTGCAACAATCAATAAAGATTCACAAACCTAGATAGGAGAACCAAACTACCAAGCATCAAGCACTAAACAACATACAAGATAGCCAATAACTTTGATTTATTGAAATGAACAAGACAATCATAAAAACTGCAAGTAAAGACTACGAGTTCGAGCTACAACGTCATACAACCACCCCCGGGGCTCCCTTAAGAGTTTAGCCCCTCATGATAACAACCAACAAACACAATGCCAAAGAAATTACAAGACAAGGAATTGAAAACTCCCTAATTTCTTGCATCCTTGAGGTTGTCGAAGGATCTACGATGTCGTGTAATCTCCCTCCGATCGGCCTACCATACGTTTGGCATTCCCTTGATGAAGTAGAGGATCAACCCCCAAAGCTCTCCCTTTCTTTCTCCCAAAGTTCGCCCACCAAAAGTCCCCCAAAAACCTAAGTTTTTAGGGTTTTAATGTCTTCTCGATGTGAGCACGGGCGTGTTGAAGCCGTGCTTCAAGCCGTGCATATTACGGCCAAATAAATCTCCAGAAAACTCACATTCCTGTAATCTGCACGGGGAACAGCACGGGCGTGCTTAGACCGTGCTGAGGTTTTCACGACCGTGCTCAGCGAACTTAGTGCTACAGTACTTTTGCTACAGTGTTCGGGCTACAGTACTTCGTCTGCAATGTTTTATGCTACAGTGCTTCGACGGAATGAGATTTCATATGTTTAATTTGTCTTTGTTAAATTACTGACGGAATGTTTAAGGAAAAATAATGGAATATAATTGAATAGCAACAAAAAATGTAGCAACGGAATATTTCTGTTACGATTCAATTGTTAGAACTTAGGCGCCATAAATTTTCCGGGAATTTATGTTAAAAATAAATTACTACGGAACTTGTCTATCATTATTTGTATACAATGGCAATTGAACCTGCGTTGGATTACTTACGGTTTAAGATTTCATATATTAAATTTGTCTTTATTAAATTAATGTTGGAATGTTTAAGTATAGATAATCACTTTTTGATGTGTAATAATAATAATTATTAATATTAGTGTTATCATTAATTAATTAATGATTATATATATATATATATATATATATATATATATATATATATATATATATATATATATATATATATATATATATATATATATATAATCATTAATTGTATTAATTTTACATATATAATCTTTGTTATTAAGTCTAAAACATCTTATTACTAATTGTATGAACTTCATTAGCACATATATATAAAAATTTATAATATAATTTTGGTAAAAATATTGCACTAAAAGAAAAAGAAAATAAAAATGCCATTTTTAAATTAGCATTCAACTAAGAGCGGCCATCTCTAGGACATAATGCATCTTTTCTTGTAACCTTATCAATTTTGGACCAGTCTTAAGATCAATTCGGTTTGATTGAAGAATATGGATTTGAAAATACCCAAAATTAAAACAGCAATGACATGACTATGTCCTTGGTTTGAGTTTACATTTTTTGAAATCAATAAATCCATGAGGATTATAAAGTTTTTTTATTTTTGTGTTTATAGGCCATTTACTTTTAGTCATAGTTTACATGGTTAAAGTATTTTTTTTCGTAAACATATATATGGAAATAGAGTAGAAACTAAAATTATATGTTCCATAAAAAATAATTGAATGTATTAAATGTAATAGAAAATTTTATATTAATTAATTATTAAATAATAATTTCTTTTACAATATTACATCAAACTCAATTTTCAACATTAAGTACAGGCCTTTTGTTTAATTATTATAAATAATGTAATAAAACAAATACTATTAATTTATTATAAATATAAACTTTTAAACTGGAAAATCCCTCCGAACTTTCTGGCCGTTCATTCACATGAGCATCCTCTCCAATCCTCTCTTCTCCTGGTCCTAATTTTCATCACCGTGCTCTCCCTCGCCCTCGGCCTCCAGCTACTCAAAGTCAATTAAAGTACATTAGCCTCTCTGAAAAACATTGGCTGAGCTGCTTTGGTCTCCTCCTTCACTTGCTTGATGCCTTTTTTCACCGCTAAGAAGATACACACCATCCTCCTGTCCATCTTTAAACTCAGCTTATGATTCCCTAGCCTCGTAAGCAGTGTTCTTTGGCAGTGAAGGTGGTGTGACCATGATGACAACAACGGTGGCTGGTAATGTTCTTTGGCCATTTTTTGATGATGTTCTGGATCTACAATTTGTATCATTTATAGACTAGTATTCACTAACAATCATGTTAAATATTCTCTGCGTCAATACATTGATAGAACTTAAAAATCCATTAATCTATTATTTAGATATTAAATGTGATTATTTTGTGATTTATTTGGGTGCCTAATATTTTGTTTTATTTTCTTTGTTCTTTTGTGTATATATTTTCTGAATACAAGTGGATAATTTTATTCATTTACCTCACCTGTAAGATCTATATTCATTTCATCATTTTTTCTTTTCCAATAAGATTTCCAATTTTTAAAAAATTATTCAACTTTGTAAAATATATAAAGTAGAAAAACATTTATGCATGTTTGAACATTGATAACAAAAATTTTAATTATAGTTAGTATATATATATATATATACTATCATGATTGAGGGAGCATCAACTATATGTGAAGCTGAAGACATATCATTTCGCTCAACATGAGATTAAGTTTCTTGGCATATCATTTCTCGGGGTGAAATCCGAATGGATCAGGCTAAGGTGGCGACGATTTTAGACTCGTCTGCACCGCCCAAGGTACCGGAGTTACGATCTTTTCTTGGCTTAACCAACTAGTATCGCCAATTTATCGAGAGATATTCAAGAAAAGGTCGTGCTGCTCACCGATTTGCTGAAGAAGGACCAGCCATGGGGTTAGACTGAGAGGCAACAAGCTGCTTTTGACAAGATTAAGAGTGCAATCGCAAGTGAACCAGTATTGGCATTGCCCAACTTCGAAGAACCTTTTCAGGTGCACACCGATGCGTCAGACAAGGTAGTTTGTGGTGTCCTTGTTCAAAATGGGCATCCGGTGGCGTTCGAGAGTTGGAAGCTGAAAGACGCGGAGCAGCGCTATTCGGTGCATGGGCGGGAGATGCTCGCCGTTGTTCATTGCTTACAGGTATGGAGAGTGTACCTTTTGGGCACTAAGTTTCTTATCAAAATAGATAATATTACCAATACATTCTTTGCTACTCAAAAGAAGCTGTCGGATAGACAAGCTCGTTGGCAAGAGTTCTTGCACGAATATGACTTTGAATGGCAGCACAAACCGAGGAGACACAACCAAGTGGCTGATGCGTTGAGTCACAAACAGATGGTTGAGTATGTGGTTGCACTGACACAAGTCGAGAATGACTTGCAAAGTCGTATCGAGGAGATAGCAAAGACGGACAGTTAGTATGGGAAGCTGATGAAAGATGTCTAAAATGAAGTCGTGCGCAAATACTAGGTGGAGAATGGGCTTCTCTACGCTAAAGGTAACCGACTCTATGTGCCAAAGGGAGGAAAGATTCGGCAAGAGCTCCTTAGAGAGCATCATGATGTTCCATGGGCTTAACATCCCGGTCGTGAGCGAATGAAGGTCTTGCTCACAAGACATTACTATTGGCCGGATATGGGCGAAGACATTGAAGCATATGTGAAAACTTATTTCATGTGCCAACAAGACAAGTCGGAAAGGAGACAGGAGGCCGGTCTTCTCCAGCCGTTGACTATTCCGGAAAGGCCATAGGCGTCAATTCCCATGGATTTTATCACCGGATTTCCTAAGGTAGAAGGGATGTCGACAGTGCTAGTGGTTGTGGACCGATTTACGAAGTATGTGGTATTCATACCCGCACCGGTAGTATGTTCGACAGAGGTGGCTGCTGAGTTGTTCCTGAAGCATGTGGTGAAGCACTATGGGGTACCGGAAGACATCATAAGCGATCGAGATGCTCGCTTTACGAGACGATTCTGGACAGCATTGTTCGGGTTGTTGGGCACAGAGTTGAAGTTTTTAACTGCGAATCATCCGCAGACGGATAGGCAGACGAAGAGGATCAATGCTCTGTTGGAATAGTTTCTCCGGCACTATGTTTCGGCTTCGCAGAAGAATTGGCTAAGTCTGCTTGATGTGGCGCAGTTTAACTACAATATTCATTGATCTTCATCGACGAAGAAGAGTCCGTTTGAGCTTGCATACGGATACCAACCTATTACTACTTCAGAGGTGGCGAAGAGGAGGACAGGAGGGAAATATCTTGCCGTGTATCACTTTGCTATTGATCCGCAAAAGATGATGGAGAGTGCTCGGAATAGCCTTGCCAAGGCTGCTCGCCGAATGAAGAAGTATACAGATCAAGGGAGCCGTCCTTTGGAGTTCCAAGTATGGGACAAGGTTTGGTTAAAGCTCACTCCACAGGTGTGGAAAAAGTTACCTCGGAAGGATGTACACAAAAGCTTAATCGCGAGGCATAATGGGCCTTTCACTATTGTCCAACGGATGGGCAACGTGGCATATCGTTTGGATCTCCCCGATCGGCTGAAACTCCATCCAACTTTCCATGTGAGTTTCTTGAAGCCATGCCACGAGGACCCCACGGATCCATCAAGGGCGAAGAAGAGACGGGCCCCGCCGACTATTCGCAAGGAGTTCAGCAGGGTAGCTGAGCAGATCTTGGACCGAAGAGTAGAAGGCCAAAGCAAGAAGAATCGCAGGATATTCTTTCTTGTCCAATGAAAGGACTTGCCTATGTCGGAGGTAAGCTAGGAGCATGATACTACTCTTTGGTAGTTCGAGGAGTTGATGCAAGACTTCTTGAGTTCAAGACCAACGAGGACGTCGGGTTCAACCAGTGGGGGTGGTTTGTAAGGGTTATTGACCTTACATTTGGTCAGCGGGCATACATTTCAGCATATGCCAAGCCACGAGGGCGAACAGCTGCCTGGATTGGGTAGCGCGCGGTTAGCGCAAAGCGTGTGCTGTGTCGTGACCAAGAGCAGGCGGAATATGCCGCACGATCATGTGTGAGACAGTGAGGCGCGCTCGTGCTAGACCGTGCACGTGCGTGCGACCGATGAACGCGCGAGGTAGGCGCACCCATATAAAAATTCAAGTGTTGCAGACATAGATTATTTAGATTGTGGATCTCTAGTAAGCCTAGGCGGGACGAGCCACTTGATCAACCCGGGAGACCAAGATGCTGATTCCGGATTTGACAAAATTTTACGCAGACGTATGCAAGTGGGCACACGGTCGGAAGCGTAGCTGAGCCAGGGGGGAGGATGGCACGCGATATTACCGCGCGTGAGCGGTACTGCTGCGCGCTGTGACCAAGGTGGCTAATTGAATCTAGTCACGTCAGTAGACACTACAAGCTAAGTAAAGTCAAGAACTTCACACCAAACCTGTATTGGGCATGGGGTTCAATTAACCTTGGATTTGGAGTAGTTTTTGTAATAGAGTTTAATGTGTCTTTAGGAGGAAAACAAAGACTCTTGTAATGGTTTTTTGCCATTGTTGTAAACATTTTTCAATATGAAAAAGTTTATGTTTTTCTTTCTTTAAAATGGATTTCATATGTCGTGTTTCTGATACTGTGAATACTTTCCGGTTTTACTCACTTCTTTTATTTTGTTGTGCTTGTGATGCAAGAAGGAATTCACTAAGAAGCTATTTGGTTGTCTGTAAATGATTTTACATGTAAATGAAATTACAATGTAAGTGAAAATACTGTATTTTAACTTACATCACAGCTGTTTGGTTTGTTGTAATTTGAAATGTTGCATTTGTTTTTCCTTTGTTTGGTTTGATGTAAGTTGAGGAGTATGATTACCATGCAAATAAAATGGTAAAATTATCTCTATCACATATTGTTAATACTAATTATTTAATATTATTTATAAAATCTTTTAATTATATTCTATGCTTAAATTTTATTCTTAAAAGCTATTAATTATATTAACCCTCATTATTTAGGATTAATACTAATTTAAAAAATTGATTAATTTTGTGATGATTTATTAAATTTAAAAAATATAATGTAATTCAATTATATGCTATAAAAATATTTTTTTCTATATAAATTAAATAAGAATTGGTATTTTAAAATATAATAATATATTAAATAAAACATAAATAACTATTTTTGTAATCATGTTAATACTATTATGTTAATATTAGTTCTAATTATTTAATATTTTTCATATTAATTAATAAATTTATTTATTATTTAAAGTATTTTAATGATAATAATTTTTTTAAAAAAAATTAAATATTTAAAATTGAATATTTCTTTGAATTTTATTACTTAAAAATATTTTTATAATTAATTTTAAAGATAATTTAATTTATTAATTATTTTTATAATTAATTTTAAGATAAAATGGTGATGAGTGGATACCACTTACTTTACTGTATTTCAATTTACAGCAAATTTTGATGTAAGTTGAAATGCTGTAAAAGTGGGTGAGATGTAAGTCCACTTACATGTAAGTGAAACTTTTACATCAAACCAAACAATCACTTACATGTAAAACTACTTACATCACAAACTACTTACAACTAACCAAACAAATCCCTAACCGTTATTTTTGCAAAGAATACTTGACTGTTGCTATGGTGCATATCAAATACCGCACGACCAAAAATGATCGGCCAAGACCGTGACAACTACGATCTTGCAATTCATAACACAATCATTCTTGCATTTATGTATTTAATTAGCGCTTTTTTTTTTTTGCCACTTCAATCAGGGTGGTTGATAAAGACAACATGGCATTTTACACCTCAGACCTTTCTAGGGAAGACGCACAATAAACAGTTAAAACCAAAAATTTTGCAAGGTTCACGAATAAGAATTCTCTCAAAGCAATTAGATATCTAAAGAAAATTACTAAGTTAATCATGTGGATCGAAGAAAAAGGGAAACCACAACCATATCAGACGCGGCCTTTTCAAATCTGGGTCCATACTGCTGGGCTTTGGTTCACCTATTAGCCTTGGCGACACGCTCAATCTCATCCTTCTTCTTGATGGCATAGCTGTCAAAACACAGAAATAAACTAAAGAAGAGGCAATTACATTAAAGATAAGACAAGACACAAAGTTAACTAAACCCAAAATAAAAAACAAATTAAAATATCTCCCTCAAAGCAACATCATAATTTTAATAAATACTTGAAGTCAAGCAACAAATGAAAACACAAGTTGATAAAAATCTTTTTACTGATATTTCATTCACTAAATAGGCACAAACTTTACCATATCCAATTAAATTATGAACTGCTTGTGTTAAAGTGGGAAGGTAGATTGACAATCAAATTTATTTGCTTTCATAGGTATTTACTCTTTACACTAGCATAAAAGAGTTGCTTATCATGTAAGGTCACTAACAAAGCCGATCCAGCAAACAGGGATTCACAGTAAAAAACGGAGTTCAAGGTAGATCTAAAATCACCCTCTATCATATGGTTCTTTCTATATTTTTCTATTTTTTTTAAATATCATCTTTATTGCTACCAAAAAGTGCATTAATACCTAAGCAGGTGAGAGAAAATCTGTACTTAATTCAGTTGATAGATAAAGAAAGATATCGCTTCAAACAACAGATCAGAGGGAAGTAAACCTGTTGGAGGATCCCTTGGCAGCATTAATCAGTTCATCCGCAAGGCATTCTGCAATGGTCTTGATGTTTCTGAATGCACTCTCCCTGGCACCAGTTGTGAGGAGATATATTGCTTGGTTCACCCTCCGCAAGGGGGAAATATCAACAGCCTGCCGCCTAACAACACCAGCAGACCCAATCCTAGTTGCATCTTCCCTAGGACCGCTGAGAAAAGAATAGAGACAAATTTTATTAGACTTGTGCCTCATACAGGTCAAGTTTATACCGGCAAAAAAAATGACACATTTGATAGTGACATACTTGATGACATGAATAAAAAACTCACAAAAAAAATAGGAGTAACACATGCACCAAACATTACTGAAATAGACATGTTTATAAATCTTTGATTCACATCATTTACGTGGAAGAGAATGCTAAATTACCAGATGATCTGCTGAACTGTATATAAAAATGAATTTACGGACTTCATAGACTTATCTGACCAGAGATAGCAGTACGAGTATATAACAACCATAAACACCTGTAGAATTTTCTCTGAAAACACAAGCAAAATAACAAAACTGTACACCTTCTTGAAAACAGAGAATACTTTGTCCTTGGGATAAAGGATAACTCATTCTATCATTGTCGCAAATTACCATAAGATAATTAATCCAATATAACTTACATGGACCAACAAACCAACATATACAACAGTACCATGACCAAGAGTTACCCATACGTTTGCATGGTGCCATTATCATTAAGGATATGAAAATTCAGCCCCATATTCCACATTAATTTCTAGATTGCCTGTGCCATAAATAATCTCAAGAAGGTTTAACATATATTTCCACATAAAAGACCATATTCAACATTATGATGACAGCACATCTATGTCTGACAAGTTACAGCAGTGTTAAGTACATTATCAGCCAGAAATTATTGAACAGTCAGAACATGAAAAGAATAAATCCTACCTACTGGAGAGAATAAATTTTACCTATTAATAACAGCATCCACTATTACTTGGATTGGGTTCAAATCAGTCAGCAGGTGAATAATCTCCATTGCATGTTTAACAATCCGAACAGCCATGAGTTTCTTGCCATTATTTCTCCCATGCATCATCAGAGAATTTGTCAGCCTCTCAACAATAGGGCATTGAGCCTTTCTGAATCTCTTGACAGAGTATCTCCCAGCAGTATGAGGCAGAAAGGTAGCATGTTTAGTGGGGACAACAGCAATGTAATCATTCAGTGACATATCACTGACCTGCACAGCAATATCAATAACTTAAAAACAGCTTCCTCCTTGTCGCCACGAGCCACATTATAAAGTTATATGAACCTAACCACAATTTCCACCTTGCAAACTTCATCTCATTTGTTACTTTATACAACATGTAGTAAACTTATGTATTCCCTTCATACCATGCAAAGGAAACAGTGCTATTCAATTTTGGCCTTCCAACTGCATCAACGTTGGATTAATTGCACTAATTCACACATACATGTGTTTCAACATTGATTTACAAATTAGTTTTTGCTCAGTGTTCCATCCGCCTCGAACGAGAATTAGTCTTCGATTATCTTAAATGATTTAAAAGAAAAGGAAAATTTATCTGAAATAATCATAATTCCCATATAAACACAATGATAAACTATAGATTAACTATCTAATAAATTCTCCATGTGTGAAAAAATAACGACAATCAAGCAGGAACTTACCTGCAGTTTAAATGGTAAAGGAATCATCCCTAATCTTTTTCATATTTTCTTTTTTTATTCTCCACCATTACAAATCATTGTAGCTCTCCACACGATCCATCATGCCAAAGTTAAATCATAAAAAGCTAACCACATGTATCATCCTTTTCCCCCTTCTATTGTTGCTTACCAATCAAAACTCTAGTTTCCTCCAATTTAAAAATAAATAAATAAATACAGCAGCCGTCTGAATAACTAATCTTCATCAGTACCAATCATCCTCGGAGGCAAGATATTCCTCCAAGATATTAAAAGTTCAAAATCCAAAAATTACAATTCCCTTTGCATTCCCTTCCTCGCTTGTTTAACAACAATAAGGAACATTTACAATCTCATGTACAGAAGCAGAACGTTCCAGCTAACAAATTCTTTAAGATCATATCATTTCATAGAAAAAAACTACATCAAAAAAACCACACACAAGATACGAACGAGTAGAAAGCCTCTAACCATCCATGTTAAAATAAGAAATCCGACTCCTGTGATCAGCAAACTAAAACAACAAACCTCTCATGAAACATGTTAGCTACATAAATCCTTCCAAAAAGTACCGTTTTATCAAACAACCACGCAAGAGATAATAAAACCTAGAAGACCAAAAAATCCGAACCCTCCATCGCATCAAATCACACAAGAATAAGAAAACCAACGCTACAGTTCAACGAACTTAAACATAAACAACCACTCCAGCAAAATAATACATCGATCTAAACATTCAAAAAATTCAAAATTCACATAAATTCGCTCCCCAAAAGAGAAGAGGGGCGACCAGACCTCAACATCATCAAAAGACCAGCGATTGAAAAGCTTAACATCAGTTTGAGCCACTGCCATTGCCAACGCCGAGCAATTACGCTAGGAGCTAGAATGGAATCCTAAGCGCAAAATGAAGAGAATGGCAAGCCGACGGCGTGAAAGGACGTGGAAAGTGTCTAAAGGCTAGGGTTTGGAGAACTTATACGTAGTGCGTGGGTTCGAAGATCGGGCTATCTATCAGGCTTCGATCAAATGAACGCTGTGATTACTCAAGAAAATTGTCAATAACGAACGGCTGGGATTCCCCTTCGTGGATAACAATGGGCAGGATTGAGCCCACGAATTTATCATTTGTTTATTATCGGTATAAGTCCCTAATAGTTCGCTCATTTTCCAAAGTTATGTTTTCAATTTTTTTACTTTAATATAATTTTTAGTCGTATGTTGTTTTAATGAGTCAATTAAAAGATATATTAATATATTTTTATTTAAAATAATTGATAAACTAAAATATTATAATTTAAAATAAAAAAACTGGAAGATAAATTTCGAAAAAAAGAAACTAGTTAGCGAATTATATTTTGATGATATAAAGACTTCCACTTTTTAAGATTAATTACCAATGAATTTAATAATTTTGATGAAAAAAGGTTTTAAATTTTTTTAATAAATACTAAAATTATTGGAAGTGTTTTTCTAACTTATTTATATTTGCACTTGCCCACTAGCTAATCTGGAAATAAAAACAAAAATTTAAGGCCCGATAAAAAAAAAACTTACTTTAAAATGGTCTAGTTTCTTGGTTTCTTTATTTCAATTCCAGACCGATCCCGATCTCTAGCAAATTAAATGTGATATATATTGTGGAGTTTTTTTATCAACCGGTGTTAAATATGATTAACCGGCCAAAATAAAGACTCACAAATCAATTTTTTTTATTATTTTATGACTTCAAGGGTTTGTGGGTTTCTGACTGCCACTATGGGCAAGCTCCTAATGTTAATTACCCCGACAATATCGCGAGAACCTCCGATTAAGAAATAAGTGCGAACAAGAAAAAAATTAGAACAATCAATTTTATTCATTTTTAATAAACTTGAATTCATACACTTCTTTGAAATTACACGAGCTTTGAGATTTAATCATCTTGACCTTATGCAACTTAGACTTATATGCCTAAGTAAACAATGATTGCATCAGATCATCTTCTTCTGACTATTTTGCCAAAAAGCACGATTTGACTTTTGGTCTTCGTCAAATTTTGGATTTTGCATGTTAGACATAATTTAGGTTTCAAGCTATAAATCCTCCACATTTTGAGAAATCAGTAACTTGATGATTTCAAATTCTTCAAAGAAAAGGCTTCGGTATTTTGTGCTTCTGAAACTTTTTTGCAACTTGTGAATTCTTCGACCCTTTGATTTTTGATGCTTTGAGGCTGTTGAGCTCATCTGTTCATTCATTTGAAACATGTATCTTAGATATTTAAGTTTGCATTTTGGATTTGATTTGGATTTTAAGTTGTTGATTCTCTATGTTGATGAATCACTAACTTGATTTTGCATGATTTTGACTTGTCAAGAGCTTCGGCTCTCGTACTTGTGAAACTTCCTTCAAGTCTTGACTTGTGAAACTCCTTGAGTCTTCGACTTCTGATGCTTTGAGACTGTAGGGTTCATTTGTCGATTTATATTAATTTCCAAATCTTGACCTTTTCATATCTCGAATCTTGACTTGGCTGCTTTGACTTTGATTTTTAGAACGGCTTTAACTTTGGAGTTTGCATATTGGATTTGACTTTGCACCTTTGGATTTGATTTGCATTTCAAGTTGTGGATTCTCCATGTTGATGAATCACAAACTTAATTTTACATAATTTGGACTTTTCAAAAGCTTCAGCTCGAGTGCTTGTGAACTTCCTTCAAGTCTTGACTTGTGAAACTCTGAGTCTTTGACTTCGGATGTTTTAAGACTATTGAGTTCATTTGTCGATTGGTATAGATTTTTAAGTCTCGACTCTTTCATATCTCAAATCTTGACTTAGTTGCTTTGACTTTGATTTTAGAATGGCTTTAACTTTGGAGTTTGTATGTTGAATTTGATTTCACATCTTTAGATTTGATTTGAATTTCAAGTTGTGGATTTTCTATGTTGATGAATCACAAACTTGATTTTATATGATTTTGACTTGTCAAAAGCTTCGGCTCTCGTGCTTGTGAAACTTCCTTCAAGTCTTGACTTGTGAAACTCCTTGAGTCTTCGACTTCTGATACCTTGAGACTGTAGGGTTCATTTGTCGATTTGTATAGATTTCCAAATTTTGACCCTTTCATATCTTGAATCTTGACTTGGCTGCTTTGACTTTCATTTTTAGAACAGCTTTAACTTTGGAGTTTGCATCTTGGATTTAACTTTGCACCTTTGGATTTGATTTGCTTTTCAAGTTGTGGATTCTCCATGTTGATGAATCGCAAACTTAATTTTACATGATTTAGACTTTTCAAAAGTTTCAGCTCGTGTACTTGTGAAACGTTTTTCAAATCTTGACTTGTGAAACTCTTTGAGTCTTTGACTTCTGATGTCTTCAGACTGTTAAGTTCATTTGTCAATTTGTATAGATTTTCAAGTCTTGATTCTTTTCATTTCTTGAATCTTGACTTGGCTGCTTTGACTTTGATTTTTTTTTTTTACTTAATTTTTTTTTATAACCCTATGAGTGCCAAGCCTTCAAAGTAGGTTTTAAAATTTTTGTTTTTCTTTCAATGAGATTTCATGACTTCAGGTGAGCTTAAGAGTATTTTTCACTCTAATGAGTGTCTATGACCTCAAAGTGAGCTTTGGAAATTTTTCGACTCTTCGGAATTTCTTTATCACTCCTAAGAGTGTCAATTACTTCAAAATGAGTTTGAAAAAATTTCCCACTCCAATGAGTGTCTATGACCTCAAAGTCAACATCAGAAATTTTCTAACTCTTTGGAATTTCTTTATCACTCCGAAGAGTGTCTATGACTTCAAAAATGAGTTTGAAAAAATTTCCCACTCCAATGAGTGCCTATGACCTCAAAGTGAGCATTATAAATTTTCTGACTCTTTAGGATTTTTCAATCACTCCAATGAGTGTCTATGACCTCAAAGTGAGCATCAGAAATTTTTGACTCTTTGAAATTTCTTCATCACTCCTAAGAGTGTCTATGACTTCAAAAATGAGTTTGAGAAAATTTCCCACTCCAATGAGTGTCTATGACCTTAAAGTGTGCATGATAAATTTTCTGACTCTTTAGGATTTCTCTATCATTCTAATGAGTGTCTATGACTTCAAAAATAAGTTTGAGGAAATTTCCCACTCCAATGAGTGTCTATGACCTCAAAGTGAGTATTAGAAATTTTCTGACTCTTAAGAGGACTTATGACCAACAGAAGATTTTCCAATATGCGAAATTACAAAAATACCCCTGCAGCAAATAAATTTCTTAATTTGTTTCATTTTTCCATTTTTTTTCTTTTTTTTCTTTTTGAAATCAAATCATAATAGCAGCAATCCTACCGACGAACCATTAAAAAAAGAACAAAGGAAAGGTTCGTTCCACAAACCAAAAATTAGAACTTCAGAGGCCACTAAAACTGTGAGAGATAAAAAAACTCCTAAGAATCACAGGCAGAACATACTAAACATCATCAATTTGCTTATGAACCCTGATCAGAGCAATCACCCCAAAACTGCGACATGTTGTCCATTGTTGCCGGCGTCCTCCTTCTGCTTGATGGAAGACACGATGCGCGACGAAGCACGACGGGCGCCAACGATATTCTTGTGTGCCACGGAGAGGAGATTTTGCTCCCCCGCGGAGAGCTCTTCCTCCTCAGAGGCCGAGGCCAACACCTTCTTGATGAACTCCATCATCTCCTCGAAGCTCTCTGCCTGCTCTGCCAGCTTCGCCATGTAAACATACCTCATGACTTGTCACCGCCATCGCTGGAAAACCCCAAACAGGGAGAAGAGAGAGAGATAACTCTCCACTCTCTCTCATCCCCCATGCCTTTTTATTTTTTTTTCTATTTTTTAAAAGTGAAACCCTGGCCATCTGTTACCTTGCCCCACGTGCCCAAATCTCATGCCTATTTAAAAAACATTTCATCCCATCTGTTGGCTCTTGGTCTCCTGATTTCATCTTATCCCTTTTTTTTTACTTTTATCCCAGCCTTATCCATAACCATAACCCATTTTATTATATATATATATATATATATATATATATATATATATATCCGGATTTTCATTTCCATTCAAATTTTTTTTATCGATATAGTTGCAACTAGATTTATATTCGAAAATTTGTATCCTTATAGTTGCAAATATCTGGATTCGCATAAAGATTTCATCTTTGCAAATATTCAGATTTGATTAAAATTAATTTTTTATTTCATATTTTTAATCCAAATAACAATAAAATTAGATATTTATTAATATTAAACTTTTATTGTTTTTATTATATATTTTTTTATATAAACAAATTGCCCTCTACTAGTTTTCTCACTAACTTTGGTGAAGAGGGGAAGCTACGAGTATTTTTCAAGCCTTTGAGTCTTCATCCAAACTTGCTCAAGTTAAATAACCTATCTTTTTGTTCGCTGTTTTCTCCTCCCACGAAGTTTGCTTATTATAGCATAAAAGTTCAATTTTGTTAGGGGATCTATGCATCTTACAACATCACCAACCTCAACCCGCTTTTTTTCTTATTTGTTGTTGTTGTTTTTCTTGTAGGGCATTATAAACGTGATCACCCTTCTTCATATATTTTCTTTTGGATACATTTTTTTTTCTTTTGTATATCATGAACAGTCTTTTTTTTTTTTATCGTTGAAACCATAAAACTATCCTTTAATTTTGTAACCACCCTTATTTTTTTGTTTAATTTTAATTACTTCCTTTTTCAGCCTTGCTTTCTCACAACCTTGCTTTTTGAAACCCGCTAGTCAATTTATAGTTTGCCCTCATGTGGAAAGCCCACAAGTAGAAGTCGTTCCTTTTGCTCAACCCACTCTAGAAGATTCAACTCCAAAGGTTACACCTGCCAGTGATAGCTCCCAGTTAAAAAGTCCTCCCAAACATGGGGGAGATTTTGTTACAAGAACTATATCCATGAATCCATCTCCTCCCCACTCTAGTGGCAAAAACCACATCTTACAAACCTTTTCAGTAAAGAAACTTATTCGCAAGGTGAAATCATCACTACCTCATGACCATGAATCCTTAAGAGAAGAGACCATCAAACTTCATAAAACTATGATGTTGCTTGGAGTTGATATTTCAACCACAAGGGACAAGGTGTATGAAGTGTTTGACACCGCAAAGCTTGTCCAAGAGGTGAAAAATCAGGGAGAAAATCTCACCATGGTAGAGAGGAAGGAATTGATAAAGAGTGTCAAAAGCATTTATGAAAAACAAAAATAGGCATCATGGGCATGATCCAAGGTGTTGACGAAGCTCTTGCACAAACACAAAAGAAAGCTACAAGAGTTGGAATCCCAAAGAGAAAAGCTAAAAATTCAAGAAGAAGAAGACAAATTCCTCATCAACTCAAGTTTGGATTTCTTAGATTCCACCGATTCCATAGAAGATGTAGACAAATCCTTAGCCATTGCCTTAGAAAAACTTGAAACACTTGAAGGGGGTGAAGATTCACACTTATCATCATCACTTGAGGAGATTCTTGCCAACTTTGAGAGATTGAAATCACAACTTTAGTTTAACTTATCTTTTTTTTCTGATTTTTTTTCTTTTTAGGCATTAGCTAGTTTATATCTTTGTTAGCTCAATCGAATAAATGGAATGAAATTCCATGTCTTTGTAAGCTTCCTTTTAGCAATAAATCTTTTTCACTTTCGTTGTGAATAACTCAAGCTTTAAATATAACTTACATCATATTTTTTTTTGTTGTTTTTTTTTGTGTGGAAATAAAGATCTTGCAAATATTTGTACCCAAATTTGGCATGATAGGCTGATCACCAATTTGATAACAATTGGCAGACAAGAGACTTAAACAGATTCTGTTCATGAACATAAAAATTTTATGATGAGCATATGGGCTCAAAACACGATCTCCACCGTTCATAATGGGGACAAGGACCTCACAAGCAACCGTGAAAATTTTCACCAATATTGAGCATGGTTTGATAAGCTGATCCTCAACTTGACGAAGTAACCAAGCAGAAATTTAGACAGATTCCACCTCTAACTTGCAAGATTTTTTATAATAGTCATATAACTTTGGAATTTAATCTCCACCATTCATAATGGGGACAAGGACCTCACAAGAGACCGTGAAAGTTTTCACCAATATGGAGCATGGTTTAATAAACTGATCCTCAACTTGATGACGAAGTAACCAGGCAGAAATTTAGACAGATTTCGCCTCTAAATTGCAAGATTTTTCATAATAGGCATATAACTTTGGAATTCAATCTCCACAGTTCATATTGAAGATTAGAACACCTTGAACATATAGAAACCTTTTGGAGAGATAAAACCCTTTTTTACCTTCTAATTTTTAGCTAGAAATTAAGTACGGTGTGATGACAGTTGTCAATGGATTTATTATTAGATGTATGATTTTATTCCAAGAAGCAACGGACTTTAGGCTCGATCATAACTGTTCACATTAAACATTGTTAAGTTGGGAATCCTCACAAAACGTTTTAGTCCAATCCGAAGATGTAGCATAGTCCTATTGACATCTTGATCAACATTGAGTATGAAGAAACGAACTTCTGGATTATAGCTCAGAGTCCTGCCTTCTTCCATGAACTCTATAAACTTCAAATTGAATTCCAACCATTCAAATTGAAGGCTAATAGGTGTTCATGCCCTGGGAGAAATTTCAGAATAATTAGAGATAATTTCATCACCTGATCAACACTTTGATCGAAGCAACTTGGCAAAGACAATTGTAGCTAGTTACTTCAACACACCAAGGGAATTTTTTAGCCAATCCATCAAGATTTCATCATGGTCTTGAAACTACAAATGTAGAAAGGCGAAATGGGATTTACAGAAGCACAAACTTATTTATTTGCTTAAAAAAAAGTAATGGAACCCATGTTTTGTTTCATAATGCTTGACCAAATTGCTCTAGCTTGAGCATTGGATAGTAAACCAACACAAGTCTTTTTTTTCTTTTTCTTTTCTCCCTTTTTTTTTCATCGGAAAAAAAAATCATGTACTGATAGGTGACATATAGGTTTTTTTGTCCATCGGCATTGACTAGCTAATAAGTGATGAGTGCATTTCATATATATATATTTTATATCTTACTCTCATAATTGTTGAATTTATCGGCTTTAATTCTCCAAGTGCAGTGCTATTTGAGGTATTCTTTGTTTCCCATATAGATATCAAAGTCCTGAAGCAAGAAGAAGTGTTTTGGAATGATTTTAGAAGCTAAAGGACTTAGAAGAAACCTCATCAAACTCAACACGGCCTAAGCACGCCCGTGTTGTACCCCGTGCAGATTGCAGGAGAATTCAGCCAAAGTCAGCACAGTCTGAGTTCGCTGAGCACGGTCGTGCAACCCATCAGCACGGCCTAAGCACGCCCGTGTTGTACCCCGTGCAGATTACTGGAATTTAAGTTTCAGGAGTTTTATTTTGTTGTAATCTGCACGGCATGAAGTACGGCTTCAACACGCCCGTGCTCACATCGGAAAACATTAAAACCTTAGAAACTTAGGTTTTCGGGGGACTTTTGGAGGGTGAACAAAAGGAGGAAGAAAGGGAGAGCTTTGGGGGACCGTCCTCATCTTCACCAAGGAAATGTGGCGCGTATAGTAGGCCGATCGGGAGGAGATTCCACGACATCATTGAGCCTCTGACAGCCGCAAGGATGCAAGAAATTAGGGAGTTTTCAACTTCTTGTATTTTAATTTCTTTGGCAATTACTTGTTGTTTAATGTCATGAGGGGCTAAACTTTTAAGGGAGCACCGGGGTGGTCTTGTCTGACGTTTTAGCTTGAACTTGAGTACTTCTCTTGCAGCATTTATGAATGTCTTGTTCTTTGCAATAAATCTCTGTTATTGGTTATCTTGAATGTTGTTAAGTGGTTGAATGCTTGGAAGTTTGGTTTTCTTATCTTAGCTTGTGAATCAATTATTGATAGTTGGAAGAAGTAAGATCACAACTTAGGGTTCAACAGCACTATAAGCCTCATTCATATAGCATAACTGGATTTAGAACTGAAGACATCTCTGATAAATTCTGAGAGAGTCTAAGTTAGTGAACGTCAGGAATCCAACCCCGGGGCCACATCTCCTCCATCGAGCGAATCCTTAGATTTACCTTCGTGCATTTTCTTTCCTCAGTCTCCTTTAATCCAATCTAGAGTCAAATCCATCTTCTTTACTTTATTAGATATTAAGCAGAACGATAGTATTGGAAGCTACACCAGTCCCAGTGGATACGACTACCCGACCCTAAGGGTACATTTTACTACTTATACAACCCATGCACTTGCGGTTACGCAAGGAGCGTATCAATAAGCTTATCTTTCATAGACGATTTCAATAAGAACCTTCTCAATTTGGCTTGAATTTGCCCCTTGCATGTTTGTTGGTGATAGTTGACCTCCTCGATACCCAACCTATCTTTTCTTGTTTATGTTTGAATGCAAGCCTCTTCATTGTAAGCTTGCGTTATCCATAATATTTAAATTTGAGAGTCCTTCCACTTATCTTCATGACTAAGTTGACCACCTTCAAAGTGAAGGATCGTTGACGTGATTTTATTTGAATGTTCAAATGCAAGCCTTTTCATTGTAAGCATGCTCCATCCATAATATTTAATCTTGAAACCTCTTCCACTAGTTCATAATAAAGGCTTTTCCAAACTTGAAAGTGGTACATGATTTTAAGAGCCTTTTCACATGACTGACTCAATCTCGATGGTGGAGCTAATGAATCTTGATACTAGACATATTTAAGCTCGGAACTTCTTCCACTTGTTCTCAACAATGGCGTTGACAAGCTAAAAGTTGAGAGATACTTTGCAATATCTGTTTTTTTGAAGTGTTTTTTTTTTCAACTAGATGATAGAATTAGTGAATTTTTAAGTAAGATGTATTCAAGCTTGACATATTCTTCCACTTATTCTCAACACTGGAGTTGATAAGCTTTGAGGTGAAATATGATTTTGGAAATATTTTCACTTGATTGACTCAATCCTAAGGACTGAGTTAGTGAGTCGTGAAGTGAAAAGCTAGACTTGTATCTTCTTTTGCTTCTTCTCGGCGATAGAGTTGAGCAGCTTAGAAGTAGAGAACTCTCAACACTGTTTTAAAGTTCCCCTTCTTTTTTATTGGAACTTTTGGGTGAGAACTGAGGGTATGGTACCTTTTACCCTTATAGCTTCATATGGGCTTGCCCCCTTGGTGCAACATATTAGTCAAAGACATAGGCTCATGATTTTAGAAGCAATTTCTTGCAATTTCTTCTTTCTTAATATAAACTGCTTTGGTGTCATCTTCTTTATATTCAAAAAGGGTAATTGTTATAAATCATCTTGACGATGATCTTCCTTTTATAAGGATACCTTAGTGATCCGCCCCCTTTCATCTTGTCATTTGACCTAGAATGAAGTTCCCCAATCATGGAATTGTCCTTCGCCATTCTCAATGCTTCGAGCGGGTATGCAAATGAACTTAAAAAATTGTTTCTTGAGTTCTAGAACAAAATGAAATTTGCTTTCTCTTGGGGTTAAGGGATTCTCTTTTTGGTTAGCCTCCTCATTGTAAACAATTTTGACGAGATAACCCTGTGCTCCTTGAAGATGCCACTCTCCTCTTCTTTGGCAATGAACATAAATGATGGCTCCTCTTCATCTTTTCTTACACCTCCTCTCGGCGAAAACATATATATATATATATATATATATATATATATATATTTTTTTTTTTTTTTTTTTTTTTTTGCAATAGAGGCATCCTCCTAGATCTCAGCAGATGGTATAGAATTTGGGTGATGCCCCTTTGGCGGTAAGCGTTGGATGTTGGTAAGGATTGGTAAGAGCGATGTCCTTGGTATGAAGTTAACATAGCTCAACACAGTCCCAAACTTAATCTCAACTTTAGCAATACCCTTGCAGGTAGAAGTATAAGTAAGCTTCACTTTAGGGTCTTCAACAAAGAAGATGGTGCTTTGCTAGTGTTGTTCATAGATGCCATTACAAGTGCCCGGAAGGAACACATCACATTGACAACTGATAAATGTCTAAATGTACGTATTTTATACATATGTATTGTGTTATATTGATGTGTTTTGTTAATGAATCGATGCCCTTTGATGGTTTAATCGGGGATTTTTCTTGTTTCAGGAACAAAGAAGCTAGGGGAGCTCGACAACGCGATTTGAGAAGGAATCGGCATGGAAAAAGACGTTTTAAGGCCGCGAGCACTGTAGCAATCACTGTAGCACTTACGGGAAAATCGGCAACCTTTCAATGGTTCTATACGGGCATGTATATGGCCTGCATACCTGGCTGCATAACCCCCCGACTGGAGCTTTTGAAAAGGAAAAAAAGAAGAGAGAAAGGGGGTTGTTTTTGAGAGAGGCCTAGGGTTTTGGAGAGCTTTTTCTTCCAACTTTTGATCAGACCTTAGGGACGACGAGGGGAGCGATTCTAATGTGGAAAACGACGGGGAGAACAAGATTTGGGCAAGATCTACTCCGAATTTCATCGATTGAGGAGGTAGAAGACAAGGGAAGCCACCCCTTGAGTGGCGTCTTCGGAAGCCACTTCTTGAGGAATTCCAAACTTCATTCGGCCTCCGGATTTTGAGTGAGTTTTTCTGTCTTTGTTGGTTGTTTTCAAGATGAACCTTGTTTGTAGACTTGAGATGAACACTTAAACCCCCAAGGTCATCGGATGTGGGTGAACCTTGGGGGTGAACTTGTGTATTTTTCGATGCTTTGATTTATTTATGCTTTTGGTTGGTTTGTGAATCCTTGCTTGATGATAATTATTGCCTTGATATGCATGAGAATCTTGTTTATCATTTCCTTGTTTCTACTAGGATTGCATGAACATTGCCCTAGTTGTAGACACATTCAAGCTTGGAAGGGAAGTCGTATAAGTATACCGTGATCATCGGGTACTTGTACCCCTCCGTTTTATGGTTGGCTTCTTTGTGGAGTTTTAACCCTAATTTGTGAAAGCCACTACTCTCTTTGCAATCATGGAAGGATGTGGGGTGGAAGGAGTTCTTCATCCACTACTTCCATTGGATTTGGGGTCAACACCGTGACCATCGGGTTGACCTAGCTTAGGGTTTCTATCGGTCCAAATTGCCAAAAGCATGATAACCTTAGCCTCCTTTGCACTTTAGTAGCCCCCTTGGTGAGCCACATCCGTGACCATTTTTCTACCTTGATCCGATCCCGTTGTGAGTTTCTTGCTATTTTCTTATTTAGAGTTTTAAATTGCTTTGCATGAAATTGCTTGCTTAAACTTAATATGATTAGTTAAACAACAAGCAAAGAGTGAGTAAAGGTAGCTCTTCGGGCCCCCTTGGGAATACGACCCCTGTGTCACGCACAGGGTATTACTTGGCGACCCTTGCACTTGCGGAGTCTTTGTGTTACGCACACGACCAACAACACAAATTGATTTTGCATATATATTTTTTTATTCACACTATCTTTCAAAGATGGAAGGAGAAGTCAAGTCCCCACCGGGCGTGCCAAACTTTGTGGGGTCTTTTTCCTCAACCGGTGTTAAATATGATTAACCGGCCAAAATAAAGACTCACAAATCAATTTTTTTATTATTTCATGACTTCAAGGGATTGTAGGTTTCCGACTGCCACTAGGAGAAAGCTCCTAATATTAATTACCCTGGACAATGTCGCAGGAACCTCCGATTAAGTAATAAGTATGAACAAGAAAAAAATTTAGAATAATCAATTTTATTCAATTTTTAATAAACTTGAATTCAAACACTTCTTTGAAATTACAAGAGCTTTGAGATTTGATCATCTAGACCTTATGCAACTTACACTTATATGCCTAAGTAAACAATGATTGCATTATATCATCTCTTTCTGACTATTTTGCCAAAAAGCACGATTTGACTTTTGGTCTTCGTCAAATTTTGGAATTTGCATCTTGGAAACAATTTAGGTTTCAAGCTATAAATAATCCATATTTTAAGAAATCAGTAACTTGATGATTTGAAATTCTTCAAAGAAAAGGCTTCAACATTTTGTGCTTCTGAAGTTTTTTTGCAACTTG
This sequence comes from Dioscorea dumetorum, assembly GCA_902712375.1. Taxonomy (NCBI): domain Eukaryota; kingdom Viridiplantae; phylum Streptophyta; class Magnoliopsida; order Dioscoreales; family Dioscoreaceae; genus Dioscorea; species Dioscorea dumetorum. The sequence goes on along the minus strand of CACTHL010000882.1, from coordinate 366,637 downwards.
TGAACTCTTCGACCCTTTGACTTTCGATGCCTTGAGGCTAATGAGCGCATTTGTTCATTCATTTGAAGCATGTATCTTAGACATTTAAGTTTGCATTTTGGATTTGATTTGGATTTTAATTTGTTGATTCTCTATATTGATGAATAACACACTTGATTTTACATAATTGGACTTTTCAAAAGCTTTGGCTTTCATGCCTGTAAAACTTTCTTCAAGTCTTGACTTATGAGATTCGTTGAGTCTTTGACTTCTGATGTCTTGAGGCTGTTGAGTTCAAGTGTTGATTTATATTGATTTTCAATTCTTGACTTTTTCACTTCTTGAATCTTGACTTGGTTACTTGGACTTTGATTTTTAGAATGTCTTTATCTTTTTGGAGTTTGCATCTTGGATTTGATTTTGCATTTTAGATTTGATTTGCATTTCAAGTTGTGGATTCTCCATGTTGATGAATCGCAAACTTGATTTACATGATTTGGACTTTTCAAAAGCTTCAGCTCGCGGGCTTGTGAAACTTCCTTCAAGTCTTGACTTGTGAAACTCTTTCAGTCTTTGACGTCGGACGTCTTGAGACTATTGAGTTCATTTGTCGATTGATATAGATTTTTAAGTCTTGACTCTTTCATATCTCGAATCTCGACTTGGCTGCTTTGACTTTGATTTTAGAATGGCTTTAACTTTGGAGTTTGCATGTTGTATTTGATTTTACATCTTTGGATTTGATTTGAATTTCAAGTTGTGAATTCTCTATGTTGATGAATCACAAACTTGATTTTACAAATGAAGCCTAGGTGAGCTCAACGACGAGGTTTGAGAAGAAATCGACATTGAATGCGTTGTTTTAGGGCTTTGGCAATGTAGCGGTACTGTAGCAGCCTGGAACGCGAAGATTTTAAAAAAATTTCTATGTCTAGGAGTCCTCACGGGTAACCTCACGGCCGTGAGGTTGGCCGCAAGAGATTCAGAGAGAGGGTAGACTGTAGCAGATTCACTGTAGCAGCAATGTAGTAACTTACACGAATTTTCAGCCCATTTTCTGAGCATCCTCACGGCCGTATATTTACTTTGAAGCCACCCGTGAGCTACACCGAACTCACCCTTTTTAAAGGTTTCTAGGGCTTTCGTTTGGAGGACTTTTGGCTTCTCCTTGGAGCTCAACACCACCATCTTCAAATCCGAGCTTGGAGGAAGGTTTGAGGGCATTTTCGCGGAGGAATCGGCGAGGAGAGTGCGATCTTGGGTGAGATCTACTCCTAGGGCTTGAAGTTCGGAGGTTGAAGACGTTGGGAAGCCACCCCTTCAAGGGGCGTCTTTGGAAGTTTTTCCGACCTCCATCTTTGAGGGAGTTTTTCTATGTTTGGTTTAGTTGTTTGCATGCTTTTGATTATGTATTTTGAGATTATGAGCAACTAAACCCCAAGGTCACCGGATGGAGGTGAACCTTCGGGGTGAGCTTGTGATGTTTAAATGCTTTGTTTTAATTAATACTTGTTGGCTTGTTTGTGATCCTTGTTTGGTGTTTCTGAATGCTTGGGTATGCATGAGAACTCTATGTATCCATACTTAGGCAATACTAGGTTGCATGACCATTGCCTTAGTGTTAGACTCACCAAGCTTGTAAGGGATACACATATAAATGCCCCGTGACCATCAGGTATTTGTACCCCTCCGATTCTAGGGTTAAGTACTCACTTGTATTTCAACCCTAACTTGAGAAAACCACCTTACCCATTGCAATCGTAGGAGGATTTGGATGGAATAGATTCCGTATCGAATACTCGTATCGGATTAGGGGTCAATTGCCGTGACCATCGGGTTGACCTAATCTAGGGTTTTCTAGGTCCAACTTGCCACTTGCATGTTAATTCAACATCCTTCACACTTTAGTAGCCCCTGAGGGGATCCTCATCCGTGACCGCTTCCTTATCTTGATTTTTTCCCGTTTATTGCCCATGTTATTTAGCATTTTAATTGCATTCGCTCTATTTCTTTGTTTTTAATCTATTATTCTCAGTTTTGATCGGCTAAACAACATTGCAATAGTGAAGTAAGGGTAGCTTCTCGGGCCCTTGGGAATACGATCCTCTCGTGTTCGCACGAGAGGTATTACTTGACGACACTCTGCACTTGCGGGACATCGACCAACTTCTGATGTCTTTAGACTGTTGAGTTCATTTGTCAATTTGTATAGATTTTCAAGTCTTGACTCTTTTCATTTCTTGAATCTTGACTTGGCTGCTGCGACTTTGAGTTTTGTTTTTGTTGACTTAATTTTTTTTTATAACCCTATGAGTGCCAAGCCTTCAAAGCAGGTTTTAAAATTTTTGTTATTTTTCAATGAGATTTCATGACTTCAGAGTGAGTTTAAGAGTATTTTCCACTCTAATGAGTGTCTATGATCTCAAAGTGAGCATTAGAAATTTTCTGACACTTCAGAATTTCTTCATCACTCCTAAGAGTGTCAATGACTTCAAAATGAGTTTGAGAAAATTTCCCACTATAATGAGTGTTTATGACCTCAAAGTGAGCATCAGAAACTTTCTGACTCTTTGGAATTTCTTCATCACTCGTAAGAGTGTCTATGACTTCAAAAATTAGTTTGAGAAAATTTCCCACTCCAATGAGTGTCTTTGACCTCAAAGTGAGCATTATAAAATTTCTGACTCTTTAGGATTTCTCCATCACTCCAATAAGTGTCTATGTCCTGAAAGTGAGCATCAGAAATTTTCTGACTCTTTGGAATTTCTTCATCACTCCTAAGAGTGTCTACGACTTAAAAATGAGTTTGAGAAAATTTCCCACTCCAATAAGTGTCTATGATCTTAAAGTGAGCACCAAAAACTTTCTGACTCTTTGGAATTTCTTCATCACTTCTAAGAGTGTCTATGACTTCCAAAATGAGTTTGAGAAAATTTCTCACTCTAATGAGTGTCTATGACCTCAAAGTGAGCATTAGAAATTTTCTTACTCTTAAGAGGACGTATGACCAACAGAAGGTCTTCTAATATGCGAAATTACAAAAATACCCCTGCAGCAAATAAATTTCATAATTTGTTTCATTTTTCCATTTTTCCATTTTTTCTTTTCTTTTCTTTTCCTTTTTTTTTATTTTGAAATCAAATCATAATAGCAGCAAGCCCACTGACAAACCATTAAAAAAAGAACAAAGGAAAGGTTTGTTCCACAAACCAAAAATTAGAACTTCAGAGGCCACTAAAATTGTGAGAGATAAAAAAACTCCTACGAATCACAGGCAGAACACACTAAACATCATCAATTTTCTAATGAACCCTAATTAGAGCAATCACCCAAAACTGCAACATGTTGTGCGTTGTTGGAGGCGTCCTCCTTTTGCTTGATGGAAGACACGATGCGCGCCAATGATATTCTTGTGTGCCACGGAGAGGAGATTTCGCTCCTCCACGGAGAGCTCTACCTCATCAGAGGTCAAGACCAGCACCTTCTTCATGAACTCCATCCTTGTATTTGTTTTGCAGGCACTCTCTACCCCAGGACAGTTAAGATATGGAAGAATTGCTAGCAGTCTTGGGACACCATCATTGTTCTTCTTCTTTTAACCGTCATCCGAACTACCTCCAACCAAAGCCAAATTTGGTTGATTTGCTATCTCGGTTTGCTCAAGATGATTATGCGAGTAGTGCTGAGAGTTTCCATGGTGCTACCAGCCTAGAAGAGGTCATATCCTCTTATCAAGAAAAATCACTACGATGGGAATATGCAGTAAATCCATGGGACCCTATATACCAAGTGAACCAAGGAGAGATACAGAGTCTGGAACAAGTCATGCCTATGTCAATAGAGGTGATGCAGGGTATGACACAGGTCTTAGATGAAAATTATGACCAGTAGACAGTGTTGCGAACCCCTAAGGGAGACCTCTAAGTCACTTCAATTCAAGGTGATGAGAAGGATGATAACAGAAATAAGAGCTCAGACAGAGAATTTTCAATGATTTAAGTAGAAGAATGTGTTTTTGTAACTGAAGACCCACCAAAAGAGCAAGAGCTCAGTGATAAACGTCTAAATATACATATTTTATACGTATTCATTTGTATTATTTTATTATCTTTTTGATAAGTCAATGCCCTTTTTATAGTCTAAATCTCTTTATCTTGTGTTACAGGCCCGAAATAGGCTCAAGAACGTATTCATGAAGAAATCGACACCAAATACGGCGTTTTTGGGTTTCATCACTGTAGCAGTACTGTAGCAGGGTACTGTAGCACTGAAAGCAAAATTTTCCTGAGAAACTCTCTGGATGCCTTGCGGGCAACCTTGCGCCCGCAAGGCCTTCGGGCACCCATCTCTTAAACATCCCCATTCACCATTTCTTTCATAACTCTCTCATTTCTCATCCGTTTTCCCTCATTCTTTCACCGTTTTTCTTCATTTTTCGTCCTCTACACTCCTCTCCTAACTTTTGCAATGAGGATCCAGTGGTTTATTCAAGGTTTCATCATCTTCTTCACCGATCGTTTTCGATTCAAGCTTTGAAGCCCTAACTTGTGTGTTGAAGCAAACTTGATGTTTCTTCTTGTTTTTCATGCTTATCTTGCTTCAAACTTTGGGAGATGTTGTGTGAATGTTTAATCTTTGATTTAATTGCATTTTAAGGCATTATTTGTAAATTTTCGGGCTTCAAAAACAAGGGGAAACTCTTGCAAAATTTCTGCTCGTGCTACAGTAACTTTTGAATGAAATTCCCCTTGAATTTATTTGTTCACTTGTAGATTGAGAGGAGAACTTGCATGGAGTCATACTTTGTTGTTTTTGTTTGGTTTAGTTTATTTTTATTTTTATTTTTATTTTTATTTTTTCTCCCTACTTTTGAATTGGTGAGATGAGATTTGCTTATTGATCTTTGTAGGATTATCATAAAAGGAGCTTCACTCTCACCACCCTTCGATGATTGAACTTACCCCGTATTCGAGCATGTATTGTCCACTCTGAACCGAAAATGGGGAAGTTTTCTTCACTCCATCTCTCAATTCTTGTTGCATATTTATTTCCCACCCTGTGCAGCTGACTTATGTACATTGGGGACAATGTATAGCTTTAGGTGTGGGGATGGAGTATTTTATTTTAATGCATGCTTGACTCACCTATGATAGCTATGATTTTATTGTTAAGGACTTCCTAGCTTGGTAGAATGATAGTAGTGAGTTGTACTTTACATGTACTTGAATGTAGTTCTGTTTCATCTTTAGTGTACATTGATACCTGCTCACTCTAACTTCCACTTCTGACACTCTAACCCATCTTATTGATTTTGTGTTAGGATGTCAAATTCTTCTTTCAATAGTCCTTTAAAAACTTTTGAGTCCCCTATTTTTGCTTTAACCCTAAGTAAGGTTTTTAAGTGAGGTTTTTAGCAGGTGGTTGATCAGGCGTCCTGAGTTAGGTTGTGTATTAAAAAAAAAAAAAAAAAAAAAAAAAAAAAATTGAGTCTATGTCAGTATTCCTCTGCTTCTAAAAGCATGAATGAGTATATGTAGATCTGTAATCAAGTAAGTCGGGTGGCTCTTGTGCCTGGCCAGCATGTGCATCCAGCTGAAAGATTTTTGTGCAGTCTACGTTAGGCGGACTCCAATAAAAAAAAAAAAAAAAAAAAAAAAAAAAAAAAAAAACCTTTTGGGCGCCTGAAACCTGTCTTATCTTCACTTGATGTTAAAGTTTCGTTTGGGGACCAAAAGATTTTTAACTGACTATTGACAGGATTTTTGTTTGGCACTCCTAGCACTAATTTCAATTTGAGTGAGGTGAAAAAACATCCTGGGTAATCCAAGGTGTGGAGGTCAAGGTGGGAGTCAGCACACACACACAGGAATACTTTGGATGAAACAGAGCTAATATTACTTGACTATACTTTGAACAACTCACTTCTTGATTTCTGTCCATTTGTGCTTGTGGAGCCCTGTACAGTTGAGCTTGAGGTCGTATATTTAGCCGTTTATCGTCTTGCCCCTGTTCTTCATGTTTGTTTGCTTGGGGACAAGCAAACGCTTAGGTGTGGGGATGTTTGATAAACGTCTAAATATACGTATTTTATACGTATTCATTTGTATTATTTTATTATCTTTTTGATAAGTCAATGCCCTTTTTATAGTCTAAATCTCTTTATCTTGTGTTACAGGCCCGAAATAGGCTCAAGAACGTATTCATGAAGAAATCGACACCAAATACGGCGTTTTTGGGTTTCATCACTGTAGCAGTACTGTAGCAGAGTACTGTAGCTGTTACTGTAGCAGGTACTGTAGCACTGAAAGGAAACTTTTCCTGAGAAACTCTCTGGATGCCTTGCGGGCAACCTTGCGCCCGCAAGGCCACCCGCAAGGCATCGCGATGTCATGTATTAAAAGTGCTTTTAGGGCATTTTTGGAGGGACTTTTTTGATCTATTCTTCTAGGGCCGGCGCCCCACCTTCCTTGCCGGCCATTTCCGGCGATCTACGACACAATCTTCACCAAGAGGGAGGCACACATCGAAGGAGAAGGTTTGGAGAGAAGATCCAAGACATCAAGGTGTATTTTGAAGGTCTTCATCCATTCAAGGGTTTCCAAAGCTAGAGGGAGTGTTTCTTCCTTCTTTTCTTGTTTATTTGCTCCTTGAACTTGTGTAAGTGTTCCTCTTTCATGAGGAACTAACTTATTTGTGGTTTGGACATGATGAACTCTAGGGGTGTTTGTTTGTAATTTGGATGATTATCCTTGTGATGTATTGTTGGATGTTGTATTTCTTTTATGGAATCTTATAGTTTGTGGTTCATGTTTGGTGTATTTTAATGCCTTGGTATGCATGAGAACTCGGTGTGCCATTTCTAGGAAATGCTAGGTTGCATGACCATTGCCCTAGTATTAGACTCACCAAGCTTGAAAGGGATTCATGTATGAATACACCGTGACCATCGGGTATTTCGTACCCCTCCAACCATTAGGGATGAACATAGATATTGTGTTTGACCCTAATTAGAGATTTCCCTAAGTTTAATGCAATCATAGGAGGATTTGGGCGGATGTGATTCCGATCCAATACTTCTATCGGATTAGGGGTTGATCGTCGTGACCATCGGGGTTGACCTACTTTAGGAGTCTCTTGGCCCAGCTACCATCTCAACATTTCATCCTAAATTCAGGACCTAATGACAACTCTAGGGGAATTCATTGTCCAAATCACCTCTTCGTGTGTTTGATTCTCCCTTGTTCGCTAAATGTGTGTAGTAGTAGCCCGGATTTCATATTAGTAGTTTTTTTATCTTTTCGCAATCACTATTTATCTTTTGTAGTGTTAGGCTAGGAAATAGACGAAAGGGGAGTAATAGTTGCTCCTTGGGCCCTTGGGAATACGACCCACTCGTGCTTGCGCGAGTGGTTTATTACTTGACGACCCCGTGCGCTTGCGGGATAATCACCACTCAGCCTAGAAAACCTATTGGCAAGATATACTCAAGGATCTGCGGCCCCTTTAGAGGAACAATCTCATGAAGGTGAATTGTGTTTGGAAGACGTGTTGGCTAAATGTTTTTTGAAACACCGAAGCTAGCATCCAAGCTTTTGCAATTTCACCTACAAATCAACCAAGTCCCATTTGCAACTTAGATATCCAAACTGAGCAATTTGTTGTGGAGGTTCTTTTTGAAGATGATAAGGAAACATGCGTGAACAATGAGGAAGTAGGGAAGAAAGAAAAAGTTGTTGTAGACAATCGAATGGAAAGAATAGAGCCTCAATTTGAAAATGATGAATGTTTTAATGGACAATATGTTTATGAGGAGGCTGCTATAGAATCGGGCTTGCTAAAGCCATGCCTTTTTCAAGTTGAAAAGGTAAATAAAGCAAACCCCAAGGTAATAAAACAAGTAGTCTTCTTTGGAATTCATAAACTTGCAAAACACAATAATATAGATTTGGGGATTGAAGAAGATATGTGAAGGAGGCTGAAACTATCCAAGGACCCACCTAAGCTAACCTTAAACAATTCCTGGTCCAACTTGTTTCCATGGATACCTAAATTAAAAATGGTCAAGCTTCCGATAAAAGTGCACCTTCGGCCAGAAAAAAAATTTCTTCATGGGAAGAAGCTATGCAAGCTATAGCCGGGAGGAGCACACCCTTTTTAAGCATCCCTAAGGTAAGGAAGAGGTATGTCAGGCTCGTGATGTTAAACAAGCGCTTCTTGGGAGGTAACCCAAGCAATTCTGGCTGTTGTATTTTCTTGTTTTCTTTTAGTTAGTTCTTTATTTTACTTTGAAACTCGCTGTTTGACTGGTGGTATTTTTATTTTTATCTTGGGATTCTTGGTATTCAAGGGCTCTGCATTACATTTTCATTTGGTTATTGGTTAGGGCTGAGCACTAACGGGTTAAAGTTTGAAGGGCATCGGGATTCAGATTCCAGAAAAACTTTCTTGCTCTGAGCACTGGAAAAGCACGCTCGTGCTTATTGGCGTGCACTGATGAGTGCATTTCATATATATTTATTTCATGTCTTACTCCCATGATTCTTCAATTTATCGGCATAAATTCTCCTAATTCAGTGCTATTTGAGGTATTCTTAGTTTTCCATGCAGATATCAAAGTCCTAAGGCAAGAAGAAGTGATTTGGAGCGTTTTCAGAAGCTAAAGGACTTAGGAGAAACCTCATCAAGCTCAACACGGGAGCAGCACGGCCGTGCTTCAAGCTGTTCAATTTACAGGAGATTCCAGCCGAGAGCAACATGCATTTTGTTCGCTAAGCACAACCGTGCACCTCTCAGCAGGGCCGCAACACGGGCGTGTTGGGCCCCGTGCAGATTACAAAAATTGGAGTTTCAAGAGTTTTATTCGGCCTTAATCTGCACAGCTTGGAGCACGGCTTCAACACAGCCGTGCTCACATCGGGAAAAGTTTAAAACCCCAGAAACTTAGGTTTATGAGGGACTTTTTGGCTGCGAACTAAGGAGGAAGAAGGAGGAAGCTTTAGGCAGCCGTCCTCACCATCACAAGGGGAATGTTGCGCGAATGGTAGGCCGATTGGGAGGAGAATCTATTACATCGCAAAGCCTCAGATAGACGCAAGGATGCAAGAAATCAGGGAGTTTTCAACTTCTTGTATTTTAATTTCTTTGGCATTTATTTTGTTATCTATCCTCATGAGGGGCTAAACTCTCTTAGGGAGTCCCGGGGGGAATATTTTGATGTTGTAGCTTGAACTTGTTTACTCTACTTGCAGTATTTATGAATGTCTTGTTCCTTGTATTAAATCTTGGTTGTTGGCTATCTTGAATGTTGTTGAGTGGTTGAATGCTTGAATGTTTGGTTATCTTATCTTAGCTTGTAAATCTTATTAATAGATGCAAGAAGTGAGATTTCAACATAGGGTTAACAGCGCTGTGAACATTATTTACCTAGCACAACTAGATTTTAGAACTGAAGATATCTCTGATAACTACTGAGAGAGTGCAGGTTAGTGAGCATCAGGAATTCACCCCGGAGCCCCATCTCCTCAATCGAGCCAATCCCTACCTTTCCCTTAGTGTAATACCTTCTCTTAATTCTCTTTTAGTCCAACCTAGAGTCAGTTAAACCCTTCTTCAATTGATTAGTTACTAAGCAGAACGAGAGTATTAGAAGATACACCAGTCCCAATGGATACGACTGATAAGTGTCTAAATACACCGTTTTATAACGGTGAACTACTTACACTTTCATGCATTAATTGAATAAAACAGGTGCCTTTGATGTGTTTTTCTTGTTTTTCTTACTTCAGGGCATCCACGGACCATTTACGTTGAGAGGAACGTTTACAACGAGAAAATCAAGGCCGAGGAGCGAAGAAACAAAGGTTAAATGAGCTACGAAGGGCACCCAAGCGTTCCTACACAACCAGGCCCATTTTTGGGCCTGTGTGCGGGCTGTGCACAGCCCGCACACCCTTGGCAGAAGGGTGTGCCGCCTGGTGTGCGGCCACGTGTGCGGCCCGCACACAGGCCGCACACCGGTCGGGTATTTAAGCCCGGTTAGGGCTTTTTCTAAGAGGACTTTGGCCACCGACGCCTCCGAACACCCCGACGCTCAAAGCTTCATCAAAGGAGGTCGGTTTGGAGTAAAATCAAGGGAGAGAAGACGGTGGGACTTGAGGATCATCATCCTAGAGCTTGGCGACGCGGATTCGACAAGTGTCTCCATCAGCAAGGTATCAAGGCCTAGTGGAGAGGGAACAATGACCTTATCAGCTCCTCGAACAGCATCAATCAGTCCCATCCCTCTGACGAGTCGAGTGAAAGTTCAAACAATAAAGAATACATCAACAAAAGCACTAAGAACTCTCTCTTGAGCGTGTCGACTAGGTTTGATGAAGAAACTTGCCGAATCCGCGTTGGCAAGCTCTAGGATGAAGATCTATGCGTTCTACCTTCTTCTCCCGCTTGATGCCTGATAAACGTCTAAATATACGTATTTTATACGTATTCATTTGTATTATTTTATTATCTTTTTGATAAGTCAATGCCCTTTTTATAGTCTAAATCTCTTTATTTTGTGTTGCAGACCCTAAATGAGCTCAAGAACGTATTTAGGAAGAATTCGACACCAAATACGACGTTTTTGGGGTTTTCACTGTAGCAGTACTGTAGCAGAAATACTATAGCATAATCACTGTAGCAGGGGTACTGTAGTACCGAGGTGAAAAGTTTCTGCAAAATTCTCTGGATGCCTCACGGGCAACCTCACGGCCGTGAGGCAGCCCGTGAGGAGTCGCGACTTTCACCCTTTTTAAAGACTTTTAGGGCATGGAAAATGGGACTTTTGATCTATTCTTCTAGGGCCGGCGCCCCACCTTCCTTGCCGGCCATTTCCGGCGATCTACGACACAATCTTCACCAAGAGGGAGGCACACATCGAAGGAGAAGGTTTGGAGAGAAGATCCAAGACATCAAGGTGTATTTTGAAGGTCTTCATCCATTCAAGGGTTTCCAAAGCTAGAGGGAGTGTTTCTTCCTTCTTTTCTTGTTTATTTGCTCTTTGAACTTGTGTAAGTGTTCCTCTTTCATGAGGAACTAACTTATTTATGGTTTGGACATGATGAACTCTAGGGGTGTTTGTTTGTAATTTGGATGATTATCCTTGTGATGTATTGTTGGATGTTGTATTTCTTTTATGGAATCTTATAGTTTGTGGTTCATGTTTGGTGTATTTTAATGCCTTGGTATGCATGAGAACTCGGTGTGCCATTTCTAGGAAATGCTAGGTTGCATGACCATTGCCCTAGTATTAGACTCACCAAGCTTGAAAGGGATTCATGTATGAATACACCGTGACCATCGGGTATTTCGTACCCCTCCAACCATTAGGGATGAACATAGATATTGTGTTTGACCCTAATTAGAGATTTCCCTAAGTTCAATGCAATCATAGGAGGATTTGGGCGGATGTGATTCCGATCCAATACTTCTATCGGATTAGGGGTTGATCGTCGTGACCATCGGGGTTGACCTACTTTAGGAGTCTCTTGGCCCAGCTACCATCTCAACATTTCATCCTAAATTCAGGACCTAATGACAACTCTAGGGGAATTCATTGTCCAAATCACCTCTTCGTGTGTTTGATTCTCCCTTGTTCGCTAAATGTGTGTAGTAGTAGCCCGGATTTCATATTAGTAGTTTTTTTTATCTTTTCGCAATCACTATTTATCTTTTGTAGTGTTAGGCTAGGAAATAGACGAAAGGGGAGTAATAGTAGCTCCTTGGGCCCTTGGGAATACGACCCACTCGTGCTTGCGCGAGTGGTTTATTACTTGACGACCCCGTGCTCTTGCGGGATAATCATCAATTCCACTCCAAAATAACCTCCTCCGATGAATATTTGAGCGCGGGCGTGCTTGGAGGCGCCGGTGGCAAGATCTCTTGCGAAAAAGCCCTAAACGGGCTCAAATACCCGAGCGGTGTGCGGGCCAGTGTGCGCCCGCACACCTGGCCGCACACCTGTGTGCGGGCTGGTGTGCGGCCGCACACTTGGCCGCACACCCTTCTGCGAAGGGTGTGCGGGCCGCACACAGCCCGCACACGGGCCCGAAAACGGGCCTGAATAGGCCCGTTTCGTGTAGGAGTGCCCGAATGACGTCCGGAGCTTGTTTAACCTTCATTTCTTCGCTCCTTGGCCTCGATTTTCATCCTCTAAATGCTCCTCCTCACGTAGATGGCTCGTAGATGCCCTGAAATAGAAAAACACGAAAAACACATCAAAGGGCACCGGTTTCATTCAAATAATGCATGAAAGTACATGTAATGCACCGTTACAAAACGGTGTATTTAGACACTTATCAACGACCCGTGCGCTTGCGGACAATCGACCAAGTTTTTGGCGCCGTTGCCGTGGAATTCCAAGAATGCTAGGAAAACCTCTAGCTCACTGCTCTAGTCATTTATCTTTCTTTTTGTGAATATTTGTTTTTGTTTGTGTCTTTTACCATTTTGTGCATATTTATTTGTTTTCCTTCTTCTTGTTTCCTTTGATAGCTTATTGTTTGTAATTTTTTTGTTGACACAGAGCCATGGATTTCCAAGAAAACTTGTTGGCTGAAGAAATTAAAGCAATTGAAGAAAGGATGGAAAATTATTTTGCCATGGAAGAAATCCAAAGCAATCCATACCAAAGTTTCTATGACTCATATTGGGGAGGATACGAAATGTGGAAGTTCGATCTTTGTTCGCTTCTCTTGTGCTTTGTTTCTTGTGTAGAAGTTGTGTGTCTAAGTTTTTGTCGAGTTTTATTTTTTGTTGGGATCTTAGTTAAGGTCTTTTTGAGAGGTTAAAAGATGGGGGAAAAGTGTTTTAAAGGCTTTAGCAAGGAAGGGACCTTGCGGGCACTTAGTGTGCCCGCAAGGAGCCAAAGAAGAGGCCTTGCGGCCTCCCATGCGGCCGCATGGGAGCCCGCAAGGACCAAAGCCAGGAAGGCTTGCGGGCTCCCTTGCGCCCGCAAGGGAGGCCGCATGGCCTTCTGGAAAGGGCCTTGCGGCCTCCCTTGCGCCCGCAAGGGAGCCCGCAAGCCCTCCCGCGTTTTTGGTCTTTAGTTACGCGTTTTCAAACTCTTAGGGCCTATATAAGACCCCATTTCCCTCTCTTTTTCCCCCCATCTTGAATCCCCATTTCCCCCTCCATTAGATCTCCATTCTTGAGCTCCAAGAAAGGAGAAAGGTGTTGATCTTCCCCTCTTCTCCATTGGTGGTGAATCTCCTCTAGTTCTAGCAAGAATTGAGGTAGGTTTTCTTCTCTTCTTCAATTCCTTGTTCTTTTATTCATTTCTTTTTAGATCCATGGAGAATTAGTGTGGATTTAGCATGGATCTACTATTCAATTGGAATTTAGCCATGGATCTAATGTTTGAATGGTATAGGAGCCTTGATTTCATGTTTGGTGTAGAATGAAGGAGATCCTTGATCTCTAAACCTTTGATTCTTGTAGATCCGAACCCAATTAGGATGTTCTTGATTTCATTTTGATTTTGAGGGTTTAAGGATTCTATTATTGTTAATTCTTGAATCTAGAGCACTTAGTAAACCCTAGAAGCCTTGAGATCTAATTTTGGAGCATTCTTTCCTCTCTTATTGATTGGATAAGGTTGTGATTGATTCTTGTTTTTCTTGGATGGTTAATGGCTTCAAGAAGGTGGATCTAAAGGCAAGGGTAAAGATCAAGTGGGCGAGTGATCCAAGTGTTCGATCTCGCCAAGTTTGTGAGTGGGAATTGTTTAAATTAAAGAGCTATGATCATGCTTGTTTAATGATGCATGCCTTGAAATGAGAAATTCTTGATCTCAATGGATTCTTGAAATGTTTCTTGAAAACTGAAATTATGATACTATATGATCTTTTAATTTCTTGATTTCATCTCAAAGGCTCATGAGATGATTTCCTTGAGGCCTAGAAACCTTGATGTTTATGATCTTGCTTAACTATTGATTCTATTACAAAAGACTCATGAGATGATTTCCTTGAGATCTAGAAATCTTGATGTTTATGATCTTGTTAAATTCTTGATTATTTATATTTGATGTGGATTGGATAATCCTATGGGTTGAACTACATGTTTTCAAGATTTGTGAATTTGAGAATTCGATGTTCTTGTTATTTTGACCGAATAAGGGTCTATGTAAACCAAATTGAGATTCTCCACGATGTTATCGTATTTGAAATGAGTTTTCAAAGAATACTCTTGTGTTGATTTTCTTGATGAAAATGACATTGTTGTCGATGCTTTCGCAAAAAGGATTTACTCTTCGATTAAGAGTTGTATTTTATGCGAATTTGTGATCTCTTGTTGAGATATGTGATTTTAAAATGATACGTTTATGATTAGCCTATGGGCAAACTATTTGTGATCTCTTGATGAGATATATGATTTTATAACGATACGTTTCTGATGAGCCTACGGGCAAGCTATTTGTGATCTCTTGATGAGATATATGATGTGTTCATGATGAGCCTACGGGCGGGATAGGATATCCCAAATGTTTCGATGGTGACATTGGGGAGGATCCCCGTCTTCTGCAGAAGCGAGTCTCCACGGACCGACCTATGGGGTGGCGTGGAGTTCTCGGCCGATGAGCCCTTTACGGAGGCGCGGAGTGAACTCCGAAGGTGCTTGTGTTGGGTACCCGGAGTCACCACACGGGATACTCAACGGCCAACGCCAAGATACGCGCATCTTGGTGGCTCTTGACCTAACCACGGCCATGGTTAGTGATGGAGGGTTTTTCATAGGCTATTGTTGATGCTATCGATAAAGGATTTCTGCATGCGTTGCACTATAAATTCTTATTTCGATGGGTTTGATCTTTTGATCTTTTGACGAGTATTCTTAACTTGAATTTTCAGTATTGAATCTCTTTACAAAAGATTTTCAAAGACTTATTGATGCCTTTCTTTGAGAAAGTTAGAAAGCTTGTTATATTGAAATGTGTATTTAAAGCATTTTGTAAGTTGTGATTGTTAAAGATTTACATATGTTTTCGGCATACCATTCTTTACACTTGTATGAGTTATAGCCCCATGTTCAACCCCTCACCGAGTAACTTAGTTACTCACCCATTCTTCTTCTCCCCTTTTCGAGGTGTTAGCACGGCGGCAGGGCGTAAGAAGTGATAGTGCTTGGCATCCATTCTCGCATTTACCTTTGACTAGTGTATGATTCATAAACATTGCCGTTATGCATAAGATGGATCCACTAGGACCTATGTTTTCGTATTTCCATTTGATCTTGTATAATCTTGATTGGTTCAGTCAGGGACCTTAGGTTGTATGAGTCTACATTCGGTGTTTGTGAAATACTATGATTGTGTCCATGATCATTGGTGATGTGATTTCCGGGGATATATGTACATTTATGTGCGAGTCTCGTTGATCTTGTTTAGGGTTGTGATTGAATACCTTAGATTTAGAGTATTATTGTGGTAATGTTAATATCGTACAGGTAACAGGTTAGCCTTACGGCGACCTGGGGTTGAGGCAGGTGTTGACCTCCCCTGGGTTGTCGTGGCGGTAGTGCCATGGACCGGGACCCGAGGGTCGGGGCGTGACACTACTTTAGTGGTATCAGAGCGAGGTTATCATGATTGGGTCAGTATATAGTTTAATGATTGGGTCAGTATAAAGTTACATGATTGGGTCGGTACGAGATTTCATGATTGGGTCAGTAACCAGTTTAGAGTTTAGAAATGGATTTTGTCAATATTAGCTTGACTTAAAGTCAGTCTTCTGATTGGGACAGGAAGTTGATCTTCTGTTATTTACCACTGTCTTCTGATTGGGTCGGAAAGTAAATTTTTGTTTTCTGCAACTATCCCCTGATTGGGTCGAAAAGTTGATATTTTGATTCTTGTATCCAATGGATCCAAATAGAGTCTGACTTATTGCATTTGATGCATATAGAAGCATTCCTAAGAATTTTCTTACGTTCTTGTCTCAGTAAAATGCCAGCACTACGCTCACGCGCTCGCCAAGGGAGAGTTACTCCCTCTGCTGATGCTACACCGGTATACTTTCTATCTTTCAGCTTGATGCTTATGTTTTGATTGATTCTGGGTCAGAACGTTCCTTTGTTAGCACTGTTTTTGCATGCCATGCCGATAGACAGCCTTCCTTCTTAGGGTGTGAGTTGGTGATTCAAACCCTTCTTGGTGAGGAGGTAGTTCGGAGTTTGGTGTTTAGAGAATGTCCTGTGTTAGTTTGTGGAGAAGTGTTGGAGGCAGATTTGATTCCTTTAGAGATGAAGGATTTTGATGCCATTCTTGGTATGGATTGGTTGGATAGGCATCATGCTTCCATTGATTGTTTCTTGAAGGAAGTAACTTTTCCTAGGTCCTCAGGACCTGCAGTAGTGTTGAAGGGGAAGAGAAGGACTTTACCTTCATGTTTGATTTCGTCCTTGGAAGCTAGAAGATTGGTGAGTAAGGGTTGTTCTGCGTTTTTGGCTCATGTGGTGGACACAAGAGTTAAGGAGCTTCAGAGTGTTAGTGAAGAGTTGGTGCAAGAGGTGAAGAAGTTGCAGGCCGGGGAGACTAGTGAATTTAGATTGAGAGATGATGGGATCTTGGAGTTTCGAGGACGTGTTTGTGTTCCATCGGATTCTGAGCTGAGGAAAGCTATTTTGGAGGAAGCTCATTCTTCAGCTTATGCGGTTCATCCTGGGAGTACCAACATGCATAGAACCATTAAGGAGAGTTATTGGTGGCCTGGAATGAAGAGGGAGATAGCAGAGTTTGTGGCTAAGTGTTTGGTGTGTCAGCAAGTTAAGGCAGAACACCAAAGGCCATCTGGGTTCTTACAACCTCTTCCTATCCCAGAATGGAAGTGGGATCATGTGACTATGGATTTTGTGGTTGGTTTACCACGAACGCCTCGAGGTTGTGATGCAGTGTGGGTGATAGTGGATAGACTAACAAAGTCGGCACACTTCTTAGCAGTGCATACTAAGTACTCTTTGGAGAAATTGGCAAAGTTGTACATTGATGAGATAGTAAGGTTGCATGGGGTGCCAACTTCGATAGTTTCAGATCGAGACCCCAGATTTACTTCCCGTTTTTGGCCTAGGTTTCAGGAGGCCTTGGGTACGACTTTGAGGTTCAGTACTGCTTATCATCCTCAAACGGATGGTCAGTCCGAGAGGACTATTCAGACCCTCGAGGACATGTTGAGGGCTTGTGTGATAGATTTCCAAGGGAGTTGGGAGCAACATTTGGCATTAGTGGAGTTTGCCTATAATAATAGCTTCCAAGCAAGCATTGGTATGGCTCCGTATGAAGCTTTGTATGGAAGAAAGTGTAGAACTCCTCTTTGTTGGGATGAAGTGGGAGAAAGAAAACTTCAAAGTGTGGAGTTGATTGATCGAACGGTTGAGAAAGTAGCAGTGATTAGAGGTAGATTGAAAACAGCTCAAGACAGGCAAAAGAGTTATGCCGATAACCGTAGAAGATTTTTGGAGTTTCAGGTTGGGGATAGAGTATTCTTGAAGATCTCTCCTTGGAAAGGGGTAATTCGGTTTCGAGGTAGGGGAAAGTTGAATCCCCGATTTATAGGTCCATTTGTGATCCTGGAGAGGATTGGACCGGTGGCATACCGATTAGAATTACCGCCTGAGTTGGAGAAGATTCATAACGTGTTCCATGTTTCCATGTTGAAGAAGTATATCCCTGACCCTTCTCATTGTCTTGAAGCTCCGCCGGTAGAGTTAAGAGAAGATTTGAAATTTGAAGTGCAACCGGTAGAGATCCTTGATTCTCAAGTGAAAACCCTTCGGCGAAAGATTATTCCTATGGTTAAAGTGCTTTGGAGAAATGATGTGGTAGAAGAGGTAACTTGGGAACCTGAGGAAGTGATGAAGAGCAAGTATCCCCTTTTGTTTGAATCTTGAGGTATGCCAAAAATTTCGAGGCCGAAATTTCTTTAAGGGGGGTAGGTTGTGGAAGTTCGATCTTTGTTCGCTTCTCTTGTGCTTTGTTTCTTGTGTAGAAGTTGTGTGTCTAAGTTTTTGTCGAGTTTTATTTTTTGTTGGGATCTTAGTTAAGGTCTTTTTGAGAGGTTAAAAGATGGGGGAAAAGTGTTTTAAAGGCTTTAGCAAGGAAGGGACCTTGCGGGCACTTAGTGTGCCCGCAAGGAGCCAAAGAAGAGGCCTTGCGGCCTCCCATGCGGCCGCATGGGAGCCCGCAAGGACCAAAGCCAGGAAGGCTTGCGGGCTCCCTTGCGCCCGCAAGGGAGGCCGCATGGCCTTCTGGAAAGGGCCTTGCGGCCTCCCTTGCGCCCGCAAGGGAGCCCGCAAGCCCTCCCGCGTTTTTGGTCTTTAGTTACGCGTTTTCAAACTCTTAGGGCCTATATAAGACCCCATTTCCCTCTCTTTTTCCCCCCATCTTGAATCCCCATTTCCCCCTCCATTAGATCTCCATTCTTGAGCTCCAAGAAAGGAGAAAGGTGTTGATCTTCCCCTCTTCTCCATTGGTGGTGAATCTCCTCTAGTTCTAGCAAGAATTGAGGTAGGTTTTCTTCTCTTCTTCAATTCCTTGTTCTTTTATTCATTTCTTTTTAGATCCATGGAGAATTAGTGTGGATTTAGCATGGATCTACTATTCAATTGGAATTTAGCCATGGATCTAATGTTTGAATGGTATAGGAGCCTTGATTTCATGTTTGGTGTAGAATGAAGGAGATCCTTGATCTCTAAACCTTTGATTCTTGTAGATCCGAACCCAATTAGGATGTTCTTGATTTCATTTTGATTTTGAGGGTTTAAGGATTCTATTATTGTTAATTCTTGAATCTAGAGCACTTAGTAAACCATAGAAGCCTTGAGATCTAATTTTGGAGCATTCTTTCCTCTCTTATTGATTGGATAAGGTTGTGATTGATTCTTGTTTTTCTTGGATGGTTAATGGCTTCAAGAAGGTGGATCTAAAGGCAAGGGTAAAGATCAAGTGGGCGAGTGATCCAAGTGTTCGATCTCGCCAAGTTTGTGAGTGGGAATTGTTTAAATTAAAGAGCTATGATCATGCTTGTTTAATGATGCATGCCTTGAAATGAGAAATTCTTGATCTCAATGGATTCTTGAAATGTTTCTTGAAAACTGAAATTATGATACTATATGATCTTTTAATTTCTTGATTTCATCTCAAAGGCTCATGAGATGATTTCCTTGAGGCCTAGAAACCTTGATGTTTATGATCTTGCTTAACTATTGATTCTATTACAAAAGACTCATGAGATGATTTCCTTGAGATCTAGAAATCTTGATGTTTATGATCTTGTTAAATTCTTGATTATTTATATTTGATGTGGATTGGATAATCCTATGGGTTGAACTACATGTTTTCAAGATTTGTGAATTTGAGAATTCGATGTTCTTGTTATTTTGACCGAATAAGGGTCTATGTAAACCAAATTGAGATTCTCCACGATGTTATCGTATTTGAAATGAGTTTTCAAAGAATACTCTTGTGTTGATTTTCTTGATGAAAATGACATTGTTGTCGATGCTTTCGCAAAAGGATTTACTCTTCGATTAAGAGTTGTATTTTATGCGAATTTGTGATCTCTTGTTGAGATATGTGATTTTAAAATGATACGTTTATGATTAGCCTATGGGCAAACTATTTGTGATCTCTTGATGAGATATATGATTTTATAACGATACGTTTCTGATGAGCCTACGGGCAAGCTATTTGTGATCTCTTGATGAGATATATGATGTGTTCATGATGAGCCTACGGGCGGGATAGGATATCCCAAATGTTTCGATGGTGACATTGGGGAGGATCCCCGTCTTCTGCAGAAGCGAGTCTCCACGGACCGACCTATGGGGTGGCGTGGAGTTCTCGGCTGATGAGCCCTTTACAGGAGGCGCGGAGTGAACCTGAAGGTGCTGTGTTGGGTACCCGGAGTCACCACACGGGATACTCAACGGCCAACGCCAAGATACGCGCATCTTGGTGGCTCTTGACCTAACCACGGCCATGGTTAGTGATGGAGGGTTTTTCATAGGCTATTGTTGATGCTATCGATAAAGGATTTCTGCATGCGTTGCACTATAAATTCTTATTTCGATGGGTTTGATCTTTTGATCTTTTGACGAGTATTCTTAACTTGAATTTTCAGTATTGAATCTCTTTACAAAAGATTTTCAAAGACTTATTGATGCCTTTCTTTGAGAAAGTTAGAAAGCTTGTTATATTGAAATGTGTATTTAAAGCATTTTGTAAGTTGTGATTGTTAAAGATTTACATATGTTTTCGGCATACCATTCTTTACACTTGTATGAGTTATAGCCCCATGTTCAACCCCTCACTGAGTAACTTAGTTACTCACCCATTCTTCTTCTCCCCTTTTCAGGTGTTAGCACGGCAGCAGGGCGTAAGAAGTGATAGTGCTTGGCATCCATTCTCGCATTTACCTTTGACTAGTGTATGATTCATAAACATTGCCGTTATGCATAAGATGGATCCACTAGGACCTATGTTTTCGTATTTCCATTTGATCTTGTATAATCTTGATTGGTTCAGTCAGGACCTTAGGTTGTATGAGTCTACATTCAGTGTTTGTGAAATACTATGATTGTGTCCATGATCATTGGTGATGTGATTTCCAGGGATATATGTACATTTATGTGCGAGTCTGTTGATCTTGTTTAGGGTTGTGATTGAATACCTTAGATTTAGAGTATTATTGTGGTAATGTTAATATCGTACAGGTAACAGGTTAGCCTTACGGCGACCTGGGGTTGAGGCAGGTGTTGACCTCCCCTGGGTTGTCGTGGCGGTAGCTCAACAATGGGAATACCCTCACCAAGGAATGCTACAAGAACCCCCCTTTCAAGAACCATGGCAATATCATCCTCCAGTCATTCATAGTAAGCAACTTAATCAATGGGGATTTAATAGTAGCTCCTTGGGCCTTTGGGAATACGACTCACTCGTGCGTGCGCGAGTGGTTTATTACTTGACGACCCCGTGCGCTTGCGGGATCACCATCACTAGCCATTGCATTCTTTACTTTTTTCTTATTATCATTTTTCTTTTCCGTTGATATTAACTTTTTCCCACTCTTCTTGGTTTTGCAAGGTACTGTGCATGACACGTTCGAATCCATCTACCTTGATTACACCGGATAGTGAAATTGAAAGAACTTTGCATCGGAGATTGAGAGAAGTTGGTGAAGTGTCGGGTACTCAGAACATTGAAATTGAAGATAGAGAGTCTTCGATCATGGCCGAAGAGCGTCGCACTTTATCCGAATATGAAAGACCACAATTCACGGGTGATGAGTTTAGTGTTCAAGCACCATCCGTGGCATCCAACAACTTTGAAATTAAAGCTAGTACAATCCGCATGGTCCAGAACTCGGTTCAATTCAATGGTCTCGCGAATGAAGATGCACATGATCATCTTTCCCGGTTCCTCTAAATTTGCTCGACATTCAAGATTAATGGGGTGTCGGACGATGCTATCCGTTTGAGACTATTTCCATTCAGTTTGAGAGACGTAGCTTACCGTTGGCTTACATAATTGTCTCCGGGGTCTATAAAAACATGGAAGGATATGGTCGAAAAATTCCTTGGGAGGTATTTTCCGCCAAGCAAAGCGGCAAAGTTGAGACAAGAAATTTCAGCCTTTATACAAGGGGATTCTGAAACGTTATTTGAAGCCTATGAGAGATTCAAGGATCTCCTTAGAAGATGCCCTCATCATGGTTTTGCCTCATGGATGAGGGTGCAAATAATTTATAACGGGCTGAATTATGCTACTCGCCAACTCATTGATGCCACAACGGGTGGTTCCCTTAGCAACAAGTATCCCGATGAGGCCGAGTAATTGCTTGAGTCTATGGCAAGCAATGAATCACATTGGGCCTCAAGAGGATCTTCACAAAAGACTGCTGGGCTTTATGAAGTTAGTAGCAATGATGCCTTGGCCGCAAAGGTTGATGTATTGACCCGAAAGCTTGATCTTCTTATGGGCAGTAGTTCGACGTCAGAATCGGTGATGACTTGTAGCACTTGCGGTGGTGGGCATGGTGCAGCCCAATGTCCAATTGCTAGCTCCTCTGTTGCTTCCATTGGGAATGTTGACTACATTGGGGGGCAACGAAATTAAGGGAACCCATATAGCTCAACTTACAATCCAGGGTGGAAGAACCACCTAAAGTTTTCATGGAACCAAGGCCAACAGCAAAGAGGTATACCACCTCAAAGATCTCAATTTCAACAACCGGCCTTTGAGAAGAAATTTTCTACTGAACATGTCCTTGCCAAGTTCATGCTCAGTACCAATGACAGGTTCAATAGCTTAACCAGTAGCATGGATGCACAATTCGGCAAGGTGAATGCTCAGCTCACTCAGCACGCCGAACAGTTTAGTGAGATAGGTTCTGTGTTGAGAAACCTCCAAGCTTCGGTAAAGTCACTTGAGCATCGGGTAGGGGAACTCGCGAAGGCAAATTCTGAGCGTCCTCTAGGCTGTCTTCCAAGTAACACGGAGGACAATCCAAGGGAGCACTTAAAGGCCATTGCTCTTAGAAGTGGAAAACAAGTGGAGACAAGGGTCGAAGTTGACCCAAGTGTCAAGAAAAGTGGGGTAGCCTCCGGGGAAGACCCCAAGCTAGTGGAAGAAAACGGTGAAGGCAAAAATCGGGGAAGAAACGATAAGCCGCAACAACAAGAACCAACAAAATCATCCGAGTACAAGCCTCCAATACCTTATCCAACCAGATTGAAGCATGACAAGGAAGATGTTCACTTTAGAAAATTCATAAACATCTTCAAACAACTCCACTTGAACATTCCTATCGTTGAAGCATTGACTCAAATGCCGAAATATGCCAAGTTTTTAAAAGAGCTCCTCACAAACAAGAGAAAGTTGGAGGAAGAAGGTAAGGTTGCACTTACGGGGAATTGCTCGGCCATCCTAGAAAAGAAGCTCCCACAAAAGTTGAAAGATCCGGGAAGCTTCATTATCCCGCGCATGCTTGAAGGTGGAGTCCAAGAAAATGCCCTAGCAGATTCGGGGGCTAGCATAAACGTCATGCCCTACACCATGTATTTGAAACTTGGCTTGGATGAGTTACGGCCTACGAGGATGACCTTACAATTGGCGGATCGATCAACAAGAAAACCTCGTGGGATTGTTGAAGATGTGATTGTCCGAGTGGGCAAATTTGTTTTTCTTGTGGACTTTGTTATCATGGACATAGATGAGGATGTGGAGATACCACTGATCCTTGGCCGACCATTCCTGAGCACCTCGGGTGCCCTAATTGATTTGAAAGGAGGGAAGTTAACGCTAAGAGTCGGAGAAGAGGAAGTGGTGTACACTTTGCCAGCTGCTATAAAACATTCTTTAGATCATGATGACACACTTTACTTTATTGATGAAACTGATAGGTTGATTTCTGATTGTGTGCAGGAGGTGCTCTCTATAAACCCTTTGGATGAGTACTTGGGAGAGTTGGAGAATGAAGAACAAGAAGAATCTCACCACCATCCTCAAATTCATAACTTGAAGCAATCAAAAGAGTGGGTGTTCTGTACTAATGCTAAGGAAAAGGAAAAAAAATAATCATTTGTGAAGAAAATGTGGAGGGAGATTCATGGGAGAAAAAAGAAAGGTACCAAGCTTCATCACCCCACATCTCAAGAAAAAAAGGTAAAATTTTCACCTCTCTCTACTCATGAACAATTCGAGGTCTTTTCAATGTTATCACTGAATTTACCGGGAAGAAACAACATTTCAAGGGAAACTGGGGGTGGCTTCAAACTCTTTGAGCCACCATGAGGTAAGGAAAAAGGTACGTCAGACTCGTGACGTTAAACAAGCGCTTCTTGGGAGGTAACCCAAGCATTCGGGGGCGTTTTCTTGCATTTTTCGTATCTTAGGTCTTAGTTCACTTTAATTTTCGTATTTCTTCACCTTGTTTTGTTTTTGAATAAGTTCATGCTCGCACACTTGGCACATTATTCTCATCATTTTAATTGTGATGTATTTGTGCAACTTCTTGAGAAACTCATGTTTAAATGTTAATTCGTATGCTAGATCGTCGTTCTATTTATTTCACTTGTTTTTGGAGAAGTCTTCGAGCTTTCTATATCATCTTTACTTCATTTGAGGCAGGTTTTCGAAGTTCTCAAATGGTTTTTAAGGGTATACGGCCTCACGGGGTCGTATGGTGGCCGTCTGAAACGAACACAGAGCCAACCAGAGGCTCTGCACCATTTCAGACGGCCCCGCAAACGGCCCCCATACGGGGCCGTCTGCTGGGCATTTGTCTTCTCGGCCCATACGGCTTCCCCCATTTTAAACCATCATCTTTACACTCTCCCTTCCTTTCTCTCATTCCTCTCACCCTCCACCGATTTTCTCTCTTCTTTCAACCTCATTTCTTGGCCAAATCTTCTCATTTTTTCTCCTAAAACTTCTCCAAATCCATTGGAGACTTCGATCTAGTGATTTTCCCCGAGTTTGAAGCTTGTTTTCTCAAGATTTCGTCGGTATGCTTTTTCAATGCCCTAATTTTTTCTTTCTCATTTCTTGGGCATTCTTGGAGATTTTGTGTGGAATTTCTTTAGCATTTTGTTTGGTTTAGATGATGTGAATGTTATGGATGAATTTTCATTCAAATTTATGTAAAAACATTTTTGATGCTATGAATATAGGGGAGACTCTTACCGCGTGAATAGTGACCATACGGCCCCTATACGGCCGTATGACCTCAAAAATTGGATTTTTCACTTGTTTCCTCTATCTCTTGCGTTGTATTTTGCTTCATCTTGAATTCCTATGAGCTTGAACAAGGTTTCTTTTCATTGTAGGAATGCCTCACACTAAAACACTTGCCTCCAAGCGCCCAAGAACCACTGGACCTTCATCTACACCCGATGAACCCGTCTTCAAGTTGGCCCATCATTGAGAGAGATATGATAGATTGAAGACAAAACCATTTGGAACATTATGCTACCTTGATTGGGGACTTGTGGAGAACCTTGGGATCGCAAATCAAGTCAAGGATTGGCTATCACTTAATTGTTGGGACAAGCTTTTTACCATAAATGAGCCAACCTTTCGCCAATTAACTTTGGAGGTGTTGAGTACATTTGAGGCACGTCAAGATGGAGACTCCGTGTGGGATAGGAACATTATCACCATTCGGTTTCAAGCTTTTGGCAAGAGGCGTACTATGCACCACTTGGACTTCGCCAAATACTTGGGTATCTATAATGATGAGTTTATCAAATCCATGCCCGGTAAACGTCTTAAGCTTGATTTCCCAAGTGAAGTGGGTAGAAGCGACTATTGGGCGACCTTGGCGGGTGACGATCAGACCCGAAAAGCCTCGCGCATGATTGACCCGGCACACAGGTTCATTCATGCTTTGATTGCTCGTTCTATTTGGGGCCGCACTGATAGCAAGGGGGTTGTCACTCAGTCCGATCTTTACACGATGTATGGCATTGTCGAGCGGCGCCCTACTCACCTAGGCCACCTTGTCGCCGATGCATTTCTTCACCAGGGCTCTTATACACGATTGAAGGCTATATTTGCTGGGCCCTATGTGACTAGATTGATCCGTGGCATGGGTCTATTTGAGCAGACGCGAGGTATGACCGTGGTAGGAGGTGCAGTACCCCTCAGGCAGGCCCACATTCGGGCGATTGGCTTGGTAGTGAATGAGCGTGTGAGTAGCAGACCGACACATCACCAGGCCACTGGTGACTCTAGTCAGCGACAGACAGAGCACACAGAGTCAGAGCCTGAAGACGCACCTGTTCCCACCCCCGGCTTCGACATGAGACTCAGGGGGATCGAGGGAGAGGTACAGGCCGTGCATGAGGCGCAGCGTGAGATTCGTGGCCAGCTTCACCAGATTATTGAAGGATAGCGTCGGCTCGAGGCAGATTTTTGCCGTTTCATCACTTCACACTATGGTTCATCCTAGCACGCTATTTCCACTCTTTCTGCCGCCATGCCACCACCACCAGCACCAGATTGTGATGAGTAGCAGCTTGTTGGAACATGAACAATTTCGTTTACTTTTGTTTGCTTTATTTTATCTTTTTGTTTTTTGTTGAGATGGCTTGGTTCTCCCAACCGACTTGTGTTGTGAAACTTTGTGTTATTTTCATCTTTGTGTTTTTGACTACTCCCTAGTTTCTCTCTTGTGTTTTTATTTTTTTAATTCTTGTGGAATGATGATGTCCCCTTTTTGCCTCGCAGGGCATTGAGGGAATTTGGTGAGCTTTCCTAATTTTTAATGGAGGTCGGACGAGACATGTGTTGCTCACCACACTTTTTGTCGAGTCTCACCTCCCCACACCCACAAGAGTAACCGGGGAAGTTCATTTTCACCCTCCTCTTTTATTTTCATTAACGATTTGCCATGTTTTTCATGATTAGTGTACATTGAGGGCAATGCACAACACTAAATGTGGGGATGGGTGTATTTCATGTTTTAGGACCATTTGTTACATGCTAGTGTTACCTATGATGGCTTTGTTCAATCTTGTAAGATTCTTTTAGCTTGGATTAATGATTGATGTGAGTTACTTGTTTCTATGCTTTATTGAATTCTGTTTTACCCCTAGTATTGTCATGTGCACTGAATTTTTTTTTGTCGATGCCCTAGGAATAGCCAATGTGACTACTCTAACTCTCTTGTATGCGTAACACACTACTTTGACTACTTGGCCTTAGAACACTAAGTTCTATCCTCCAATGGGCTCTTAAGAACTTCTAATTCTTGTTGAGTTAATCCTAGTTTTGTGTCATGTAGTATACTCTGAAGATGGGATCTAGGGTAAAAATGAAAAAAAAAAAGAGTCTATGTCAGTATTCCTCTGCTTCTGAAGCATGAATGCGTCTATGTAGACTGTAATCGAGTAGTTGGGTGGCTCTTGTGCCTAACCAGCATATGCACCCTCCAGAAAGATTTCAAAATAATGTTGGTGCAGTCTACGTTAGTCGGACTCGAAAAAAAAAAATAAATGATGAAATGAAAATAAAAACCGTAGTGATCTTTTTGAGTATCTACCAAAGGTTTTGAGATGAAAGTGGATCTAGTTTCGAGCTTTAGAATTAGAAGGGTCTTACTTGGCCATTGAAGTAGGATTTAGTAGTTTAAGACTTAGTATTCTTTGTAAGTGGAGTGATTAGCATCTAGAGCTGTACTGATTGAAGTCCTTAGGCTAGACTAGATCAGGGCAAATGAGATATAAGATTCACTTACACGACACATACATATAAGGGGTGAGACAGGATATTTTATTATGCTTATTGACTATGACTCAACATCTATGTATCATTGTCCATTGCTTTTGGAATCTTATATTTGCTTGATGCCAGAGGTAATGCACTTAGCCACTTTTTAGTATCTTTGTTTTTCATTAGTTGATTGCATGGGGACAAGCAACGCTCAAGTGTGGGGATATTTGATAAGTGTCTAAATGTAGGTGTTTTCATATATATATCGTTTTCACTTTGCTTGTATTTTGTGAAGTTTGATGCCTATTTTGCGCTTAATCGTCTATTATTTGCTTTGTAGGGCATAAGGAAGCCATGGAGAACAAGAAGATATCATTTAGGCAAAAAGAGACGAAAACAGGAATTTCATACTACCCCCATACTACCCAGTATGGGAGCCGTATGCACTCTAGCAGCATAATGATTTGGACTTATTTGCCCAGATTTTCATACTACCCAGTATAAGGAGCCGTATGTACCCCGTATGAATCGCGAATAAGTGGGTATAAATACAGACTTTTAGGGCAGAATGAGGGACTTTTGGCTAAACTTTTTGCTGGACTTTTTGGAGGGCTTTTGCTGGACTGTTTTTGGGGGAGTTCTTGGGCGACCTAAGGGAAGAGAAGAAGGGCAAGAAATCTAGGAGATCATTGAAGCCCAAGGTCCAAGACTCTCAAGGCAAGAAGGCATCATCATTCAAGGGGCGATCTACCACGATTTGAAGGAAGGAGATCCGCGGCTAGAGGAAGCGTCATTCGGCATTCCTTTGGCGGTGGAAGCATCATTCGGCATATTTTCTACCTCCTCCTCCACCATTTCATCTAGGGAGTGTCATGATAAGTGCTTGCATGTACATATTATTTGAGATGTTTTCCATGCATGAGCATCACATTTTTCAGTTTATATTTCTCATTTCGTGTGTTTTTGTGTTCTTTCATGCAATCAGGGTTGTGAAGAAGATTTATGTGAAGAAAAGCAAAAATAGGTCATGATGGTACCGAGTGGAGTTCTTTTGTGCAAACACAAAGTTCAAGATGCAAATCGGGTCAAACAAGAGAGTATGTGCCAACTTCTAAAGGTTTCGAGACAATTTTTGTAGAAGGACACGAAGGCAGTCATGCTCGCTCGTTCTGATTTG
This sequence comes from Dioscorea dumetorum, assembly GCA_902712375.1. NCBI lineage: Eukaryota > Viridiplantae > Streptophyta > Magnoliopsida > Dioscoreales > Dioscoreaceae > Dioscorea > Dioscorea dumetorum. Next base: position 338,237 of record CACTHL010000882.1, on the reverse strand, counting down.
ATCGAAGATTTCAAAAGCTCTCCAAGGGTTTTTCAACATCAAGAAATGCCTCATGACCTACCACGCGATCGTGTGTCCGTTCGTTTGGCCTCAGAAGAAAAAACGTTCGAAATTGGGGACCTATAGATGCAGTTTTATAGAGGCTGAATTTCCACATGGGCATGTGGAATTTCCACACGGCCGTGTGGATTTTCGATCTTTGCCATTTTAAAGGCCGTTCTGAAGCGTTTTAAGGGGGACTTTTTCCTAACTTTGAGAGGAGGTTCGGCTAGGGTTTGAGAGGGTTTTTGCTGCGTTTTTTGGGCGTTTCTTCACCGATTCCTTCCAAGGAGAGCTATTGGGGGAGCCTTCGACGACTTCGATTTGGCAAGGTGTGCCCTAGGCTTGGAGGAAGGATCCGTGGAGAAGAAGAAATAGCCCTCATAGGCCATCAACACAAAGCTTAAGCGGGTTTTCTTTATGGATTTCTTGCACTTATCTTCATTTATTTTGATGAACTTATATTGCTCCATGGAGGGCTAAACCCCTAGTGGGTACTTGGACTTGTAAACCCTAGGTTTTCTATGTTTCATTGACTTTAATGCTTTTATTCAATTTGACTTTAAATTTGAGTTTCAATCTTGTGTGCTTAATTGTTTCTCCCTTAGAGTGACACTAGGGTTGAGGGCTAATCGAATCATCCTTTTGACGAGTGACCATCCCCATTAGGATTAGATTAACCAAGATTGAAGAGGGTCGAGAGGGTGAGTTGAGAGGTAGCGACACGTCCCATTTCCCCTCCGGTGTGGTTTTCCCTACCTTCTTATTCCAAGTATTACCTTCGATCTCAAAGAGAGTTAGGCGTTGAGAGAGGCCTTTCCGCCGGGACTTATTTGTGATTAGGGATCTTTCGCCTGGACCAAAGGGATTGATCTATAGTTCGGAATAGGGTTTACCGCTTGGAATCCCTATAGCGTAGCGCAGTCATACGTGGTGTGAGGTGTCGAGAGTCTTCTCTCCGCCGGACCTCGTAGGGGACTAGTCAAGGTTGACCTTAGATTTGGGATCTTGTATCTTTGGTTTCCACGACTCTTGAAATCTCTATTGAGTAAAAGTATTTGATGTCTTGCACTTGAAACAAGGAACCTAGGGGTAGTAGTGTCCGAGTACCCCATTCTTATCTCGATCTTTTCCTACACTCTAGCTTTAACTTTCAGTTCTTAATTTCTGTTTTGAATCACTTTTTAATCTCAACAAAAATTGGTTTTCTTTCTCTACCTAGCGAAGTATTTTTGTTTCTATCGTCTACTCCCTGTGGATTCGACTACCGACCCGTTGGGTACTTTATTACTTCGACACCCGTGCACTTGCGGAACACACACGCAAGGGTGTGTCATGTCAATTATGCTTTTCTTGTGTATATTACTTGATTGTATTGCTTGTTGTAGGATGATGACACACTAGACCCCCAAGGCCACCGGGTGTTGGTGAACCTTGGGGGGTTCTATCATGTATTTTGGATGATTGTTTGCTAATTTCATGCTTGGGTAATTTTGAGATCTAATCCTTTGTTTTCATGCTAAGTGCTACACTAAGGAGAAATCCGTAGCTCTTTTATGAGTGATGCATGTAGATGTGACTTGCTCGCATGTATTAGATCATGAATGGATTAGAAGGGGACACTTGTATCATCACGCCGAGAAATCGGGTGTTTGGTAGCCCTCCATGTAGGTTTAATCCGAAGAAGAGTAGGTTTACTCCTAAGTGAGATTTCCTCGTATTTATTGCAATCGTAGGAATGTGGATTTGGAAGAAATTCCTATCTATGTTCGTATGGGATTAGGGTTCAATCGCCGAGAAATTGGGGTTGTTCTATTCTTGGAATCTCATGGTCCATTTTACCCTTGCATCTTTTGTTCATCATCCATGTTTCATGATAACCCCTCAAGGGGATCCACATCCATAGGCCTTTACATTACATTGAGTTTCTTGCTTGCTTATTGCTTGTTCTCTCCAATTTGTTCTTAGTCTTGTTTTAATTTTTATTTGCACTTAGGAGAGTAAATTCCATCATTTAAGATCTTAGGCTAGATAATAGTCGAGAAGGAGTAATAGGAGATCTTTAGCCCCATTGAAAACGATCCCTGTGTCTTCGCACGAGGTATTACTTGGCGATCCCATACGCTTGCGGGGAAGCAACCAGCTTGCATGTACATATTATTTGAGATGCTTTTCCATGCATGAGCATCACATTTTTCAGGTTATATTTCTCATTTCGTGTGTTTTTGTGTTTTTCCATGCAATTAGGGTTGTGAAGAAGATTTATGTGAGGAAAAGCAAAAATAGGTCATGATGGTACCGAGTGGAGTTCTTTTATGCAAATACAAAGTTCAAGATGCAAATCGGGTCAAACAAGAGAGTATGTGCCAACTTCTAAAGGTTTCGAGACAAGTTTTGTAGAAGGACACGAAGGCAGTCATGCTCGCTAGTTCTGATTTCATCAAAGATTTCAAAAGCTCTCCAAGGGTTTTTCGACATCAAGAAATGCCTCATGACCTACCACGCGATCGTGTGTCCGTTCGTGTGGCCTCAGAAGAAAAAACGGGCGAAATCGGGGACCTATAGATGCAGTTTTATAGAGGCTGAATTTCCACACGGGCATGTGGAATTTCCACATGGCCGTGTGGAATTTCCACACGGCCGTGTGGATTTTCCACATGGCCGTGTGGATCCTCGATCTTTGCCATTTTAAAGGCCGTTCTGAAGCGTTTTAAAGGGGACTTTTTCCTAACTTAGAGAGGAGGTTCGGCTAGGGTTTGAGAGGGTTTTTGCTGCGTTTTGGAGGCGTTTCTTCACCGATTTCAACACCGATTCCTTCCAAGGAGAGCTATTGGGGGAGCCTTCGACGACTTCGATTTGGCAAGGTGTGCCTAGGCTTGGAGGAAGGATCCGTGGAGAAGAAGAAACAGCCTTCATAGGCCATCAACACGAAGCTTGAGGGGGTTTTCTTTATGGAATTCTTGCACTTATCTTCATTTATTTTGATGAACTTGTATTGCTCCATGGAGGGCTAAACCCCTAGTGGGCACTTGGACTTGTAAACCCTAGGTTTTCTATATTTCATTGACTTTAATGCTTTTATTCAATTTGAGTTTAAATTTGAGTTTCAATCTTGTGTGCTTAATTGTTTCTCCCTTAGAGTGACACTAGGGTTGAGGGCTAATCCAATCATCCTTTTGACGAGTGACCATCACCATTATGATTAGATTAACCAAGATTGAAGAGGGTCGAGAGGTTGAGTTGAGCGGTAGTGACACACCCCCTTTCCCCTCCGGTGTGGTTTTCCCTATCTTCTTATTCCAAGTATTACTTTCGATCTCAAAGAGAGTTAGGCGTTGAGAGAGGCCTTTCCGCTGGGACTTTTTTGTGATTAGGGATCTTTCGCCTGGACCAAAGGGATTGATCTATAGTTGGGAATAGGGTTTACCGCTTGGAATCCCTAGAGCGTAGCGCAGTCATATGTGGTGTGAGGTGTCGAGAGTCTTCTCTCCGCCGGGACCTCGTAGGGGACTAGTCAAGGTTGACCTTAGATTTGGGACCTTGTATCTTTGGATTCCACGACTCTTGAAATCTCTATTGAGTAAGAGTATCTAAAGTCTTGCACTTGCAACAAGGAACCTAGGGGGAGCAGTGTCTGAGTACCCCATTCTTATCTCGATCTTTTCCTACACTCTAGCTTTAACTTTCAGTTCTTAATTTATGTTTTTAATCACTTTTTAATCTCAACAACAATCTGTTTTCTTTGGCTACCTAGCGAAGTGTTTTTGTTTCTATCGTCTACTCCCTGTGGATTCGACTACCCACCCGTTGGGTCTCTTATTACTTCGACACCCGTGCACTTGCGGAATACACACACAAGGATGTGTCAATACGAATTACCTCCAGTCAGAGCCAAATTTGGTGGATATGTAATCTTGGTTTGCACAAAATGACAATGCCCCAATAATGCTGAGGGTTTCTTTCGTGATTGCAGCCTAGAAGAGGCCAAATCCTCTTATCAAGAAAAATCCTTGCAATGGAATGTTCAGTAAATCCATGAGATCGAAAACGCTAGGTAAATCAAGAAGAGATACATAGTCTGGAAGAAGTCATACCGATGTCAATGGAGGTGATACCGGGTACTGCACAGGACTTAGATGAAAATTATGACCGGTGTATGATGTTACAAAGCCTTAAAGAAGACCTCCAAGTCACTTCAATTTATAGTGATGAGAAGGATGATAACAAAAATGACAGCTCAGAAAGAGAGTATCCAATGATTGAAGTGGAAGAATGTGTTTTTTATCATCCAAGTCAAACGAAATACCCGAACACCTCATGGAATGTGTGTGAGCAACAATGAAAAAATCCACAATTCAGATTTGAAGAATATATTCCACAACAACAGCATGAGCCTAGCCTTGAAAACCTATTGACAAGATATGCTCAAGGATCTGAGGACCTCTTAGAGGAGCAATTTCAGGAAGAAAATTTGAATTTGGAGGATGTGCTGGCAAAATTTATCCTAAACACTTAAGCCAGCCTTCAAGCCTTTGAAATTCCACCTCAAACTCAACCGGGCCCCATTCATGACCTACAGATCCAAACTGAGCAATTTATTGAGGAAGTTCCTTTTGAACATGTCAAGGAAGCTAGTGAGAATAATGAGGAAGTGGGGGAGACAGAACAAGTTGTTGTATAGAATCAAATGGAGGGAGTAGAGCTTCAATTCGAGAATGATGAATGTTTGACTGGACGACATGTTTATGAGGAGGGGACAAAAGAAGAGGGTTTGCTGAAGACATATCTCTTTCAAGTTGAAAAGGTAAATGAAGCAAACCCCAAGGCAATGGAATAAGTAGTCTTCCTTGGTCATCAACCTGCAAAACTCAGCAATAAGGATTTGGGAATTAAACAAGATGTGGGTAGGAGGTTCAAACCATCCAAGGACCCACTTGAGTTGGCCTTAAACAATTCCTGGTCCAACTGGTTTCCGTGGAGGCCTAAATTAAAATTGGTCAAGCCTCCAATAAAAATGCATCCTGACTAGATAAAATTATGTTTATGGCAAGTAGCTATGCAAATTGTGGCAGGAAGGAGCACACCCTTTTCAAGCCTTCATAAGGTAAGAAACTGGTACGTCAAGCTCAAGACTTTAAACAAGCACTTCTTGGGAGGTAACCTAAGTAATTCTTGCTTTTGTGTTTTCTAGTTTTCTTTTAGTTAGCTCTTTATTTTTCTTTGAGCTAATTGATGGCTGGTGGTAATTGTATTTTCGGATTCTTGGTGTTCAAAGGCTCTGCATTGTAGTCTCTTTTGCTTATTAGCTAAGGTTGAACACCAACGCGTTAAAGTTTGAATAGCATCGGGATTTAGATTCCAGAAAAACTTTCCTAGACTGAACACAGGCAAAGCACGCCCGTGCTTATGGGTGTGCACTTTGTAGTATGTGATAAAATTGAGGTATGGGAAGAAGCATGGTTATGAGCACTGATAAACGTCTAAAAGTACGTATTTTACATGTATGTTGATGGTCGCCGCGCGCGTCGCTAAAAAGCCGGCACACGGCTCCCCGGCCGCAAGTGCACGGGTCGTCAAGTAATACCTATTGTGCGAGCACAAAAGGGTCGTATTCCCTAGGGTCCCGAGATCTACTATTACTTCTTCTTAGATTAGCTGTTTAGTCAAGTCAAAACATGGGTTTTGTTATAATAAAACGAAGTATGAAAATAAAGCAATAAAAGTGATCAAGCCACCAACAAACAATAAGCATGTAGAGAGAAAAAAAAGTATCACAGATAAGGCCCCAGGCAAGGATTCCCCCTGGAAGAACACCAATATGGATGATAAAATAAATAAATAATGCATGCATGGTTTGTAACAAGTTGGTCCGTTAAGACTCGGAAGTCGACTACCCCGGAACCTCCGTAGTGTAGCCCTAATCCAGTACAAGTTCCTTTGTCCAAATGATACTCACACGATGTCATTGGGATTAAGGAGCCTTGGTTAGAGTTATCTCTACGCAATTTCGCTAAGATAAACTCTACAACCTACGGGAGGCTACCGGCACCCGGAACCTCCGGTGTACCGGTACAATGAATCCCTCTTCATACTAAGTGGATCTAATGCAAGAGCGCACATCGCACAACCAAGCACAATCAATAAGATGAAATGCAGAGTTCTCATGCAAATCACTACAATTAAGTACACAAAGTATGAAACCAAATGACAAACCATGCATTCATTGAACTAAAAGTATAACATCCAATACAAGTATTCCTCCCAAGGTTCACCGGTTGCCCGGGGGCCTTGGGAGGTTTAGTTCGACATAAATAAGAAGGAAAGTTCAAACAATAAAGAGTACATCAACAAAAACACTAAGAACTCCCTCTTGAGCGTGTCCACTAGGGTTGATGAAGAAACGTGCCGAATCCGCGTCGGCAAGCTCTAGGATGAAGATCTATGCGTTCTTCCCTCTTCTCCCACTTGATTCCACTCCAAAATAACCTCCTCCGATGAGTATTTGAGCGTGGGGGTGCTTGGAGGCGCCGGTGGCAAGATATCTCTCTAAAAAAACCCTAGAAACCCTTTTAAACCCGAGCCGTGTGCGGCCTGGTATGCGGGCCGCACATGAGGCCCCACACCCTTCTGCCAAGGGTGTGCGGGCCGCACACAGGCCCGCACAGGGCCTGAAAACGGGCCTGAATAGGCCCGTTTCATGTAGGAGTGCCCGAATGACGTCTAGAGCTCGTTTAACCTTCGTTTCTTCGCTCCTTGGACTCGAATTTCATCCTCTAAATGCTCCTCCTCACGTAGACGGCTCGTACATGCCCTGAGATAGAAAAAACACGTAAAACACATCAAAGGGCATCAGTTTTATTCAAATAATGAATGAAAGTACAAGTAATGCACCGTTATAAAACGTTGTATTTAGACACTTATCATATGTGTTGTGTATTATTTTCATATTTTATTGTTGAATTTATGCCCTTTCGGTCTGAATTGCTTTATCTTTGTATTTCAGGCCAGTCAGAGTCCCTGGGGACTCGACGACGAGATGGGGAACGAACTTGACATCAAAATAGCGTTTTCGAGACGGGGATATTGCAGCACGGTACTGTAGCATTTACTGTAGCAGTTACTGTAGCTCATCACGGACTTCTCGGCAGAAAAGTAGAAATCCCGAGGGGTCATCATACCGGCTGTATGCTGACCCGTTTACCCATCGGGATTTGGGTGTTTAAGGGCTATCTAGGGCATCTTTTAAAGAGACTTTTGCATCATCTTGGAGAGAGTTTTGGGGGAGAAAGGAGGCTAGGGTTTGGGCATCACTTCCACACCATTTAGGAGGTCAAGAAGAGAGGAAATCCGAGCATTCTTCGGTGGGGAGAGCAAGATCTAGGAGGATCCACTCCAAGGGCTTCATTTCTTGGAGGTTGAAGATAACGGGAAGCCACCCCTTCGAGTGGTGTCTTCGGAAGGTTTTCTCCGGGGATTCAAGCGTCATTCGGCCTTCACCTTTTGAGGGAGTATTCCTCATGTTTATTTTAGTTATTTACATGGTTTGTTTGGTGGATTTGTTGAACATGAACAACTAAACCCAAGGTCACCAGATGTAGGGAAACCTTGGGGGCAAAACTTGTGATGTTTTGGATTATTTGAGTTATCTATTGTATGATTGGCTTGTTGTGATCCTTGTTTGGTATTCTTGAGTGTTTTGGTACATGTGCTTAATTGATGTATCAAATTGTTGGTAGTACTTTGTAGCATGACCATTGCCTTAGTGCTAGACTCCACCAAACTTGGAAGGGATTATTGTATAAATACGCCGTGACCATCGGGCCCCTCCATTTCTAGGGTTGAAAACTAACTAGTGTTTCCACCCTAACTTGAGGAAACCATCATTCTCCTTGCAACCATGTGAGAGGTTGAGTGGAAGAAATTCTTTATTCAACACTTGTACCGGGTTAGGGGTCAATTGCCGTGACCATCGGGTTGATCTAAGCTTAGGTTTTCTCGGTCCAACTAGCCACGTGCTTAATTTCTCAAATATCCTACTCACTTGAGTAGCTCCTTTGGGGATCCTCATAATGACCGTTTTCCATTCCTGAGCATCTCCCGTGTTTTAATTCAGTTGCATTTATTTAGACAATTTCTCTTGTTGTCATTTCTTTACTTTCCTATTTATTCTCTTGAAATCGAATCGGTGAGCTAAACAACAAGTAAGAAGTGAGTAAAGTAGCTCCTCGGGACTTTGGGAATACTACCCACTCGTGCGTGCACGAGTGGTTTATTACTTGACGACCCCGTGCGCTTGCGGGTGTTCACACTTTCCCTCGATCAAGTTTCTGGCGCCGTTGCCGGGGAACCACCGAGGGATATTTGGAAAGCTTTAAGCTTGTTGATTTAGCCTTATTTCTTTTTCTTTTTGTTGTTTGGTTTGTTTTTGTTTTTGTGTTTTCTTGTTTTTGGTTGTTGACCTTTTGCAAATATTCTATCTTTGTGTTTGTTGTTGTTTTTTTTGTATTTCTTGTTGTTAGCTAACATTGTCGCACCTGTTCAGGGAGATAGCATGGATTTTAGCGATAATCATCGAAAGGAAGATTTTTGTCAGGATTCACTTATGCAATTTGTACAGAATCAAGGAGCTCAGTCAATCTTCAATAAATATTTGGAATCAAATTGGGGAAAGTTGGCAATAGAAATTCTCTCATCCAATAGTCAGGCCAACTACACTCATGAGGAACTAGACACTAGTCTGAAGAGTCCTCCTGAGTTAACCTGTTTTGATAAAGATGAGGTAATTCAGTCAACATTTGAAAGAGTAGAAGAGGTGAACTACATCCAGAGGGATGATGTGAATACAAGTGAGGCAGAATTTCGAGCGAAGGAATGCAGCTTGAACAGTGATGGTGACTCAGAAGAAATGGAGGAGATTGAGGAACGTGACCTTAGAAATTATGGAAGGATAAAGTCATCAATTGAAGAACCTCCAGAGCTAGAATTGAAACCCCTCCCTGATCATCTAGAATACGCTTTCCTGGGGGAAAAATCTACACTCCCTGTTGTTATTACTTCGGATTTAACAAGGGAACAGAAGGACCAACTCTTGAACATGTTGAGGAGGCACAAAAAGGCAATTGCATGGAAGATTTCTGACATTCGAGGAATCAGCCCATCTTTTTGTACACACAAAATACTTATGGAGGATAATCACAAACCCTCAGCAATCCCCCAACGAAGACTCAATCCCAACATGAAGGAGGTTGTGAAGAATGAAGTCATAAAGTTGCTTGATGCAGGCATTATCTACCCTATCTCCGATAGTGCCTGGGTGAGCCCAGTGCAAGTGGTGCCAAAGAAAGGAGGAATGACAGTCATCACTAATTAAAAAAATGAGCGTGTTCCCACAAGAACAGTCACAGGTTGGAGAGTCTGTATCGATTATAGGAAACTTAATGATGCTACAAGGAAGGATCATTTCCCTTTACCTTTCATTGACCAGATGCTTGACAGACTCGTGGGACATTCTTACTATTGTTTCTTGGACGGCCTTTCTGGATACTTTCAGATTCCTATTGCCCCAGAAGATCAGGAGAAGACTACTTTCACATGCCCCACGGGACATTTGCGTATCGTCGAATGCCCTTTGGACTTTTTAATGCACCGGCTACATTCCAAAGATGTATGTTAGCAATCTTCGAAGATATGGTGGAAGATATCATGGAGGTGTTTATGGATGATTTTTCGGTCTTCGGGGATTCATTGGAGTTATGCCTTAAAAACCTTGAACGGGTCTTAAAAAGGTGTGAGGAGACTAATTTAGTCCTCAGTTGGGAGAAATGCCACTTTATGGTCCAAGAGGGCATAGTACTCAGGCATAAGATTTCAAGGAGGGGAATTGAAGTAGACAGAGCGAAAGTCTGCACCATCGAAAAACTACCCCCTCCAAGTTCGGTGAAGGCAATCAGAAGTTTTCTGGGACATGCAGGGTTTTATAGAAGGTTCGTCAAAGACTTTTCTGCAATCGCCCAACCACTGACAAAGCTCTTGGAAAAAGATGCTCGTTTTGAGTTTAATGAAGATTGCATGAATGCTTTCCTCTGCTTGAAAAAGAAACTTGTTGAAGCACCAATAGTGGTTTCTCCGGACTGGAATTTACCTTTCGAGGTGATGTGTGATGCAAGTGACTATGCAGTGGGTGCAGTATTAGGACAAAGACGGGTTAACACTTTCACCCTATTTATTACGCAAGCAAGACTTTGAATGACGCACAGGAGAACTACACTACCACGAAGAAAGAATTGCTAGCGGTGGTCTTTGCTTTTGATAAATTTCGATCATATTTGGTGCTATCTAAGGTAATTGTTTATACTGATCACTCTGCACTCAAATACCTACTGAATAAATCAGATGCCAAGCCCCGATTGATCCGTTGGGTGCTTCTACTACAAGAGTTTGATCTAGAGATAAGGGATAAAAAGGGGGCAGAAAACTTGGCCGCTGATCATCTATCACGCCTTGAAGGGCCTAATGATGAGGAGTTGAAGAGAGAGGGAATAAATGACACATTCCCTGTGGAACAATTATGTAGTATTCAAACACTGACAGAGGATGAGACTCCGTGGTTCGCTGACATTGCCAACTATTTAGCAGCAAAAATCTTGCCTAAGTGGTTTACTCCTCAACAAAGAAAAATTGTTTTTGCCGATTTGAAGCACTATAGCTGGGAGGATCCTTATTTGTTTAGAGTTTGCTATGATCAAATCGTGAGGAGATGTGTTTCAATAGAAGAAGGGCATGACATTTTACGTCATTGTCATTCGGGCCCGACAGGGGGGCACTACAGTGGGACCAGGACAGCTAAAAAGGTTCTCGATGCGGGATTCTAGTGGCCGACAATTTTTCAAGATGCTCAAACACTTGTACAACATTGTGATAAGTGCCAAAGAGCCGGTAATATCTCAAAAAGAAATGAGATGCCTCAAACGTGGAATCAGGTTTGCGAGATATTTGATGTTTGGGGGATAGATTTCATGGGACCATTTCCTAGTTCTCAAGGTAACAAATTTATCCTTGTGGCAGTGGACTATGTCTCCAAATGGGTGGAGGCACAAGCATTTCCATCTTGCGATGCGAGGGGCGTGGTGAAATTCCTCAAGAAATTGTTCTCGCGATTTGGAACTCCAAGGGCAATCATTAGTGACCGGGGCACTCACTTTTGCAACCTCCAGCTTGAAAAAGTTTTGAAACGATATGGGATATCACATAGAATCTCAATTGCATACCATCCCCAAACAAGCGGTCAAGTCGAGGTATCTAATAGGGAATTGAAAAGAATCTTGGAGAAAACGGTGAGCCATCACAGGAAGGACTGGGCGGATCAACTTGATGATGCACTCTGGGCATACAGAACAGCATTTAAGACACCTATTGGATCAACTCCGTATAGGTTGGTCTATGGGAAGGCTTGTCACTTGCCCGTCGAATTGGAGCATAAAGCTTTTTGGGCCATAAAGCAATTGAATTTTGATCCCCATCTAATAGGCCACAAGAGAAAATTCCAGTTAAATGAACTAGATGAATGGAGATCGGTGGCGTATGAGAGTTCAGTACGGTATAAAGAGAAGACAAAGGAATACCATGACCGACACATTAAACAAGCTAAACACTTTCAAGTCGGAGACGAAGTGTTACTTTTTAACTCTCGATTGAAAGTTTTTCCAGGAAAACTGAAATCAAGACGGTATGGGACATTTTCAGTCTCACAAGTGTTTCCTCACGGGGCTGTTGAGGTTCACCATCCTACAAAAGGTACTTTTAAAGTCAATGGCTATCTGATAAGTGCTTAAATGTGTATATTTATTTATAGTATTTTTGTTTTAAATTATATGCTTTTGTTAAGCCGACGCCCGCTTTGGTGGTTTAATTAGTTTATTTGTGTTACAGGCCTTGAAGAAGCCCAAACGAGCTCGAGAACGTATTTTGGAAGAAATCGACACCAAATACGGCGTTTTCGGAGCTCTATTACTGTAGCAGATTACTGTAGCAAGGTTACTGTAGCAGTGCAGAAAAACGATTTCTGGAAAAAGGCTGGGAGCCTTGCGGGCAAGCATGCGCCCGCAAGGCTGCCCGCATAACCCCCCGATTTTCATGTTTAAAGGGCGTTAGGGCTAAGAAGAGAGGGGGCTTTTGGTGAGGCTTTGGGAGAGAGGTTTCTTGAGCTTGAAGGAGGCTTGAATCTGAAGAAGGAGGGACCTTTTCTCATCAACTGGAGAGTGGAGATCAAGAGGAAGGAGAACTTTTGGCAAGATCCATCTTCCATTACACCTTTTGAAGAAGAAGAAGAAGAAGGAAGCCGCCCTCATTGCGGCGTAGGTGGAGGCGCGTGGCGACGATCCGGCTCACCCTTTCATCACCAACAATTGAGGGAGTGTTGTTATGGCTAGACTAGTTGTTTTTATGATGTGTTGTATGCTATTTGCTTGTATGAACAACTAAGCCCCAAGGTCACCGGACGCCGGTGAACCTTGGGATGAACGAGCTTGTATGGATGCTTTGATTTATTTTTAATGCAATTTGTTAGTTTGTGGTTCATGCTATGTGTGCTTGATTGCCTTGAATTACATGAGAACTCGTAGTTCGATTTGTAGGTTGTACTTGGAGCGTGGGATACGCCCTTGTATTAGACTCGCATAGTTTAAAAAGGATACATGTACCTATACGCCGAGGGATTCGGGTATGTGGTACCCTTCCAATCATTAGGTTCGAACCTACATACTGAGTTTGTTCCTAATCAGAGATTTCCTAGACGTAGTGCAATCATAGGGGGAATTGGTCAGAAGAGAATCTGTCCAATACCTGTATGGGATTAGGGGTTAATCACCGAGGGATTCGGGGTTAACCTATTTTAGGAATCTCTTGGCCCAAACCATAATTGCAATTTTAACCCTAGCATCTGTCTTGTTTCAGTAGTCCCAGGGGGATCCGAGTCCGTGACCGTTTTCTCCCCTTTGTGATTCTCCATTTATTTCGGCCGTAGTTCGTCTTTCAGTTAGATTTTCCAGAAGTTAGACTGTAGAACTTAGCACCCAACTTCGAGACATTTGGTTAGACAATAAGTGAAGAGGAAGTAAGGGTAGATCCTTGGCCCCGAGGAATACGACTCCTGTGGCACACACAGGGTATTACTTGACGACCCCGTACACTTGCGGGACGCCCATCACTATCGTTTGAAACACTATTTTCCGTGTGGCAACCCGGCCCCAAAGGTTGGAGGTAACTTCCCTCCATATGTTCCACCATGAGATTTTTAGGTATTGCACGTCAAGCTAATGACGTTAAAAAAAGCGCTTCTTGGGAGGCAACCCAAGTTCCTTTCATTTCCCGTATTCATTTTCTTATTTGTGTTGTCTTACTTTTACTTATGTTTTTAGTAGTGGTTCGTGTGTAGTTGTGCTTTTCGTCGTTTTTCTTAATTCTTTCGCCTTTGTGTTAACTTGTTTGTCATGTGGTTTTTGAAGAATTCTTGTTCTAGATGCATGCATGTTGATGTTTTGAGTGTTTAAATGATGTTTCCGGCCATATTTTTCAAGGTTTCATCGATGGTTAATGTGTAGAAAGAGTGGAGAAAGAAGTGGTGCAAACAGAAAATCCCGAGGACCATCCTTGCGGCCGCAAGGATGCCCCTCGGGATTTATCCCGTGCTTCTTGCCGACCATCCTTGCGGCCGTAAGGATGGTCGGCAAGACCACCCGATAGAGGCTTAAAAGGGCAAGTTTTGGGGGCTTATACTATTCACTCTTCTTCCCCATTCCTCTAACCGGTTCTCCCTCATTTCTCCATCATTTTTCTTCATTCTTTTTGCCCTAGTTTGCTCCCCTCCTCCTCTTTTCCATATTGGTGACAAAAATTTGGAGTTTGAGCAAGCTTTTGGCCGGATTTAGCATTTGGATCCACTCACCTTACTCTAGGGCAAGAGTATGGCACCTCACTCAAAACATTGAGTCTTTCTTGTTTTTATGGCTGAAATTCCTAGGATTTTTGTTGGTTGGTGAATGTTTAAAGTTTATCAAAGTATTTCTCTTAGTTTGTAAAATTTTTGGCTACTTCTACAAGCAAAGTTCTTGAAATTTTTTTCCCGAAATTACTGTAGCAATGCACTTTTTCTTGGATTTCTTCATTTTTTTTGTGCTCATTTTGCTTGTAAATTAGCCGGATAATCTCTACTTTGTTTCTATAGGATGCCAATCAAGAAACTAGCTTCCAAGAGACCTAGGAGGGAACCTTCCCCTCCCGTCCAAGAGCCCAAGTTTTCCAAGGAAGAACATAAGATGCGTTTTGCACTCCTATCACGAAAAGGGTTCGTCACCGTTAGGAAGATTGATTGGGAAGCCTTAAGCACCTTGGGATTAGATGGCACGGTGTTGGAGTTTATTTCACATGGCAGTTGGGATAAATTGTTTTCGATTGAAGAAGCCACATTCAAGGAACTCACCTTGGAAGTCCTTAGCTCCATAGAGATGGTCAAGGAATACCCGTTCACTACTTGCGCCGTGTCATCACTTCATCCTGCCTCTTAGACCCGTGACATGACTTTGTTTATTATCTTTCTCTTGTTCTTCGTTGTTTGTTTTTTTTGTTGTTAAAACTTGTACTGTTGAGTTAGCTAGGGCTCATCCCCTATTAAACTCTTTTGTTATTTATGTTGGAGCTCTCTTTTCCGTACTTTATTTCTATTTCCTCTTGAAAAAGATTGAATGATGATAAGCTCCTTGTTCTTTTCAGAGTTATTAATTTTGGGAGCTTTGCTTGTGTCGCCCTCATTAGGTGATATACTCCTGATCCAAGTGGAACAACTGAGAATCACACCAAGGAATCAGGGAAGTTTCTTCACCCCCATTCTTTGCTTATCATTTTCATCCCCCACATTATTCTGCCGACTTAGGTACATTGAGGACAATGTACAACTTTAGGTGTGGGGATGGTTATTTACTTGGAGTGTTTTGTATTTATGCATGCTTGTTACCTATGATGGCTATGATTGTTTTGTTAAAGGACTTCCTAGCTTGGTAGAATGATAGTAGTGAGTTGTACAGTACCTGTACTTTAATGTAGTTCTGTTTCATCTTTAGTGCACCTGTATACATGCTCACGATCACTTTCACCTTGTACACTCTAACCAACCCATCTTAATGGCTTTGGCATTAATTTGTTAAATTCTTTCTTCAATGCACTTTTAAAAGCTTTTAAGTTCCTTTGTTGTTTTCTCCAACCTTTAGTGAAGTTTTTAGCAGGTAGTTTATCAGGGATCAAAAAAAAAAAAAAAAAAAAAAAAGGGGGGGGGGTTCTATTTCAGTATTCCTCTGCTTTATAAGCATGAATGCGTATATGTAGACTGTAATCGATTAAGAGGGTGGCTCTTGTGCCTGGCCAGCATGTGCATCCATCTGAAAGATTTTTGTACAGTCTATGTTAGGCGGACCCAGAATAGAAAGAATTTGTGTATATTTGTGTGTGAAAGAAATAAAGTTTCCCTTGTGATCCCTAGAACCTGTTTTATGGTCACTTAAGAGTTGGAGTTGTATTTAGGAACCAAAGGACTTTAATTGAGTATTGAGGAGATCTTTAGCACTCTAATGCCATCTTCATTATGTGTGGGGTGAATGGTCATCCTGGGGTAATCCGGGGTGTGGAGGTCAAGGTGGGAGTTAGCACACACACACATAGGGCACTGTGGATGAACCAGAGCTAATATTACCTCACTAAGCACGTCCATGCTAGTGACCGTGCTCCCCATAACACACCCGTGCTCCTTTATTTCCTCTAATTGTTGATTTCCTGTAAGTTGCATGGGTGAAAGCACGGGACAAAGAACACCCGTGCTCCCCTCTCTTTCAAACCCATTGTTTTATTTTTAGGAACGATCACTATGCTGCTGATCCGGAGTCAGAAGAGTGTGATGCCTCTGACTTATAAGATGAAGACCATTCAGAAACGAGGGAAGTCTTTAGAGCGGTATTGATGCCACTAGTTTTGATGACCTTGATGGCACTGAATCTAAGTTTGATTGAGCACCATTGGCAATGAGTTCGTTGTATACAGTTAGCAAGAGGAGCCCTTTGTGAAACGATTCTACTGTCATTGCTTGTTGTTATTTTCTTATGCTTAGTTTATTTTTATTTCTTGAGCTTCACTTATGTAACCTTCTTGCTTTACAGGATGTATGCTAAATGGGGAATGAGTGAATTATTCACCTTGAGAATGGCATCATCACTCTCCTGTTCTACGAAAGCCCTTTTTAACTCTCCTTAATTATATTTAAATTTTCCTCTTTGGCATTTGTTTTTGCATGCATTGATTACATTGAGGACAATGTAATGTTCAAGTGTGGGGGAGGGTTATCTTTGTGCTTATCGTGATGATAGTGCATGACTTAGGACGATCTATGAATTCTTGGATAGGAATTTCTAAGTTAGGGAGACAATAAGTATGTTAGTGTGCATTCTTTGAACTTAAGGATAAACTCACTTTTACTTTGGAAACCTAAGTTGTATTACCTCACCTAATTTTGTACAGCCATTTTGTTTAGAAGAGAGCCTAGTTCTAGACCTCTGAAGATTGAAAATTTTGACTTTGAAAGCTTGTGTTAAAAGAAAAAAAGAGAAAAAAAAATTGAAAAGTCGGATCCCTTTTGGGATGCCCTATCGAATTTGGGATAATAACATGCAAGATGGTAGAAAAAGCTATCACTATAAATAAAGTGAAAGCAGCATCTGAGTAGTCGGATCCTAGGCACCACAAATGTCATATTTGATGACCTACCGAGTGAAATGGCTACCTTTAGGGTGTATGAAGCTACTACCCGGTTTAAGAGCCAATCGTTGAAAATTAAGGGTCTTCATAACTAAACCTCTTCAAAAACACATGGGGCGCATTACACCCAATATTTACTTGTCATTTTGCTATTACTTGTATAGTTCGGTGCTATTTAAGGTATTTTGAGTTTATTGTACAGATATTTAGGTCCTAGAGCAATTAGAAGTGATTTAGAGGAGAATTCACATCAAAAGGACTTAAAGGGAAGTTCGTCAAGGCAAGCACGGCCTCAACACGGGTGTGCTCTTGGCCGTGCAGTTCACAGGAATTAGCAAGCACGAGGAGGCATGGTCAGAGTGCCCTAAGCACGGGGTGTGTAGACTAGAGCACTGCCTCAACACAGGCATGTTCCAGCCCGTGCACTTTACGGCATGGCGAATATTCGAGGGGAAAACACTATAGCATAAGCACTGTAGCAGGTACTGTAACAACATGTAGCACCGAAAACTCAGAAACCCGAATTCTGCATGGTCTGAAGCATGGCTGGAGCACGGGGGTGTAGAATTAAGCACGGCCGTGTAGGCATCGAGAAATCACTTTTTAAGCCCAAAAGTTAGGGTTTCAAAGGGTTCTTCTCCTATATTTCTTCTCCTTTGGGGAAGCGACGCGAGGGGAAAGAGGTCCGCCTTCGGGGGCCGGATTTGGATCGAGATATCATTGAGGGAGTGGAGGAACAATGGCAAGATCATCATCGGATGCCCTCCGACGAAGATTGTGAAGCAAGAAGGGAGTTTATGACTTTCATTTTATTCTCTTGTTGTTTACCTTACGTTTCTTGTAGCTGCGGGTCTCTTTCCTTCAAATCGTGGTAGATCTCCCCTTCAATGATGTTGCCTTCTTGCCTTGAGGGTCTTGGACCTTGGGCTTGAATGATCTCCTAGCTTTCTTGCCCTTCTTCTCCTTCCCAAGGTCGCCCAAAACCTTCCAAGAGATCTCTCAAAATCGGCCTAGAAACAGTCCAGAAAAAGTCCTCCCAAAAGTTCAGCCAAAAAGTCCCCTATTCTGCCCTAAAAGTTAGTATTTATACCCACCGATTCGCGATTCATACGGGGTGCATACGGCCCCGTATACTGGGTAGTATGGAAATCTGGGCAGAACTCCAAATCATTACACTGCTACAATGCATACGGCCCCCATACTGGGTAGTATGGGGGTAGTATGAAATTCCTGTTTTCTTCTCTTTTTGCCTAAATGATATCTTCTTGTTCTCCATGGCTTCCTTATGCCCTACAAAGGAAATAATAGACGATTAAGTGCAAAACGGGCATCAATCCTCACAAAATACATGCAAAGTGAATACGATATATATATATGAAAAGCAACTGCATTTAGACACTTATCAATTGTCCTCTCAAGGAAATGAAACTACGTAGTGCCCACAATTCCTTATTAGTTTTCGTCACCATAGCTGCAACCGGGCTTCTAGAGCACCTAGAAATCCTGAGACGTACTTGATAAACCTTGCACGAATTGGAGTACAACTGACACCAAGGGATTAATCCGGGACGCTACTCCCTACCATTGATATCTCGTTACCTGAACCTTGTTTCTCTCCCGTTATCCTCACTTTCTTTACTTTTATTTGTAATTAGCTTTTACACCAAATTATTTTGTCGACCAGATATTAGAAATCGGACGAGTATCAAAAGCTATACCAGTCCCTGTGGATTCGACTACCTGACCCCTTCGGGTACACTTTACTACTTGTACGACCGGTGCACTTGCGGTTACACAAGGGCCATATCAGGAGTCATCTTGAAAGAAAAAAGCGCCCTTATCTAGGCTCCTTTAAAAACATTCATGACGCCCCCTTTTAGGTCGCACACACATACACGGAAGTACAGAGTAAGTAAAAAACTTTTCATGAACTTTCAATTGACTTATGCACCAGCAGCTGCCGGTTCTCTTAAGCTTTAGGAATTTCCTTATCTTGTTGAGATCAGAGGTCATACACTCATCTCCTTGTCAAGGGGTTAAGTTTGCTTGAGGACAAGCAACGATTCAAGTGTGGGGGTATTTGATGAGTGCTTTTCATATATATATTTTTATATACATTATACCCGTTATTTACTTGTCCTTTTGCTATTATTTTCCTAGTTTGGTGATACTTAAGGTATTTTGAGTTTATTGTGCAGATATTTAGGTCCTAGAGCAATTAGGTGTGATTTAGAGAAGAATTTACGACAAAAAGACCTAAAAAGGAAGTTCGTCAAGGCAAGCACAACCTAAGCACATGAGTGCTCTTGACTGTGCAGTTCACAGGAATTTGCAAGCACAAGGAAGCACGGTCAGAATGAAAAGAGAACCGGCGTGCAGACCTGAGCATGGCTCAAGCACCGGCGTGTTTCAACCTGTGCACTTCACAGCCTGGCAAAACATGTAGACTCGCTGAAGCCGTTTATTTTCTTACAATTTGCACGGCCTGAAGCACGGCTTAAGCACGGCCATGCTCGGGTCGAAAGTTAGGTTTTAAGCACCGAAAGTTAGATTTTTGTGGGACTTTTGGCTTGGGGGAAAATGGCAAAGACCAAGGGGGAGACTTTTGTACAACCTTCTTCATCATCAGGAGAAAGGAGAGCGCTAATTGTAGGCCCAATTGGAGGAAGAATGGTATTGGCATCGGTACCCGAGATCTCAAGAAGGATGCAAGCAAAGAGGGAGTTCTTGGTTTTTATTGTATTTGCTATTTTTGTCGTCCTTTTATTTGTTGAATTAATGAGGGGCTAAACCTCTTAGGGTGCCCCGGGTTGGTGAATTGGTTGTGTTAAACTCAGTTTAATTACTGCAGCATTTATGGATGTTCTACTTTCTCCTTGTTAGATCTATGGTTGTTTACTTGAATGTTGGTTGTTGCGTGGCATGATTGTTGAGTTACTTGAATTTCACTTAGCTTGTATATTTTTATGATTGATACAAGAAGTTGGAAATAGGCTCATACTCTCAATCCACTATTTGCATCATCCACATTAAGGCAACAAGATTTTAGAACATAGATTGATTTAGACAAGCCTGATAAATTCTGCAGAATTTGAGTTTCCAATATCACCAAGGCTCTAACCAGGGGCCCCATCTTTTCCATTGAGCAAACCCTAAGCAACTTCTCCTGTGGTTCTTCTTCCCCAATTTCTCTCGTTCCCAAGTTTAGAGTCTTTACTCTCAATTCCAATTGATTAGATATTAAGAAGTGAGAAAATATAAGGTGATACACCAGTCCCTGTGGATTTGACTACCTGACCTTCGGGTTCATTGTACTACTTATTCGACCTTTGCATTTGTGGTTACGTGATAAGTGCTTGCATGTACATATAATTTGAGATGTTTTTCCCTGCATGAGCATCACATTTTTCAGGTTATATTTCTCATTTCGTGTGTTTCTGTGTTCTTTCGTGCAATTAGGGTTGTGAAAAAGGTTTATGCGAAGAAAAGCAAGATTAGGTCATAATGGTGCCATGTGGAGCTCTTTTGTGCAAATACGAAGTTCAAGACACAAATCGGGTTCAAACGAGGGGGTATGTGCCAACTTCTAAAGGCTTCAAGACAATTCTTGTAGAAGGACACGAAGGCAGTCATGCTCGCTCGTTCCGATTGGTTCAAAGATTTCAAAAGCTCTCTAAGGTTTCCCATCATCAAGAAATGCCACTTGACCTTTCACATGGGCGTGTGTCCGTCCATGTGACCTCAGGAGAAGAAACGGGCGAAATCGAGGATTAGTATGAAGATTTCACAAGGCAGAAAATCCACATGGGCGTGTAGAATTTCCACACGGCCGTGTGGACTATCCACACGCCCGTGTGGATCCTCGAGATGGCCAATTATAAGCCGTTTTGAAGCGTTATCCAAGGGATCATCTTCTAACTTTGGAAGGAGGTGACGGCTAGGGTTCAGGAGGTTCTTGCTACACTTTGGGGGCGCTTCTTCACCGGTTTCATCATCATTCCCTTCCAAGGAGAGCCATTGGGGGAGCCTTCGACGACTCGATTCGGCGAGGTGTGCCTTAGGCTTGGAGGAAGGGATTCTTTGAAGAAGAAGGAGAAGTTCTCATAGTCTGTCAACACGAAGCTTAAGGGGGTTTTCTTTATGGATTTCTTGCACTTATCTTCATTTACTTTGATGAACTTGTATTGCTCCATGAAGAGCTAAACCCCTAGTGGGTACTTGGACTTGTAAACCCTAGATTTCCTATGTTTCATTGACTTTAATGCTTTTATTCAATTTGAGTTTGAATTTGAGTTTCAATCTTGTATGCTTAATTGTTTCTCCCTTAGAGTGACACTAGGGTTGAGGGCTAATCCAATCATCCTTTTGACGAGTGACCATCACCATTAGGATTAGATTAATCAAGATTGGAGGGGGTTGAGAGGGTGAGTTGAGAGGTAGCGACACGTCCCCTTTCCCCTCCGGTGTGGTTTTCCCTACCTTCTTATTCCAAGTATTACCTTCGATCTCAAAGAGAGTTAGGCGTTGAGAGAGGCCTTTCCGCCGGGACTTATTTGTGATTAGGGATCTTTCGCCTGGACCAAAGGGATTGATCTATAGTTGGGAATAGGGTTTACCACTTGGAATCCCTAGAGCATAGCGCAGTCATACGTGGTGTGAGGCGTCGAGAGTCTTCTCTCCGCCGGGACCTCGTAGGGGACTAGTCAAGGTTGACCTTAGATTTGGGACCTTGTATCTTTGGATTCCACGACTCTTGAAATCTCTATTGAATAAGAGTACTTGAAGTCTTGCACGTGAAACAAGGATTCTAGGGGGAGCATTGTCCGAGTACCCCATCTTCTTATTGATCTATTTCTCCGACCTAGCTTTCATTTTCAGCACTTTGTTTCTACTACATTCTGATTTTATTTTCTTTTAACAACAATTGGTTTATCTTTGATTACTTAACAAAGTGTGATTGTTCTTACGTCTACTCCCTGTGGATTCGACTACCCACCCGTTTGGGTACTTTATTACTTCGACACCCGTGCACTTGCGGAGTACACACGCAAGGGTGTGTCAAGTTTTTGGCGCCGTTGCCGGGGAGTTAGGCGTTTTAGGAATTTTTACACTTTGTTTCGCTAGTCATTTTTCGTACATTCTATCTCACATTTCTTTTACTTCCATCGTTCTGACTTCACTTTCTCTTCTTGATTTCAGCCCCAGGTTATGACCCGTGGACATCCTTCGACATTAGTGGAAGGTGATCCGGAGATAGAGAGGAGATTGCACAGACGGGGAAGACAACCTGACTTGGAACAGTTTGATCAGGCTGAGGTAGAAGTTGAAGAGTCCGCAATCATGGCTGAACAGAATGAGCAACAGCGGACCCTTTCTGATTTTGCTAGGCCGTCTATTCGTGGTACACAATCAAGCATAGTCAGGCCACCAATTTCAGCTCATAACTTTGAGCTTAAGCCGGGGTTTATTCAGATGGTCCAACAGTCCGCACAGTTTAATGGGTTAGCAGATGAAGACCCAAACAATCATATAGAAAATTTCTTGGAAGTGTGCGACATGTTGAAGATCAATGGAGTTACGGACGACGCCATCAGATTGAGAGCCTTCCCATTTTCCTTGAAGGGGAAAGCAAAACAGTGGTTGCAATCTTTACCTAGAGCATCAATTACCACTTGGGAAGAAATGGTTGAGGCCTTCCTTGCCCGATATTTCCCTCCCGGGAAATCCGCCAAGCCGAGAAATGAAATTTCTTCCTTCATGCGATCGGAATTGGAGTCTCTTTTCGAGACATGGGAAAGGTTCAAGGACCTTCTGCGCAAATGTCCTCAACATGGGTTCCCCGAGTGGATGGTCATCCACACCTTCTACAATGGATTGAACCCAAGCACAAGACAGCTACTTGATGCCGCAGCGGGAGGTACCTTAGGAAGCAAGACCCCCGAAGCTGCCCGCCAACCGATAGAAGAAATGGCTATGAATAGCTATCGGTGGAATGCTCGAGACAAGAGGAAAGTGGCGGGTATTCATGAAGTTGATGCGGTGACATCTCTAGCGGCTCAAGTTGAAGCATTGAGCAAGAAGTTGGACACTTTGGCAGGCCCATCTAGAATAGGCTGCGGTGATGAATTGTGATAGTTGTGGAGGAGGGCATGTTTCGCTGATTGCCCTATTTCTACGGTCGGAACAGCACCTGTTGAACAGGTTGATTTTGTGGGGAATGCTGGACGAGGTCAAGGAAATCCCTATAGCAACACCTACAATCCGGGGTGGCGAAACCACCCGAACTTTGCATGGAGCAATCAAGGGCAACAAAGGCCCTCTGCACCCCCCGGATTTCAGCAACCCCAACAACCAAACATGGAGGGCCGAGTTTCAGGGCTTGAGAACCGAATGACAGACTTGGAAAAGGCGTTGACCAAGTTCATTCAGTCCTCAGACACGCGCTTTCAAGGTGTGGAGAGTACACTTCGCAATCACACCGCTTCCCTACATAACGTGGAAAATCAGGTAGGGCAGATTGCAAAATCGTTATCTGAACGACCACAAGGAAGTCTCCCGGGAAATACGAGAGACCAACCCAAGAGAGCAGCAAGAAGGCAATCACTTTGAGGAGTGGTAGTGAGGTTGAGGGTAGACTTCCCACCGAAGAGGTTGTTCAAATTCCTGCTAAGGAGACAGACAAGGAAAAGGGTAAGGAAAAGGAGGTAGCACCTGCACCATACAAACCAAGGATTCCTTACCCTTCAAGGCTGAAGAATGATCAAAATGATGAGCAGGTACAAGAAGTTTTTGGGCCTTTTCAAGCAGCTGCACATTAATATCCCTTTTGTGGAGGCTTTGTCTCAAATGCCTCGATATGCAAAATTTTTGAAGGACCTCTTAACCAACAAGAGGAAATTGGAAGAGGGTGCAGCAGTGATATTGGATGCATCTTGTTCAGCTGTGTTGCAGAAAAATCTACCTAACAAGATGAAAGACCCTGGAAGCTTCATCATCCCATGTAACATTGGGAATTTGGGTGAAGAGAAGGCATTGGCAGATTCAGGAGCCAGTATCAATGTCATGCCTTACTCCTTCTTCAAGAAGCTGGGACTGGGAGAGCCAAGGCCCACTCGGATGACCTTACAACTAGCTGACCGTTCCATTCGTCACCCGAGAGGCATCATTGAAGATATTTTGGTGAAAGTGGATAAGTATATATTTCCTGCAGATTTCGTGGTACTGGATGTAGATGAGAATGTCGACGTGCCGCTGATACTTGGAAGACCCTTTCTGCGTACTTCCAAAGCTCTTATAGACATGGATGGCGGGGAGATGACATTGAGGATAGGAGATGAGAAGCTGACCTATCACCTTGCTGAGGCCATGAGACATTCTCTCAACTTTGATGATACTTTGTATTTTCTTGACACTACTGTTGCTTTGATTGATGATTATGTGCAGGAAATCTTTTGCCCGGATCCACTAGCTGATTTGTTGGATCAAGAGATGGATGATGATCACATTTCATTAGTTGACCTGGAAAACAAGGATACATCTATCACAGGTACGGTCAACAAACTAATGAAAAAGCTAAAGAGGGTAAGACATCGCCGCAAGAAGCAAACGAATGAACCTGCGGACGTTCCTTCAAAGTTTAAGGATGATACCCTTCCATCTGGTAACAAATTCGATCACTCATCTTCTAAATTCCAGAACTTATGCTCTTCATGTTTCACATTTCCAAGCAGCGAAGTGCTTTCGACCCATGACCCCCCTTGAGTCTAGAGAGGCAGGTACGTCAAGCTAGTGACGTAAAACAAGCGCTTATTGGGAGGCAACCCAATCTTTTAGAACTCTTTGCTTGTGTTGTAGTTAGTTTTATTTCTGCATTTTTTATTTAGTTTGTAGTGTGTGGATTTATTGCTGGTAGTGCATTTCTATGTGTTCATCATTTATGGCAAGTTAGGTGGTATTCCTGTGAATTTTGCGAGATTTTAAATCGTAAACGTCTTAGTTTTCAACTTCTGCAGTCGTTCCATGTGTTTTCATTAATTTCTGCAGAGTTTGGACTATTTTTGAGTTGAAGAATGGAAGCACACGGCCATGTGGAATTTCCACATGGCCGTGTGGATGAAATTGTGAAGGAATTTTCTCATCCAGAGAATCCCCACGGCCGTGTGGAAATTCCACACGGCCATGTGGATTTATTTAGTACAAATCTTCACAATACAGAGAATCCCCACGGCCGTGTGGAAATTCCACACGGCCGTGTGGAATTTCGGGGAGTTTTATAATGCCATACAGAGAATCCACACGGCCGTGTGGAATTTCCACACGGCCGTGTGGGGTACTTAAACATGAAAAGGGGCCTTTCTCTTTATAACCCCCCCCAAGCAACCCTTCACCTTCAAACGCCTCCTCTTCAAAGGTCGCCACGTTTGCTCTTCTCCTTCCATTCTCTCGCTTATTTAAGGGATTTGTGGGCCTTACTCGTTACTACATTGTTAGATTGGACTCATCTTCTCCGGTAAGCCTTCTTCCCCTCTTCTTGCCATGAAACCTTCATTAGTTGTTGTGGATGTTGAATCTTGTGTTTTTGCATGCTATTTTCGTGTTTAATACTTAGATTATTGCTTAAAACACTTGTGCTCAAATGTGTGGATGATTGTATTAAGTTGTGTGGATTCACCATGGTGCTTTGGCCATGGTCGAAGATCCACACGGCCGTGTGGATTATCGGGGTGCCCCCTCTGAATTCCATAGGAGACACACGGCCGTGTGGAAATTCCACACGGCCGTGTGTATTGGCTGTTTCTTTGTTTTTGGGTAACTAGAGGAGACACACGGCCGCGTGGAAATTCCACACGGCCATGTGGAATCCTGGGAACCTATTTTAAGCTCTGAATTAACTTCCTTACCTTTCTTATGCACAGGAATGGCCCCAAGAACGAAGAAACTCGCTCATAAGCGCCCTCGTGAGGCCCGTGAGGTCCGGGAGTCCCGTGATCTCTCGCCCGCACCATTCGAGTTCGCCGTGCACGAACATCAAGCACGGTTTGATCGACTCTCAAAGCTAAAGTTTGGCCAGACACACATTCCCGACTTGCAAGCTTTGGAGGCAATAGAACATGCGCGTGCAGCCGAGTTGGCGGATGAGGTCCGTGAGCTTATTGCTGTGGGCGGGTGGGAGCGACTATTGTGCATCAAAGACCCAGCCACTCGCGATCTCACTTTCGAAGTCCTCGCGACATTCGAGTTTGATCGCTCCCACACCGACTACCACCGACCGGACACAGTTCGATTCCGCATCTTTGGGCAGTACCACAGCATGAGCTTGACAGATTTTGCTGTCGCCCTCGGCCTATACGATCGAGACTTCATCCATACGGAGGAGTACGCGCAGCTGCCATTCGACTATCCTTTCCGCGTCACTCCAAGCCGGGTTTGCCGGATGCTGTGTGGAGATATACAGTACGAGCCCGGGTTGACCAAGGCGTCTTTGCTCCTCCGCCCCGCCCACAGGTACCTTCATGCCATCCTGAGCAGGTCTATTACTGGGCGGGGAGACAGCACCGGCGTATTGGGGCGGTTGGACCTCCTCTATTTATATTCTATGGTCCAGAGCCTGCCCCTGCACCTGGGTTACGTGGTAGCTGATTTTCTGAGGCACTAGGGACAGTACGCGCGGATAGGAGTTCTTTTCTCTGGTCCCTACATCACCCGACTCATCCGAGGAATGGGACTGATTGATGCTGTTCGGGGAGCTGACAAGGTTATTGTTCCTTCCCCACTTGGCCTCGATACCTTGCGTATGATGGGCATTGTGAAGAGGGCCGCCCCCGGCAGGTACGTACTTGCTGTTCCATTTCCAGATGAGTCCGAGGAGTCTGAGGACGAAGATGAAGACTCGGAGGAGACCCGGGCAGGGCCATCATCACAACCCGCACCCATGGAGGCAGAGGACACCCCAGCAGACGAGGAGGGGCCACCGGTATCAGCACCTGTATCCCCTCCAGCACAGGATCGCATAGGCAGACTTGAGGCTGCTGTGGGGACTCTCCAGACTGATCTCGCCACCATGCGAGTGACTCAGGCAGCGAACCACACTGAGGTTCTCGCTCGCATGGCTGAGTACCACTCGGAGATGATGACGCGCATCACTTCACTCCACCAGGTTGATGGCGAGAGGTAGCGATTCCACTCCGCCGTCCACACCCCGAGCACCCTACGCCTCCCCAAGCATCCCCAAAGCACCGGCGAGATGCCGACGCTTGATGCGTCTTTCATTCTTTCTTTTTATTCCCTTGTACTTTCTTTTGTGTTGAGTCTTTGTGTACTCGAAAGGTTACACCTTCCGAGAGTTATCTTACTTGCTTTCTTTTCATGTTCTTTGTTGAGTTTGTGTTTGGCTTGTTTAATTTTTGTACTCTTTTAATCGTAGCTTTTGTTGAAATCCACTGAACCCCTTTTGTGATGTGCAGATAGACTTGTCAACTTGGTTTTGAGAAATGGTCATAGGCACGGCCGTGTGGAATTTCCACACGGCCGTGTGAGCTTCACAACCCTACGCAACTCCACTTCCCACCTTCACACCTCCATTCAACTACCACACTCGGAGATCAGGGGAGTGTTGTTTTTAATCCCCACGGCCTCATGTTTTATTTATATTCTGTTTTTGTATGCTTGCATGCGTACAATGAGGGCATTGTACATCTTAAGTGTGGGGGGGAGTTCACGTTGCACACGTTCTCTATGTATGTATGCTCATCACTCATATGCTTATCTAGCCAATGATAGTTCACCTTAAAAGACAAGGATTGCAGTCTTGAATTTAGGAGAATTTTAAACATCGTTTGTACTCATGCTCTAGTTTACTCGAAAAACTTAGAAATTTTTTGTCTGATTGCATTACTTACACCTTTCTTGCTCTGTTAACCCTGATAACTCTAGTTCAGTGCCAAAAGGACATTAGTTTTCTTTATTTTGAAAAAAAAAAAAAAAAAAAAAAAAAGAAGAATGCCTTATTTGTTTACTTGTTTTCGGAGTGGAAAGAGCTACCACCTATGTTGTATGCAGCTACTCTCATAAGTCGGATACTAGCTATGCCCTAAGGAGAGAAAGAGCTATCTAATAGGTCGTGGTGAAAGCTAACACTCCCAGGTGGAAAGAGCTACCACCTCAAAGTGTGAAAGCCGCCCGGGAGGCATCTTGGGAAATGGCTACCTTCGAGGTTGTGTGCAGCTACTACCTGCTTTTGTCCTTAAATAAGCCCTTTTCAATAAGAACTTTTAAGAGTAAACTTAGGGTTGGCATGAGTAAGCATACACACACACACGCAAATCGATTCTATTTTCTTTGTGCTTCGTGTTTTTGCTAGAGCATTGGTTTTTATCTTTCTATGTTGCAAATTGTTCCTTTGTTTAAGAATGCTCTCCTTACATACTTTTTGGTGAACTTAAGGCTAAGCACTTCTATCACTCTACTTGTGGATTTTATTGTATAAATTTTGCTTGAGGACAAGCAAAAGCTTAAGTGTGGGGGAGTTTGATAAGTGCTTGCATGTACATATAATTTGAGATGTTTTTCCCTGCATGAGCATCACATTTTTCAGGTTATATTTCTCATTTCGTGTGTTTCGTGTTCTTTCGTGCAATTAGGGTTGTGAAAAAGGTTTATGCGGAGAAAAGCAAGATTAGGTCATAATGGTGCCATGTGGAGCTCTTTTTGTGCAAATACGAAGTTCAAGACACAAATCGGGTTCAGACGAGGGGGTATGTGCCAACTTCTAAAGGCTTCAAGACAATTCTTGTAGAAGGACACGAAGGCAGTCATGCTCGCTCGTTCCGATTGGTTCAAAGATTTCAAAAGCTCTCCAAGGTTTCCCATCATCAAGAAATGCCACTTGACCTTTCACATGGGCGTGTGTCCGTCCATGTGACCTCAGGAGAAGAAACGGGCGAAATCGAGGATTAGTATGAAGATTTCACAAGGCAGAAAATCCACATGGGCGTGTGGAATTTCCACACGGCCGTGTGGAATTTCCACACGCCCGTGTGGATCCTCGAGATGGCCAATTATAAAGCCGTTCTGAAGCGTTATCCAAGGGATCATCTTCTAACTTTGGAAGGAGGTGACGGCTAGGGTTCAGGAGGTTCTTGCTACACTTTGGGGGCGCTTCTTCACCGGTTTCATCATCATTCCCTTCCAAGGAGAGCCATTGGGGGAGCCTTCGACGACTCGATTCGGCGAGGTGTGCCTTAGGCTTGGAGGAAGGGATTCTTTGAAGAAGAAGGAGAAGTTCCCATAGTCTATCAACACGAAGCTTAAGGGGGTTTTCTTTTTGGATTTCTTGCACTTATCTTCATTTATTTTGATGAACTTGTATTGCTCCATGGAGAGCTAAACCCCTAGTGGGTACTTGGACTTGTAAACCCTAGATTTCCTATGTTTCATTGACTTTAATGCTTTTATTCAATTTGAGTTTGAATTTGAGTTTCAATCTTGTATGCTTAATTGTTTCTCCCTTAGAGTGACACTAGGGTTGAGGGCTAATCCAATCATCCTTTTGACGAGTGACCATCACCATTAGGATTAGATTAATCAAGATTGGAGGGGGTTGAGAGGGTGAGTTGAGAGGTAGCGACACGTCCCCTTTCCCCTCCGGTGTGGTTTTCCCTACCTTCTTATTCCAAGTATTACCTTCGATCTCAAAGAGAGTTAGGCGTTGAGAGAGGCCTTTCCGCCGGGACTTATTTGTGATTAGGGATCTTTCGCCTGGACCAAAGGGATTGATCTATAGTTGGGAATAGGGTTTACCACTTGGAATCCCTAGAGCATAGCGCAGTCATACGTGGTGTGAGGCGTCGAGAGTCTTCTCTCCGCCGGGACCTCGTAGGGGACTAGTCAAGGTTGACCTTAGATTTGGGACCTTGTATCTTTGGATTCCACGACTCTTGAAATCTCTATTGAATAAGAGTACTTGAAGTCTTGCACGTGAAACAAGGATTCTAGGGGGAGCATTGTCCGAGTACCCCATCTTCTTATTGATCTATTTCTCCGACCTAGCTTTCATTTTCAGCACTTTGTTTCTACTACATTCTGATTTTATTTTCTTTTAACAACAATTGGTTTATCTTTGATTACTTAACAAAGTGTGATTGTTCTTACGTCTACTCCCTGTGGATTCGACTACCCACCCGTTTGGGTACTTTATTACTTCGACACCTGTGCACTTGCGGAGTACACACGCAAGGGTGTGTCATTACGCAAGGGGCGTATCAGTGTCTATGACCTCAAAGTGAGCATTAGAAATTTTCTGACTCTTCAGAATTTCTTCATCACTCCTAAGAGTGTCAATGATGGGCGTCCCGCAAGTGTACGGGGTCGTCAAGTAATACCCTGTGTGTGCCACAGGAGTCGTATTCCTCGGGGCCAAGGATCTACCCTTACTTCCTCTTCACTTATTGTCTAACCAAATGTCTCGAAGTTGGGTGCTAAGTTCTACAGTCTAACTTCTGGAAAATCTAACTGAAAGACGAACTACGGCCGAAATAAATGGAGAATCACAAAGGGGAGAAAACGGTCACGGACTCGGATCCCCCTGGGACTACTGAAACAAGACAGATGCTAGGGTTAAAATTGCAATTATGGTTTGGGCCAAGAGATTCCTAAAATAGGTTAACCCCGAATCCCTCGGTGATTAACCCCTAATCCCATACAGGTATTGGACAGATTCTCTTCTGACCAATTCCCCCTATGATTGCACTACGTCTAGGAAATCTCTGATTAGGAACAAACTCAGTATGTAGGTTCGAACCTAATGATTGGAAGGGTACCACATACCCGAATCCCTCGGCGTATAGGTACATGTATCCTTTTCAAACTATGCGAGTCTAATACAAGGGCGTATCCCACGCTCCAAGTACAACCTACAAATCGAACTACGAGTTCTCATGTAATTCAAGGCAATCAAGCACACATAGCATGAACCACAAACTAACAAATTGCATTAAAAATAAATCAAAGCATCCATACAAGCTCGTTCATCCCAAGGTTCACCGGCGTCCGGTGACCTTGGGGCTTAGTTGTTCATACAAGCAAATAGCATACAACACATCATAAAAACAACTAGTCTAGCCATAACAACACTCCCTCAATTGTTGGTGATGAAAGGGTGAGCCGGATCGTCGCCACGCGCCTCCACCTACGCCGCAATGAGGGCGGCTTCCTTCTTCTTCTTCTTCTTCAAAAGGTGTAATGGAAGATGGATCTTGCCAAAAGTTCTCCTTCCTCTTGATCTCCACTCTCCAGTTGATGAGAAAAGGTCCCTCCTTCTTCAGATTCAAGCCTCCTTCAAGCTCAAGAAACCTCTCTCCCAAAGCCTCACCAAAAGCCCCCTCTCCTCTTAGCCCTAACGCCCTTTAAACATGAAAATCGGGGGTTATGCGGGCAGCCTTGCGGGCGCATGCTTGCCCGCAAGGCTCCCAGCCTTTTTCCCGAAATCGTTTTTTCGCACTGCTACAAGAAACCTTGCTACAGTAATCTGCTACGGTAATAGAGCTCCGAAAACGCCGTATTTGGTGTCGATTTCTTCCAAAATACGTTCTCGAGCTCGTTTGGGCTTCTTCAAGGCCTGTAACACAAATAAACTAATTAAACCACCAAAGCGGGCGTCGGCTTAACAAAAGCATATAATTTAAAACAAAAATACTATAAATAAATATACACATTTAAGCACTTATCATAACATCCCCACACCTAAGCATTTGCTTGTCCTCAAGCAAACAAAAACATGAAGACTAAGGGAAAGATGATAAGTGGCTAAATGTGACCTCAAGCTCAACAAGAAAGAACTCCGCTAGCATGAAGTGAAAGAAATACCAGAAATTGAGTTGTATATAAAACAAGATTAGCTCTGCAAAGATAGTCCCGTCATATCTAAAGTGTTCCCGTGAGTGTGTGCGAACTCTCTACCTCACTCTCCTCACCCTAGATCAAACTAGGGTTTCCATGCACTCCACACACTATGACGAGTAGTCTTAGAAATGTCAAGAAAAACCATCAATGAGGAATTAAGACCCTTTTGAATCTAAACTAGACCTCTAGCATCATTTTAAAGGTTCTAGACAGGCAAAGGAGATCGAACATTCTTTTTCTTTTTCTTTTTTTTTTTTTTTTTTTTTTTTTTTTTTTTTTTTTTTTTTTTTTTTTTTTTTTTTTTAAGACTAACGTAGACTGTACAAAAATTTCGGTAGGGTACACATGCTGTTTAAGCACCCGAGCACCCACCTACTCAATTTATTACATATCTACATGAACGCATTCATACTTCACTAGCTGTTGGCTGAAGGTACACTCGGTTAGGAGCCCGTACCCTAAGTTACTTAGCCAATGAAAGAAGAGGAATACTTGTCTTCAACTTATTTTCTATTTACAACTCATCTCACTTCTCCTGGTCTAACATATCAACATGTCCCTAATGCTAGGGTTCACAAGAATCAAAAGTTCTTAAAAACTCATTGAAAGTAGCCCTTAACAAATTAAGACTAGTATCAACGTGATGGGTTGGTTGGAGTGTACAAGGTGAAAGTTCGGTGATACAAGACGTGGTCTACACTAGAGATAAGACAGGACTTTCAATTAAGCACATGAATAAAATACAACTCAATTCTAACATTCTTTCAAGCTAGGAAATTCTTATAACAAATCATAGCCATCACAGGTGAATTATACATGCGAGATATATACATACCCCAACCCTACACCTAGAGTTGTGCATTGTCCCCAATGCACATGATCGCAGCCGCAAAAAAGAATACGAGAATATAAAACCGAAGGGGTAAGGTAAGAAGAACTTCCCCGGTTATTGGATGAAGACTGGTAATGATCTAGGGCAAGAAAGTAGAAGAGTGGTGGGAGATAACTCATTATTAGCACCCGCAAAGATCCAAAAAGTAGATTAACTCACCATTCATAGCGAGAGAGAGAAAAGTACAGCTAACAAAATAAAACACTCAAGAAATACTGAAGTTCAAATAAAACCACACTTGAACAAGGAAATAAAAACAAAACAAGAAAAACAAAAGTCCCCAAGTGCCTAATCCTCAAGGTGGATGTTTGTCGGCGGTAGGCTCGGTCGGAGCCCCGGATGTGGTGGCGGCGAAGAAGTGCCACCGGAAGAAGAGGATCCGCGTATATAGGCTAAAACTTCGCCCATGTCTCTCAACATTTGATGCTTTGGATGTCAAGGATTTGTTGTTGACCTTGTCGAAGAGACCGCACCTCATTCTCTAGTGTTTGGAATCTGTGTTCAAATGGTGCTTGGGGTGTCATCCGAATCGACTCGGGCGATTGTGGAGGGTCGGTGATGCGTTCGCCAAGGACTCGAATATCGAACAATTGTGAATATGCCATTACGCTTCTCAACGACCCCCATTGAAAACAGAGTCGACATCCCTAAGGGCGCAAGTGCCACCAACCATGTGCATCCCTCTAGTATAGTCAATCAATCCCATGCCCCGTATCCATCATGTGATATCATGCCCAAGATGGTATCGGCCAAACCCAAGGTTTCTAGGTCATTCCATTCAATTGTCCGGGTGGTACCAAAAGGTTTGGACTTCAGCAACTCATATCTAGTCTTGTGCATTGCTTTTATAAATTGTGGCTCGGCAATGGGTGCGCCATCCCTCCTAGTTTTCTTCGACGCTACCCGTTTGTTCGGCATGCCTACAAGAGCAAATACACAAGATTAAACCAAAAGGTAAGAAAAACAAGGGTTTTAGGGCTCTCATTATAATATAAAAGCAAAGAAAAATATAAGCCCTAAAAAAAAATTTTGCAAGAGTTCCCCTTGTATTTGGAGCTTTAAAAATTTTACAAAGGGTGCTTAAAGCTCAAAATTTTCATATAAACAACATCCAATCAATCCACAATAAAGTTTGCAACATAAATTATGTGAAAACAAAGAGAAAAGAAGAGGATTAGAACAAACCTTCAATTAGGGCACCAAAACTCAAGTCGAAGAAATACGGCAAAAAAAATTGGCAGAACTTTCAAAAACTTGTTAAAATGAAGTTGCTAGAGGTGGGAGAGGAGTTTAGGGCAAGAAAAACTAAGAAAAACGGTGAAAACAATGGTGGGGAAAGGAGAAGGGAAGCAAGGAAAACAAGGAAGAGGAAGAGAGAGTGAGGGAGAAGGGAGAGAAGGGCAGCCACTTAAGTGGCTGCCCGCCTGCGGGCGCCCATGCGGGCGTATGGGCGCCCGCAAGGCTCCCAGCCCGCGCGGGCTCGGGCAGCTTGCGGGCGGCCTTGCGGGCGCAAGGCCGCCCGCAAGGCGCCCAGGCGCCTTGCGCCCCGCAAGGCGGGGCCTTGCGGGCGCCCATGCGGGCGCATGGGCGCCCGCAAGGCGCTCGCCTGCGGATGGCCGTGAGGCCGGAAGCCTCACGGCCAGCCTTGCGGGCGCATATGCGCCCGCAAGGCTCCCGGCCCTTGTCTTTGGGGCTCCTTGCGGCCTTCCTCGCGGGCGCGAAGACGCCCACGAGGCTCCCAACGAAGTTTGCCATGCTTTTTAAGGGCGTAAAAACGCCCGTAAAGTCCTGGAATATCAAATTTTCGGCATGGTCTCCCCTACAACTTCAAAGAGAAATCTGAGATACACAATTAATTGCCGAAATATTTAAAACAACAAACTTGAATTTCAACAAAATAAAGGCAACATGGGTTCGAACAAGAACCAAAAATACGAAAAACTAAACACACCAATCAAACCACACAACAAAGATTAAAAGAGAGTACGAGAAAATAAATTGCCGGAATTTAAAACTTGGGTTGCCTCCCAAGGAGCGCTTGTTTAACGTCATTAGCTCGACGTACCTTCAACTTTACCTCAGGGTGGGTCAAATGGAGGGTAATTACCTCCGGTTTTCTTGCACACATTACCGCTTGGAATGTTCATCGAGAGACACGAGTAGACTTGAAATTTGCCTTTTCCTTCGAAATATAATCGGTCTACTTCGCTTGGCCTAGAGTGTGTAAGATTGGAATCTTTTTTCTTCCCAAGCACTTTACTCCACACTTTCTTTAAACCTTTCTTTTTTTGTTTTCTCGGTGGGGAGTTCCTCTCGATAAGCTTTAACTGGTGTGCTGGTGGATGAGTAGGGACTTCTTTTTCATCTTCTTTTGCGTCTAACTCCTCCAAGTATTCATCCAACGGGTTTAACAACATGACCTCCTGCACACAATCAGAAATGATTAATTCAGTTTCATCATCAAAATAAAACGCATCATCGTGATCCAGCGTATGTTTCATGGCATGCGGGAGAGTGAAAACAGCTTCTTCCTCACCAACCCGCAACGTCATCTTTCCTCCCTTCACATCTATAAGGGCCCCTGCCGTGTTCAAGAATGGGCGTCCGAGGATCAATGGAACCTCCACATCATCATCTACATCCAGGATCACAAAATCCACCGGGATGATCAAATTATCAACCTTCACTAGCAAATCTTCCACTACGCCCCGGGGTTTCCGCACAGACCGATCGGCGAGTTGCAATGTCATCCGAGTGGGTCTTAACTCTTTTAACCCAAGCTTCAAAAATAATTTGTAGGGCATGACATTAATGCTAGCCCCTGAATCTGCTAAAGCTTTTTCCTGTACACCATTGCCAATTATGCAGGGTATTATGAAGCTCCCCGGATCAGTCAGCTTCTTGGGCAATTTCCTTTGTATCACAGCTGAGCAATTCCCAGTAAGTGCTACAGTCTCTAGTTCTTCCAATTTCCGCTTGTTGGTGAGAAGATCTTTCATGAACTTGGCGTACTTGGGCATTTGGGATAACGCCTCAACAAGCGGAATATTTATATGAAGCTGCTTAAAGACACTGAGGAATTTCTTGAATTGAGCGTCTTCTTTGTCTTTCCTTAACCTCTCAGGGTAAGGGACGCGAGGCTTATATTCCGGAATTTCCATTTTCTGGGGCAATGATGGAGCTTCCTCTCCTTCAGAATTTTTACATGCACTTGGAGTATTTTGCATAGCTGATTCGTTGCCCTCCAAAATGCTATTCTTTTCAGTTCTTGTTTCTACCTCCTTGCCACTCCTTAGTGAGATAGCTTTCAGCTGCTCCCTCGGATTCACTTCAGTGTTACTCGGGAGACTTCCTGGGAGTCTTTCTGCCAAGGTCTTGGCCATTTGACCTATCTGATTCTCGATGTTTTGGACTGAGGCTTGTAGATTTCTGATGTTCGCATTAACATTCTCGAATTTCGCCTCAAGTACTGACCATGAACCTTGCTAGCACATCCTCTGTGGTGAATTTTCTCTCTTGCTGCTGTGGAGGTTGTTGTTGATGTACTGGTGGCGGTAGTGGTGGTGCCCTTTGTTGTGAACTTTGTCCCCATGAAAAATTGGGGTGGTTCCTCCACCCGGGGTTATAGTTAGCACCATACGGATTTCCTGGCCCTCTTTGGCCCCCACTCACATAATCAACTCTCTCCATTGGGGCGACAGCGGCACTGGAAATTGGACACTGTGTAGTTTCATGCCCTGCTCCACATGTGTCACAGGAGAGTACGGCCCCAGAATTTGAGCTTGATCCCGTCAAGAACTGATCAAATCTCCTAGTCAGTGCATCCACCTTTGCGGCCAAAGCCGTGGTGTCGTTGACCTCATAAATTCCTGCAGTTTTCTGGGGCTTCCCCCGTGCGCTCCAATGGGATTCATTGCTAGCCATGTTCTCAAACAGCTCCTCGGCGTCCTCAGGGAATTTATTACTCAAAGATCCGCCTGCCGCGGCATCAATCAGTTGGCGTGTCTGGTAGTTCAGTCCATTGTACAGTGTTTGGACTCTCATCCAAGCTGAAAAACCATGATGGGGACATCTTCTGAGCAGGTCCTTAAACCTTTCATGTGCTTCAAACAATGTTTCTGACTCCCCCTGCCTGAAGGCTGAAATTTCTTGCCTGAGCCTGGCTGCCTTGCTAGGCGGGAAGTACCTTGCCAAGAACTTCTCCACCATTTCCTTCCAGGTCTTGATGGACCCGGGGGCTAGTGAAGTGAGCCATCTGTAAGCCGCTCCCCTCAAGCTGAACGGAAACAGTCGTAATCTAATCGCGTCATCCGAAACAGAATTAATTTTGAAAGTGGAACATATTTGGAGAAAGCGCGACAAATGAGCATGAGGGTCTTCATCAGCTAATCCGTCGAACTGGACCGAATTTTGGATCATCCCAATAGTACTAGCCTTGATTTCAAAGTTGTTTGCGGGCACTGTTGGAGCTTGCACACTGAATTCATCTCCAGTAAACTGTGGCCTCTCATAATCTGACAATGTCCTTCTTGGTTCAGCCATGACTGAGGGTTCACTTTCTTCAATC
This sequence comes from Dioscorea dumetorum, assembly GCA_902712375.1. Lineage (NCBI taxonomy): Eukaryota > Viridiplantae > Streptophyta > Magnoliopsida > Dioscoreales > Dioscoreaceae > Dioscorea > Dioscorea dumetorum. Next base: position 301,047 of record CACTHL010000882.1, on the reverse strand, counting down.
TGAACCTCTTGCTGCTCCGAGCTCCCTATCCCTTCTCTAAGTCTCTGATGCAAGGTCCTCTCAATCTCGTTATCTTGTTCCAATAAATTTGAGTGCCTTGCTCTTGTCATACAACAGGTACCTTGCAAAGTCCAAGCAAGTAGAGGGTTAAACTCCGAGATAAGACCACAACCAATTGGATAGAGTAAACACAAGTGGAGAAAGTATGTACAAGCAACTACCGATGAAAACAAGAAAAATAAAGAAAATAAAGCGGTTAAATCAAAAAGCTCTAAGTTTTCCGAATATTCCTTGTGTGGTCCCCGGCAACGGCGCCAAAAACTTGATGGGCGTCCCGCAAGTGTACGGGGTCGTCAAGTAATACCCTGTGTGTGCCACAGGAGTCGTATTCCTCGGGGCCAAGGATCTACCCTTACTTCCTCTTCACTTATTGTCTAACCAAATGTCTCGAAGTTGGGTGCTAAGTTCTACAGTCTAACTTCTGGAAAATCTAACTGAAAGACGAACTACGGCCGAAATAAATGGAGAATCACAAAGGGGAGAAAACGGTCACGGACTCGGATCCCCCTGGGACTACTGAAACAAGACAGATGCTAGGGTTAAAATTGCAATTATGGTTTGGGCCAAGAGATTCCTAAAATAGGTTAACCCCGAATCCCTCGGTGATTAACCCCTAATCCCATACAGGTATTGGACAGATTCTCTTCGACCAATTCCCCCTATGATTGCACTACGTCTAGGAAATCTCTGATTAGGAACAAACTCAGTATGTAGGTTCGAACCTAATGATTGGAAGGGTACCACATACCCGAATCCCTCGGCGTATAGGTACATGTATCCTTTTCAAACTATGCGAGTCTAATACAAGGGCGTATCCCACGCTCCAAGTACAACCTACAAATCGAACTACGAGTTCTCATGTAATTCAAGGCAATCAAGCACACATAGCATGAACCACAAACTAACAAATTGCATTAAAAATAAATCAAAGCATCCATACAAGCTCGTTCATCCCAAGGTTCACCGGCGTCCGGTGACCTTGGGGCTTAGTTGTTCATACAAGCAAATAGCATACAACACATCATAAAAACAACTAGTCTAGCCATAACAACACTCCCTCAATTGTTGGTGATGAAAGGGTGAGCCGGATCGTCGCCACGCGCCTCCACCTACGCCGCAATGAGGGCGGCTTCCTTCTTCTTCTTCTTCTTCAAAAGGTGTAATGGAAGATGGATCTTGCCAAAAGTTCTCCTTCCTCTTGATCTCCACTCTCCAGTTGATGAGAAAAGGTCCCTCCTTCTTCAGATTCAAGCCTCCTTCAAGCTCAAGAAACCTCTCTCCCAAAGCCTCACCAAAAGCCCCCTCTCCTCTTAGCCCTAACGCCCTTTAAACATGAAAATCGGGGGGTTATGCGGGCAGCCTTGCGGGCGCATGCTTGCCCGCAAGGCTCCCAGCCTTTTTCCAGAAATCGTTTTTCTGCACTGCTACAGTAACCTTGCTACAGTAATCTGCTACAGTAATAGAGCTCCGAAAACGCCGTATTTGGTGTCGATTTCTTCCAAAATACGTTCTCGAGCTCGTTTGGGCTTCTTCAAGGCCTGTAACACAAATAAACTAATTAAACCACCAAAGCGGGCGTCGGCTTAACAAAAGCATATAATTTAAAACAAAAATACTATAAATAAATATACACATTTAAGCACTTATCAGTCAATAACGTCAAAATGAGTTTGAGAAAATTTCCCACTCCAATGAGTGTCTATGACCTCAAAGTGAGTATCATAAACTTTCTGACTCTTTGGAATTTGTTAATCACTCCTAAAAGTATCTATGACTTCAAAAATGAGTTTGAGAAAATTTCCCACTGTAATGAGTGTCTATGACCTCAAAGTGAGCATTATAAAATTTCTGAGTCTTTCGCATTTCTCCATCACTCCAAAGAGTGTCTATGACCTCAAAGTGAGCATCAGAAATTTTCTGACTCTTTGGAATTTCTTTATCTCTCCTAATAGTGTCAATTACTTAAAAATGAGTTTGAGAAACTTTTTCACTCTAATGAGTGCCTATGACCTCAAAATGAGAATCAGAAACTTTCTGACTCATTAGAATTTCTTCATCTTTCCTAAGAGTGTCTACGATTTCAAAAATTAGTTTGAGAAAATTTCCCACTCCAATGAGTGTCTATGACCTCAAATGGAGCATTAGAAATTTTCTGATTCTTAAGAGGACTTATGACCAACATAAGGTCTTTCAATCTATGAAATTACAAAAATACCCCTACAGCAAATAAATTTCATAATTTGTTTCATTTTTCCATTTTCTCTTTTCTTTCTTTTCTTTTTGAAATCAAATCATAATAGCAGCAAGCCTACTGACAAACCTTTAAAAACAAAACAAAGAAAAGGTTCGTTCCACAAACCAAAAATTAGAATTTCATAGGTGATAAGTGCTTGCATGTACATATTATTTGAGATGTTTTTCCATGCATGAGCATCACATTTTTTAGGTTATATTTCTCATTTTGTGTGTTTTTGTGTTCTTTCATGCAATTAGGGTTGTGAAGAAGGTTTATGCGAAGAAAAACAAAAATAGGTCATGATGGTGACGAGTGGAGTCCTTTTGTGCAAATACAAAGTTCAAGATGCAAATTGGGTCAAACAAAAGAGTATGTCCCAACTTCTAAAGGTTTCAAGACAATTTCTGTAGAAGAACACGAAGGCAGTCATGCTCGCTCGTTCTGATTTGATCGAAGATTTCAAAAGCTCTCCAAGGGTTTTTTGACATCAAGAAATGCCTCATGACCTACCACACGATCGTGTGGCCTCAGAAGAAAAAACGGGAGAAATCGGGGACCTATAGATGCAGTTTTGTAGAGGCTGAAAATCCACATGGGCATGTTGAATTTCCACACGGCCGTGTGGAATTTCCACATGGCCGTGTGGATCCTCGATGTTTGCCATTTAAAAGGCCGTTCTGAAGCATTTTAGGGGGATCTTTTTCCTATCTTTGGGGGAGGGTTCTGCTAGGGTTAGAGAAGGTTTTTGCTACGTTTTGGGGGCGTTTCTTCACCGATTTCAACACCGATTCCTTCCAAGGAGTGCTATTTGGGGAGCCTTCGATGACTTCGATTCGGCGAGGTGTGTCCTAGGCTTGGAGGGAGGATCCGTGGAGAAGAAGGAGCAACCCTCATAGGCCATCAGCACGAAGCATAAGGGGGTTTTCTTTATGGATTACTTGCATTTATCTTCATTTATTTTGATGAACTTGTATTGCTCCATGGAGAGCTAAACCCCTAGTGGGTACTTGGACATGTAAACTCTAGAATTTCTTTGTTTCAATGACTCTATTGCTTTTATTTTAAATTGAGATTTAATTAAGTTTCAATCGTGTGTGCTTAATTGTTTCTCAATTAGAGTGACACTAGGGTTGAGGGCTAATCTAATCATCCTTTTGACGAGTGACCATCACCATTAGGATTAGATTAACCAAGATTGACGAGGGTCAAGAGGGTGAGTTCAGAGGTAGCGACATATCCCCTTTCCCCTCCGGTGTGGTTTACCCTGCCTTCTTATTCCAAGCATTATTTTCGATCTCAAAGAGAGTTAGGCGTTGAGAGAGGCCTTTTCGCCGAGACTTATTTTTGTTTAGGGATCTTTCGCCTGGACCAAAGGGATTAATCTATAGTTGGGAATAGGGTTTATCACTTGGAATCCCCAGAGCTTAGCGCAGTCATACGTGGTGTGAGGTGTCGAGAGTTGTCTCTCCACCGGGACCTCGTATTTGACTAGTAAGGGTTGACCTTAGGTTTGGGACCTTGTGTCTTTGGATTCCACGACTTCTCAAATCTCGTTTAAGTAAAGGTAATTAGAGTTTTGCACTTGAAACAAGGGACCTAGAGGGAGCATTGTCCGAGTACCCCATTCTTATCTTGATATATTTCATACCTCTAGTCATCGCTTCTAATCTTTATTTTCTGTTTATTCACTTTTAATTCAATCTCTTCACACATTGAGTTTTCATTGACTAATTGGCAAAGTGTATTTGTTTCTGACGTCTACTCCTTGTGGATTCGACTACCCACCCGTTGGGTACTTTATTACTTCGACACCGATGCACTTGGGGAACACACACGCAAGGGTGTGTCAAGTTTTTAGCGCCGTTGTCGGGGAGTTAGGCGTTTTAGGAACATCTTTACTTTGTTACTTTAGTCATTCACCACTTATTATGCTTCACACTTCTTTTACTTCCATCGTTTTGATTTTGGTTTCTTTTCTTAATTTCAGCTCCAGGTTATGACCCGTGGACAACCTTCGACATTAGTGGAAGGCGATCCAGAAATTGAGAGAAGACTACACAGACGGGGAAGAGAACCTGAACAAGAACAGTCCTATAAAGCTGAAATAGAAATTGAAGAGTCCGCAAATATTGCTGAACAAAATGAGCAACAGCGGACACTTTCAGATTTTGCTTGGCCGACTATCCGTGGCACGCAATCAAGCATAGTCAGGCCACCAATTGCAGCTAACAACTTTGAGCTTAAACCGGGGTTCATTCAGATGGTACAACAGTCCGCACAGTTCAACGGGTTGGCAGATGAAGACCCGAACAATCATATAGAGAACTTTCTGGAAGTGTGCGACATGCTGAAGATAAATGGAGTCACAGATGATGCCATCAGATTGAGAGCCTTCCCATTTTCCTTGAAGGGGAAAGCAAAACAGTGGTTGCAGTCTCTACCTAGGGCGTCGATCACTACATGGGAAGAAATGGTTGAGGCCTTCGTTGCCCGATATTTCCCTCCTGGGAAGTCGGCGAAATTGAGAAATGAAATTTCCTTATTCATGCAATCGGAATTGGAGTCTCTTTTCGAGACATGGGAAAGGTTCAAGGATCTTCTGCGCAAGTGTCCTCAACACGGGTTCCCCAAATGGATGACCATCCACACCTTCTACAATGGGATGAACCCAAGCACAAGACAATTATTTGATGCCGCAGCAGGAGGTACCTTAGGCAGCAAGACCCCCGAAGCTGCCGGCCAACTGATAGAAGAAATGGCCATGAATAGTTATCAGTGGAATGCTCGAGACAAGAGGAAAGTGGCGGGTATTCATGAAGTTGATGCAGTAACATCTCTTGCAGCTCAGGTTGAAGCATTGAACAAGAAGTTAGATACTTTGGCAGCTCCTTCTAGAATGGCTACAGTGATTAGTTGTGATGGTTGTGGAGGAGGGCATGCTTCATCTGATTGCCCTATCTCATTTGTTGGTGCTGCACCTGTTGAGCAGGTGGATTTTGTGGGGAATGCTCGACGAGGTCAAGGGAACCCCTATAGCAACACCTACAATCCGGGGTGGCGAAATCACTCGAACTTTTCATGGAGCAATCAAGGGCAACAAAGGCCCTCTGCACCCCCCGGCTTTCAGCAACCCCAACAACCAAACATGGAGGGCCGAGTTTCATGGCTTGAGAGCCGAATGACGGACTTGGAGAAAGCATTAACCAAGTTCTTTCAGTCTTCAGACACGCGCTTCCTAATAGTGGAGAGTACACTTCGTAACCACACGGCCTCACTACATAATTTGGAAAATCAGATGGGATAGATTGTGAAGTCATTATCTGAGCGACCTCAAGGAAGTCTCCCGGGAAATATAGAGACAAACCCAAGAGAGCAGTTGAAGGCGATCACTCTGAGGAGTGGTCGTGAGGTCGAGGGTAGATTCCCTGCTGAAGAGGTCGTCCATGTTCCTGCTACGGAAAGAGATAAAGAAAAGGATGTTAAGGAGAAGGGCAAGGAAAAGGAGGTAGCACCTGCACCATACAAGCCACGGATTCCTTACCCTTCGAGGCTGAAAAGTGATCAAAATGATGAGCAGTACAAGAAGTTTTTGGGTCTTTTCAAGCAGCTGCACATTAACATTCCATTTGTGGAGGCTTTGTCTCAAATGCCTCATTATGCAAAGTTTTTGAAGGACCTCTTGACCAACAAGAGGACATTGGTAGAGGGCGCAGCTATGATTTGAGATGCATCTTGTTCAGCTGTTTTGCAGAAGAATCTACCGAACAAGATGAAAGACCCCGGAAGCTTCATCATCCCATGTAACATTGGGAATTTGGGTGAAGAGAAGGCATTGGCAAACTCAAGGGCCAGCATCAATGTCATGCCTTACACCTTCTTCAAGAAACTGGGACTGGGAGAGCCAAGGCCCACTCGGATGACTTTACAGCTCGCTGACCGTTCCGTTCGTTATCCTAGAAACATCATTGAGGACGTCCTAGTGAAAGTAGATAAATACATCTTTCCGGCTGATTTTGTAGTTCTTGATGTGGATGAGAATGTCGATGTGCCACTGATACTTGGAAGACCCTTTCTGCGTACTTCCAAGGCTCTTATAGACATGGACGGCTGAGAGATGACGTTAAGGATTGGAGATGAGAAGCTAACCTACCGCCATGCTGAAGCCATGAGACATTCCCTTTACTTTGATGACACTCTGTATTTTCTTGACAGTACTGATGAGTTGGTTGATGATTTTGTGCAGGAAATCTTCTGTCCGCTGCTGGGATGGTTAGACCAAGAGGTAGAGATTGATGAGAGTCTCTCGGTTGCTCTAGAGAACAAGGAAGAACCTCCCACGACATAGTAAATAAATTCATCACAATTCTGCGGACGGATATTCAGAGATTAAGAGTGATACCTCTTTTGTTGGTAACAATTTCTATTACTCATCCTCTAATTTGCAAAAGTTTGGCTCATCATGTTTGAAGAATGCAGGCAGTGGAGGAGTCCCGCTCCATGACCCCCCTTGATTTGAAGGGTAGGTACGCCAAGCTAGTGACGTAAAACAAGCGCTCATTGGGAGACAACCCAATTTTTAATTCCTTGGCATTTGTTTTAGTTAGATTTTAATTTCTGCAGTTGAGTTTTTTGGTTTGTTTTTGTTTTTTTTGTTTCATCTCCGGTGTAGTGCGATTTTTGTTTCAGATGCGAAAAATCGTGTTTTCATTGTTTCTGGTATGTTTGAGAGTGTTTCCTACGAATTTGGTGAGATTTGAGCCACATTCTTGTTTGATTTAAATTTCTGCAGTTTTCCATGTGTTTTCAATGAATTTGGCAGAGTTTGGAACAATTTTGGGCCAAAACATGGAAACAGATGGCCATGTGACTGGATTTTTGTGGGTTTTCTATCATCCAGAGAATCTTCCACATGGCCATGTGAAAAATTTGGAGCTCATTTGGCAAAGATTGAATTTCCACATGCCCATATGGAAATTCCACATGGGCATGTGAGTACTATTCATGAGCTGCAGATTTCCAATCCAGAGAAGACACATGGCCATGTGGATTTGTTCAGAATTTTTCCAAGCGATCCAGAGAATCCACACGGCCATGTGGAAATAGGAGTGTTTGAGTAGAGGCTATCCAGAGAAAACACATGGCCATGTAGAATTTCCACATGGCCATGTGGAAATTCAGGCGTTGAGTAAGGGCCATCCAGAGAAAACACATGGCCATGTGGAATTTCCACATGGCCATGTGGATTACTTAAACAAGAGAAGCTTGCTTCTCTTCATATTCTCCTTCGCGCCCTTTCATCTCCAAACGCCTCCACTCCAAAGATTGCGACCAAACCGCTTCTCCTTCCATTTCCTCGCCTATTTATAGGACTTGTGGGCTTTCTCCATCATTATCTTGTGTGATTCATCATCATCTTCTCCGGTAAGCCCCCTTCTCACTCTTTTTGCTATGAATTTTAATCCTTCGATTTGGGTGGTGAATCTTGTGTTTTAGCATGTTGCTTTCATGGATAATACTTAGTTTCATGTTTTAAACACTTTTGCTCAAAGTTTCATGTGTTGGTACGGCTCGATGTGGATCAACCATGGCCTTTTGGCCATGGTCGAAGATCCACAAGGCCGTATGGAAATTCCACACGGTCGTGTGGATTTTCGGGCTTGCTTGTTTTGTGTCCCGAGAGTACACACGGCCGTGTGGAATTTCCACACGGCCATGTGAACTTCTTGGAAGTTGTTTTGAGCCCCGAAATGATTCGTTTGCCTCTCTTATGCGCAGGAATGGCTCCAAGGACAAAGAAAGTCGTACACAAACGTCCTCGTGAGCTTCGTTACTTCTCGCCCGAAGTTTTGGAGTTCTCCGTACCCGAACATCAAGTCCGACTTGAGAGTCTCTCAAAGCTCAAGTTTGGCCAAACGCGAACCCCGGATTTACAAGCACTAGCGGCGATAGAGCATGCCCAAGCGGAAGAGTTGCCAAATGAAGTTCGAGAGTTGATCACCGTGGGGGGTTGGAACAAATTGTTGTGCATCAAAGACCCGACCACTCGCGACATTACTCTTGAAATCCTTGCATCCTTCGAGTTCGATCACTCACACACGGACTACCACCGGGCCGACACCATCCGTTTTCGCGCCTTCGATCAGTACGATTGCATGAGCATGACGGACTTCTCCGTCGCCCTTGGCCTGTACGACAGAGACTTTACCCATACAGAGGAGTACACACAACTACCCGTTGATTTTCCATTTCGTGTGACTCCTAGATGGGTTTGCAAGATGCTATGCGGCGACATTCAGTTTGAGCCTGGTTCGACAAAGGCCTCCTTGCTCCTTCACCCGGCCCACAGGTATATCCCCGCTGTTCTTAGCAGGTCAATCAATGGGCGTGGCGATAGCACTGGTGTACTAGGGCAGCTGGACCTGCTATATCTGTACTCCATGGTCCAAAGCTTGCCCCTGCACCTGGGATATGTGGTAGCGGATTATTTGAGGCACCAGGGACAGTACGCACAGATCGGAATTATGTTTTCCGGCCCTTACATCACTCGTCTCATCAGAGGATGGGCCTTATTGAAGCTGTCCGCGGAGCAGACAAGGTGATCATCCCCTCTTCACTAGGCCTTGAGACCTTGTGCATGATGGGCATGGTGACGAGAGCCGCTCCGGGCAGGTATGTACTTGTCGTCCCTATCCCCGACGAGTCCGAGGAAGAGAGTGAGGAGGAAGAAGACACCGAGGCTGGACCTTCATAACAGGCCGCACCCATGGAGGTAGAGGACACCCCAACAGCAGAAGAGGTGCCCCCGCTGTCAGCATGCGCATCTCCTCCATCTTATGATCGCATGGATAGATTGGAGAGTGCTGTGGGGGTCCTCCAGACTGATCTTGCAGCTATGAGGATGACTCAAGCAGCAAAGCATACTGAGGTGCTCTCACACATGGCCGAGTATCACGCTGAGGTGATGGCGCGATTTTCCACACTTCAGCAGATGATGGCGAGAGACTCCGAGCACCCCATGCATCCCCCGCATCACTAGCAGGACCAGGAGATGATGACGCTTGAGGCGTCTTTCTTTTAGTTGTTTTTCCTTGTACTTGTTTATTTTCTTGTTGCTAGATCTCTGTTACTCAGAGAGGGCTTACCTTCTGAGTTCTATCTTACTGCTTCCAGTTGTAGTTTGTTTGTTTCGAGTTTAAGCGTGTACGTCATGCTTATAAACTCTCGTTGTTCATCTTTTGTGTTGAGCATTACTAAACCCCTATTGTGACGTGCAGATGGTCATCTCCGTCTTATGTTACGGAATAGTCATAGGCACTGACATGAGGATTCTCCACGTGGCCGTGTAAGCTTCACAACCCGTCGCAGCTTCACTTCCCCCGTTTGCAGCTCCACTCAAATTCTACATTCAGAGCCAAAGTGAGTGTCGTTTTTATTCCCCATGCCCTCTTGTTTTATTTATTTTCTGTTTTGTATGCTTGCATGAGTACAATGAAGGCATTGTACATCTTAAGTGTGGGGGGGAGTTCACATTGCACATGTTCTTTATTTATGTATGCTCATTACTCATATGCTCATTTAACCAATGATAGTTCACCTTAAGGGACAAGGATTGCAGTCTTGAATTTAGGAGAATTATAAACATCGTTTGTAATCATGCTCTAGTTTACTCGAAAAACATAGAAAGTTTTTGTCTGATTGCATTGCTTACAGCTTTCTTGCTCTATTAACTCTGATAACTCTAGTTCAGTGCCGAAAGGACCTTAGTTTTCTTTATTTTGAGTTAAAAAAAAAAGAAAGAAGAAAGAAGAAGTTTGTTTTTGCTTGTTTTCGGGGTGGAAAGAGCTACCACCTATGTTGTATGCAGCTACTCTCATAAGTCGGATACTAGCTATGCCCTAATGAGAGAAAGAGCTATCTAATAGGATGTGTGAAAGCTAACACTCCTAGGTGGAAAGAGCTACCACCTCAAAGCGTGAAAGCCGCCCAGGAGGCATATTGGGAAATGGCTACTTTCGAGGTTGTGTGCAGCTACTACCTATTTTTTGTCCTTAAATAAGTCCTTTTCAATAAGAACTTTTAAGAGTAAACTTAGGGTTGGATGAGTAAGCATACACACACACACGCAGTCAGATTCTATTTTCTTTGTGCTTCTTGTTTTTTCTAGAGCATTGGTTTTTATCTTTCTATGTTGCAAATTGTTCTTTTGTTTAAGAATGCTCTCCTTACATACTTTTTGGTGAACTTAAGGCTAAGCACTTCTATCACTCTACTTGTGGATTTTATTGTATAAAGTTTGCTTGACGACAAGCAAAAGCTTAAGTCTGGGGGAGTTTGATAAGTGCTTGCATGTGCATATTATTTGAGATGTTTTTCCATGCATGAGCATCACTATTTTCAGGTTATATTTCTCATTTCGTGTGTTTTTGTGTTCTTTCATGCAATTAGGGTTGTGAAGAAGGTTTATGCGAAGAAAAGCAAAAATAGGTCATGATGGTGCCGAGTGGAGTCCTTTTGTGCAAATACAAAGTTCAAGGTGAAAATTGGGTCAAACAAGAGAGTATGTGCCAACTTCTAAAGGTTTCAAGACAATTTCTGTAGCAGGACACTAAGGCAGTCATGCTCGCTCGTTCTGATTTGATCGAAGATTTCAAAAGCTCTCCAAGGGTTTTTCGACATCAAGAAATGCCTCATGACCTACCACACGATCGTGTGTCCGTTCGTGTGGCCTCAGAAAAAAAAAACGGGCGAAATAGGGGACCTATAGATGCAGTTTTGTAGAGGCTGAAAATCCACATGGGCATGTGGAATTTTCACACGGCCGTGTGGAATTTCCACATGCCCATGTGGATACTCGATGTTTGCCATTTAAAAGGCTGTTCTAAAGCATTTTAAGGGGATATTTTTCCTATCTTTGGGGGAGGGTTCGACTAGGGTTTGAGAACCTTTTTGCAACGTTTTGGGGGCGTTTCTTCACCGATTTCAACACCGATTCCTTCCAAGGAGAGCTATTGGGGGAGCCTTCGACGACTTCGATTCGGCGATGTGTGTCCTACGCTTGGGGGAAGGATCCATGAAGAAGAAGGAGCAGCCCTCATAAGCCATCAACACGAAGCTTAAGGGGGTTTTCTTTATGGATTACTTGCATTTATCTTCATTTATTTTGATGAACCTGTATTACTCCATGGAGAGCTAAACCCATAGCCGGTACTTGGACATGTAAACTCTAGAATTTCTTTGTTTCAATGACTTTATTGCTTTTATTTTAAATTGAGATTTAATTGAGTTTCAATCTTGTGTGCTTAATTGTTTCTTCCTTAGAGTGACACTAGGGTTGAGGGCTAAACTAATCATCATTTTGACGAGTGACCATCACCATTAGTATTATATTAACCAAGATTGAGGAGGGTCGAGAGGGTGAGTTGAGAGGTAGCGACACGTCCCCTTTCCCTCCCGGTGTGGTTTACCCTACCTTCTTATTCCAAGCATTATTTTCGATCTCAAAGAGAGTTAATCGTTGAGAAAGGCCTTTCCGCCGGGACTTATTTGTGATTAGGGATCTTTCGCCTGGACAAAAGGGATTGATCTATAGTTGGGAATAGGGTTTATCACTTGGAATCCATAGAGCTTAGCGCAGTCATACGTGGTGTGAGGCGTCGAGAGTTGTCTCTCCACCGGGACCTCGTAGGGGACTAGTCAGGGTTGACCTTTGGTTTGGGACCTTGTGTCTTTGGATTCCACGACTCCTCAAATCTCGTTTAAGTAAAGGTAATTAGAGTTTTGCACTTGAAACAAGGAACCTAGAGGGAGCATTGTCCGAGTACCCCATTCTTATCTTGATATATTTCATACCTCTAGTCATCGCTTCTAATCTTTATTTTCTGTTTATTCACTTTTAATTCAATCTCTTCACACATTGAGTTTTCATTGACTAATTGGCAAAGTGTATTTGTTTCTAACGTCTACTCCTTGTGGATTCGACTACCCACCCGTTGGCTACTTTATTACTTCGACACCCATGCACTTGCGGAACACACACGCAATGGTGTGTCAATAGGCCATTAAAACTGTGAGAGAAAAAGAACTCCTAAGAATCATAGACAGAACATACTAAACATTATCAATTTGCTTATGAACCCTAATCAAAGCAATCACCCCAAAAGTGCGACATGATGTGCATTGTTGCTAGCGTCGTCCTTCTGCTTGATGGAAGACACGATGCGCGAGTAGTCACGACGGGCGCAAGTGATATTCTTGTGTGCCACGGAGAGAAGATTTCGCTCCTCCACAAAGAGCTCTTCCTCATCAGAGGCAGAGGCCAGCACCTTCTTCATGAACTCCATCATCTCCTTGAACCTTTCTACCTGCTCCGCCAGCTTCGCCATGCAAATATACCTCACGACTGGTCACCGCCATCAATGGAAAACCCCAAACAAGGAGAAGAGAGAAAGATAATGGAGAAAGAGATCCCTCCACTCTCTCTCATCCCCCTTCCCTTTTTTTTCTCTTTTTAAAAGTGAAACCCTGGCCATCTGTTACCATGCCCCACGTGCCCAAATCTCATTCCTATTTAAAAAAAGATTTCATCCCATTTCTTGGCTCTTGGTCTCCTAATTTCATCTTATCTCTTTTTTTTTAACTTTTATCCCAGCCTTATCCATAACCCATTTTATTATTATTTTATTATTATTTTATTATTATTATTATTATTATTATTATTATATATAGGGAAAATTATTGTTCAGCCCTCGGGAATTTAAAAAATTTTTAAAAACGCCCTCCAACTTTTGCACACCCCGGACAACCCCTCCGTTATAGTTTACTTCCCTTCTACCCCTATCCGTCACTTCAAATGTGTCTTTGTTATGCAATTCCATTTTTGCCCATGGAAATGGTGGGAAAAAAATCCGCCCGATCACATTATGTCATGTCTGGCTTTTATGCATATAATTGTTAGTTTTTTCCCCTTCATGCTTGCTTTTTGTCAAAAAAAGTTTAGAAGGCTAATTACATCTTCTTCTTCTTCTTCTCATTTGGTTTATTCGATCTGAGATCTGCCGGTTTCCCGATATTATGGAGAGTTTTTGTGCTATTGCTAGATACAACGGGGAGGGACGGACGAGTGCTGATGTTCATGGCGCTGACTGCTTGGGAGTCAGTGTTAGGCGAGATATGTGAGCGATGGGGTCTCGATATTTTCCGTGTGATGGTGAAGTTTATCACACCTGATGGACATAAAATGGTTTGCCCAATAGAAAACGAGGTCGACTTCCAGCGCATGTGTCATGTTTTCTCCATCTTCAAATGCGGTGTAGTCGATCTTGTTTTCGAGACGGATGATGTGCCATCGTATCTGCTATAGTATCCTACTGAAAACGAGTTCTTGTCGTGGTAAGGTTTACCTAGTTGTATATATTAGTTATTGTTTAATAATCCCCTTCTCTGTTTAAAAGAATCAAGTTCCCTTTTAAAAGTTGCATTCTCCATTTAATTTATTATGTTAATATTTAAACATTCTCTCTACCGTTTACATTATCGAGTCTCTGTTTAAATAGAGCTGTTAGCATTTAACATTTATAGTTATCGTTTAAAATATTGGAGTTCATACTTAAATCCTGATCGCTTTCATTTGAATTGAAGTGTTGGTAGGAATTCAAAATCTTGGAGCGCTTTTGTTCCAACTCATGGCGACCCTGACGGTCTTGCATGCCTACCTTCCTCGTCAGAGCAACCAGAAGTGTTGTTGTTGGATGTCGGACAACGTTTTCAAGGCGTTGAACATTTCAGAGATGAACTTCGGAATTTTGCCATCAAACGGAATTTTGACTTCAAATTTGTCAAGAACGGAAAACACCGGGTCACTGTGGAATGTGCTGCCGATGGTTGCCAATGGCGCCTTCACGTATCAAAGGAATATAATAAAAACACCTTCATAATCAAGACAATGGACCTGTCACACACTTGCCCTTATACAAAAAATGGGTAAGCGCATGAGTGATTCAGAAGCTCAAGGACCTGCCCTTGTACAAGGCCATCGACATTCAGAAGGACATGTCGCGGGAGTATGGTGTCCACATTCCATACAAGCAGGCTTGGTTGGGAAAAGAACATGCCCGGGTGATCCTTGACGGCAGCAATTTCTCCAGCTACGATTTGTTGCTTTGGTACGTCGATAAGGTGGTTAAGATGAACCCCGGCAGTATTACATTTGTGGAAAGAGACGGTGATTCTTTTCTTTCCGCACGTGTATTATGGGATTCAAGAGGGCCTACGGGCCGCTGCTGTTTGTCGATGATACTCACCTCCTTGCAAAGTAACGGGGTACTCTATTATGTGCTACAGGAAAAGATGGGAACAATAGTTTCTTCCACGTCACCTTCGCTATTGTTGACAACAAGATCGATGCTAATTGTACTTGGTTCATTTCCAAGTTAGGTGATGCTTTATACGACGAAGGAGATTATGAAGAGATAATTACATTCGTGTCAGACATGTCAAAAGGCCTTGTGAACGCTATTGCTAGAGTCTTCCCTTCATCCCCACATGCATACTACCTTCGACACTTGGAGGCCAACTTTATGAAAGCCAATGTTAGACATGGGAAGGCATTGAGGTAGAAGTGTTAGTCAATTAATTCGATGGTTAAAGAATTCGATGATACCATCAATGAACTGCAGGCCACATCACCCGAAGCCTATCAGTGGTTGATTCATAAGTCGGACATGTCGCACTGGTCGAATTACCTATTCAGATGTATTCAAATGTCGCGGAGTCGTTCAATGCGTGGATCAAAGAAGCTCGTCATTTACTGGTGGCGAAAATGGTCGACTCGATAAGGTATTCGAATGTTGATTCTATTTAGCGCTTAAGCTTTGCCCATACCCTTTAAATATGGCCTGTACGGTTCAAATATCATGGTCAGTGTTTAACATTCTGGATCTTCATTTAATTTATTATCTTGCTATTTACGCTGATGTGCAAACATCATTCTCTGTGTTTAACTTTTGGGCTCTGCCTTTAAATTGTTATCTTAATGTTTAATATGATATGTTTCTGTTTAACTATCAAATGTCTTCACTGAATCTTGTTTATAATTTGTGTTCTTCATTGTACAGGTACAAGTTGATGTGCATGTTATGCAATCGCCACGAGTAAGCGAACAAATGGGAGATCTACTTATGCCCGAACATACATTCGAAGGTAGAGATACTTGTTGAAGAAACTCTGTAGACCTTGCCAGTAGAACTTGCTCATGTCGTCGATGGTAACTTTATAGTATCCCGTACAAACATGGTTGCACTGCAATAATGCAGACAGACACCAACATTCATTGTTTTATTAGAGACTACTTCCCCGTCGACAATTACAAGTTGGCATATAACGAAGTTATATTCCCAATACCCGACAATGAGAATCCTATGGACGACAATCGCACACTGTGCTTGCGACCGCCTGTGACGAGAAAGCAACCTGGGCATCATAAATGAAAGAGGATCGAGTCGCAAGCTTCTGAGGTCTGTGAGTTACATTGCAGCCGCTGCCAGGCATCCGGTCACAATCGTAGATCTTGCAATGAAACTGTCACCAAGTAGGCATTGTAAATGAATAATTTTTAAAGGGGAACAAAGTTATTTGATTGTCAAGCACTGATATTTTAAATAGAGAAAAACAAATTTCGTTATCTGTCCTTAATATTTAAACAAGGGAACCTAATGTTAAACAGTAACTGTTATTATTAAAGGATGACAGACAAAGTTAAACAGAGACGTCGTATTTTACACAGCTTGTCTTCCATGTTAAACAGAGTCATTGATATTTACACAATACAATGAAACGTTATGCAAAGAAAGTCAAGTATATAAGAATACAGACGTTCAACGAATAGTACTAAATTTATATTGAAAATTCTGCCATGTCATTGGGAAAAGGGTGAATCGACTTTAAATTAATGACGAGAAAATGTAATTAGAGTAACAATTCAGTGCAAATTTATTACTAATTAATACAATTAAATTTGATTTTTGAATTCAAAACGTAAGGGTAAATGTACACAAAAATTATAAAAACGTACACAAAAAATCAACGTCAAATTTATGGTTGTTTGATTTGAGAAAGAGTTCAAACTTCCGATAGCTAAATTTCTATTTAAACAAGAAGCGGAAACAAGAGACGCATCCAGATATTATACATAGACCCAACAAAATGTATAAGTCACTTCTCAATGAGTATTGCCAGAAGACACGCCGGGCCTCGCCGGAGTACTCCACCCTCAGAGAAGGCCCCGACCACATCTCCACTTTTGTGGCCAGGGTCACGGTGGATGGTACCACCTTCTCCAATCCCAGCTCTGCGAGAACCGCAAAGGAAGTCCAGAACACTGATGCCGAGGTGGCATTCAATGAGCTCTAGCAATCACACCTTGGGAGAATGAATACGTCACCCACTACTGCCGATGATCTATCCTCTGGAGGTACTTCATACCGTGAGATTTCTCTATGCATGTTTAAAAAATTTCATAATTTTCTAAATCGTTGAAGTCTTCATTGCATGGCCAATGAGCTATCCTCTAGACTGGTTTCTAGAAGATTTGCTCCAAGAACTGACCGAAAAAGAAGTATTTTGTTTTGCAAAACTCAATGGAGTGAGAACCCGCAAGGCGCATGTACAGAAGCTGCTTCAGGATATAAAAACAAAGGAAAGGGTGGAGTGACATATTTTGTTTTGTTTATTGTTGTTTTCATTTTGAAAATAAGAAGTTTGATGGGTATTAATGTATATACATTGCAAATAAGAAAATCTAACTTCATTGTCACCCTTTGATATTTAAACGGAGACATAGCTATTTAAACAGAGAGTGCTTCATTAGATAAACCTCAAACCCCTAAACGTTACAGTTAAATGTTATCCAAATAATGTGACGTATAAAAAAATACATGTCATTGGCAAAGAATGAATTGAATTTAAAATAACAAAGACAAAACTGTTGTACATTTGAAAACAAAGAATGTCATCCGTATTCTATTTCCCCGCAGTCGAAGACCCCCTTTCCGGAGTGATGCTAGCAGCTCTCCCTTCCCTGAGTATGTAGGCCGAATACTTTAGTCTTAGATAAGGGACATCCGTCTGCGGTATCCACAGTCTTTCACAGTCGAGTAATTGCTCGATAAACCGCATAATGTAGACGACGCAGTCGACACTTCCTTTTTTTGTAGTGGGGTTTCATTGTCGTGAACAAGCGGGTAATATTTGGTCACCGTCTCACCGAACTCCAATTCGAGACAGAAGTCAAACAAGTCCCGCTGCCGAGGTATATAAATTGATATCATAATAGAGACCATCTATAAAACACTATAAATCGAGATCTATATATCGAAGAACTTACCATTGCAGCCGCGTCTTTATCGTACTCTTCACTTTGGCATGAAGTGTAATGCCTGTATTCTTGAGTGTTATTATTGAGGACCACGAGATGGAAGTGGCCGTTCAAGATTATGGGAAGGATGGCACTGTAAACATTATGCAGGACGTGCGTGGCATCTCCGATCATAGCTACAGTAGTTTCATATGTGTCTTCCTGCTTAGACATAAACAGCTCTAGTGGTCGTGTGATGGAAGCGCGCTTCTTATAAGGATATGGTGCTCTGGTAAGTGACTTTTGTATTTGATGAGTGCATTTCATATATATATATATATATATATATTTGATATATCTTACTCTCATAATTGTTGAATTTATCGGCTTTAATTCTCCAAGTGCAATGCTATTTGAGGTATTCTTAGTTTCCCATGCAGATATCAAAGTCCTGAAGCAAGAAGAAGTGTTTTAGAATGATTTTAGAAGCTAAAGGACTTAGAAGAAAATTCATCAAACTCAATACGGCCTAAGCACGCCAGTGTTGTACCCCGTGCAGATTGCATAAGAATTCAGCCTAAGTCAGCACAGTCTGAGTTCGCTGAGCACGGTCGTGCAACCCATTAGCACAGCCTAAGCACGCCGGTGTTGTACCCCGTGCAGATTACTGGAATTTGAGTTTCAGGAGTTTTATTTGGCTGTAATCTGCACGGCTTCAACACGCCCGTGCTCACATCAGGAAAACATTAAAACCCTAGAAACTTAGGTTTTTGGCGGACTTTTGGAGGGCGAACTAAAGGAGGAAGAAAGGGAGAGCTTTGGGGCACCGTCCTCATCTTCACCGAGGGAATGTGGCGCGTATGGTAGGCCGATCGGGAGGAGATTCCACGACATCATTGAGCCTCTGACAGCCGCAAGGATGCAAGAAATTAGGGAGTTTTCAACTTCTTGTATTTTAATTTCTTTGGCAATTACCTTGTTGTTTAATGTCATGAGGGGCTAAACTCTTAAGGGAGCTCCGGGGTGGTCTTATCTGACGTTTTAGCTTGAACTTGAGTACTTTTCTTGCAGCATTTATGAATGTCTTGTTCCATGCAATAAATCTTTGTTATTAGCTTTCTTGAATGTTGTTTAGTGGTTGATTGCTTGGAAGTTTGGTTTTCTTATTTTAGCTTGTGAATCATTATTAATAGTTGCAAAAAGTAAGATCATAACTTAGGGTTCAACAGCATTGTAAGCATCATTCATATAGCATAACTGGATTTAGAACTGAATACATCTCTGATAAATTCTGAGAGAGTCTAAGTTAGTGAACATCAGGAATCCTACCCCGGGGCCCCATCTCCTCCATCGAGCAAATCCTTACATTTATCTTATTGCATTTCCTTTCCTCAATCTCCTTTAATCCAACCTAATGTCAAATCCATCTTCTTTACTTGATTAGATATTAAGCAGAACGATAGTATTAGAAGCTACACCAGTCCCAGTGGATACGACTACCCGACCCTAAGG
The DNA here is from genome assembly GCA_902712375.1 of Dioscorea dumetorum. Lineage (NCBI taxonomy): Eukaryota > Viridiplantae > Streptophyta > Magnoliopsida > Dioscoreales > Dioscoreaceae > Dioscorea > Dioscorea dumetorum. The sequence goes on along the minus strand of CACTHL010000882.1, from coordinate 281,890 downwards.
GTACATTTTACTACTTATACGACCCGTGCACTTGCGGTTACGCAAGGGGCGTATCAGTATTATGCATACGAAGGCGTCCATCACATCATTTGTCACCATCTCCTTCCCATCGAGTAGTATGAATAGGTTGGCCCGTGTAGTGCTCACAGAATTATTCCTCCACAGGACAGTCCTGCGGTTAAATGGCAACGGATATAATTAAATAATAACAGAAAACCTTGAGTGGAATATAATAATCTTAAACGATAATGTTAATATTTAAATAGTAATGTAAAAAGTTAAACAGTAAAGCCTTATCTTAAATGATAACTCTCAAGTTTAAACGGAAACAACATAACATAAAGGGGAACATATATACGTAAACATTAACATAAAAATTCCGTGCTTACATGTCCATAAAGCTGTTGAGGCGCGATTGTCCAACGTATTTTCTCTTCTTCGGAACAAAGTCTTTCCGAACTTCTTCATATTGCTTGTTGGCAAAAATCATAGCTTTAATTTTGTTTTTAGTAACGTCCCTTGCTCCTCGTCAACAGCCTTCTTGCTATCATATTGGATGTGGCACTGTCCACCGCCGGTTCCTCCGTGAGCAGGATTTCGTTGACAACAGAATTAACGATCTTCTCAATAGCATCCACCGCCGCAGCATCAAGTGGAGACCCACCCTCATCTGGTTCTTGTTCCTCAGAAATTGTGGCCACTACCTTCGATGCTTAACTGTTGGCCGCCCGTTCCACCGTGACGAGGACTTCGTTGGTTACCTCAACCGCGGCAGTACCTACAGCATCGATGATCTTCTCCACCCGGACGGGCACGTCATCAACGGCAACGGACTCGACAACTGCATCAGCCGCCGATGGTGGTGTTACTATTGTTTCATCTTCAGCCGGTGGTCGACGGAGAGCCATTATTGTTTTCGTCTTTTTTGCAAGCCTCTTCAAATGTGGTCGTCTTGGGATGGCCACCCCAATGAAGTCGTCGTCATCAAATTCCGACGCCTCCTCCGTCACGGGTGCTTTATTTGTTTGGAGGGACAATACGAGGGAACTTGGTGATCAAAAGCTGGCATGCTTGCAGGAGAGCTGAAGTGACATCGTCGCCTATTGGCGATCGGTTGGGGGGGGGGATGCCACGGTTAGGGGGGCTACGGCGTCGTGGTCGGGAGGGGAGGGTGTCGCCATCGGGCGGGGTAGGGGAGGGCTTATTGATGCGTCTCCGCAACAACACAACAAGGTGATATGTGTCAACCCCTTGCGTTACCGCAAGTGCACTGGTCGTCAAGTAATAAAAGTGGACCCAAAGGGTCGGGTTGTCGAACCACAGGGAACAGAAGTACTAGTAATAGCCCCTCTTTTGTTATCTAGCCTGATGAGTGTAGTGTGTGATGATCTAATGGCCAAAACTAAGAGTGTCACTACAAGTGCGCAGGGAATAAAAAGAAAAGAGTTCTCAATCAATAAAAGTGAGGTATCCGGTCAATGCTCCCCTTAGGATTCGGGTGTTCGATGTAGATTACAAGTGTTTCTAAACGAAAACAATGAGTCGTGGGTATCCTAAGGTATAACGGCCCCTGCCTCCAAGTCGCCAAAAACTAGTCCCCTACGAGGTCCCGGCGGAGAATTCTCTCGACGCCTCACACCACATATGACTGCTTAAAACTCTAGGGATCCCAAAGATATAACCAATTCCAAAAAGTAGATCTAACCCTACCTCCAGGGGAAAGATCCCTAACCCCCTACGAGGTCCAGGCGGAGAATTCTCTCGACGCCTCACACCACATATGGTTGCTTGACACTGAGGGAATATGGAGATAGGAAATATCTATCGGAAGGGAAAGGGGACACTCCGCTATCTCACGGCTCACCCTCTCGACCATCTTTACTCTTGGTAATTCTAAACCTAGCGGTGATCTCTCTCTTCACCAGATTGAACAAAACATGCAAGGCAATTAATAATGAAATCAAAAGCACAAGCAACCATTAAGAACTCAAGAGTAAAACTCAAACTGAAGAATTCGAATAGAAACACAACGTAAATCTAATGAAAATAAGAATCCTAGAGTTCACATGTCCGAATACCCTCTAAGGGTTTAGCTCTCCATTGAGCGAGTCACAAAACAAATAATAAATTGAGAATAAAGTTCCAAAGACATAAAGAATAACCCCCCTAAATCAGTGATGATGGTCTTTATGGGTAGCTTCCTTGATGCTATGACGGAGGAGGAATCGATCCAAGTTGGTGAGGAAAGCTTCCCAAAGCCGCAAAGAACTCCTCCCAAGCCCTAGCCGCCTTCTCTCTCGAAAGTAGCCGAAAAAGATCACTAAAAATTATCTGGTCGATTTGTCCGCAAGCGCACAGGTCGTCAAGTAATACCTCTCACGCACGAGTGAGAGGGTCGTATTCCCAGGGAAAAACCCAAAAACGTCGTATTTGGTGTCGAATTCTTCCTAAATACGTTCTTGAGCTCATTTAGTGTCTGCAACACAAAATAAAGATATTTAGACTATAAAAAGGGCATTGACTTATCAAAAAGATAATAAAATAATACAAATGAATACGTATAAAATATGTTTATTTAGACGTTTATCAAACATCCCCACACTTAAGCGTTTGCTTGTCCCCAAGCAAACAAACATGAAGAACAGGGGCAAGACGATAAACGGCTAAATATACGACCTCATGCTCAACTGTACAGGGCTCTACAAGCACAAATGGACAGAAATCAAGAAGTGAGTTGTTCAAAGTATAGTCAAGTAATATTAGCTCTGTTTCATTAAAAGTATTCCTGTGTGTGTGTGCTGACTCCCACCTTGACCTCCACACCCTGGATTACCCAGGATGTTTTTTCACCTCACTCAAATTGAAATTAGTGCTAGGAGTGCCAAACAAAAATCCTCTCAATAGTCAGTTAAAAATCTTTTGGTCCCCAAACGAAACTTTAACATCAAGTGAAGATAAGACAGGTTTCAGGCGCCCAAAAGGTATCAATGTACACTAAAGATGAAACATGCTGGCTAACGTAGACTGCACAAAAATCTTTCAGCTGGATGCACATGCTGGCCAGGCACAAGAGCCACCCGACTTACTTGATTACAGATCTACATATACGCATTCATGCTTTTAGAAGCAGAGGAATACTGACATAGACTCAATTTTTCACCTTTTTTTTTTTTTATTTTTTTTATTTTAATACACAACCTAACTCAGGACGCCTGATCAACCACCTGCTAAAAACCTCACTTAAAAACCTTACTTAGGGTTAAAGCAAAAATAGGGGACTCAAAAGTTTTTAAAGGACTATTGAAAGAAGAATTTGACATCCTAACACAAAATCAATAAGATGGGTTAGAGTGTGAGAAGTGGAAGTTAGAGTGAGCAGGTATCAATGTACACTAAAGATGAAACAGAACTACATTCAAGTACATGTAAAGTACAACTCACTACTATCATTCTACCAAGCTAGGAAGTCCTTAACAATAAAATCATAGCTATCATAGGTGAGTCAAGCATGCATTAAAATTGAGTCAAGCATGCATTAAAATAAAATACTCCATCCCCACACCTAAAGCTATACATTGTCCCCAATGTACATAAGTCAGCTGCACAGGGTGGGAAATAAATATGCAACAAGAATTGAGAGATGGAGTGAAGAAAACTTCCCCATTTTCGGTTCAGAGTGGACAATACATGCTCGAATACGGGGTAAGTTCAATCATCGAAGGGTGGTGAGAGTGAAGCTCCTTTTATGATAATCCTACAAAGATCAATAAGCAAATCTCATCTCACCAATTCAAAAGTAGGGAGAAAAAATAAAAATAAAAATAAAAATAAAAATAAACTAAACCAAACAAAAACAACAAAGTATGACTCCATGCAAGTTCTCCTCTCAATCTACAAGTGAACAAATAAATTCAAGGGGAATTTCATTCAAAAGTTACTGTAGCACGAGCAGAAATTTTGCAAGAGTTTCCCCTTGTTTTTGAAGCCCGAAAATTTACAAATAATGCCTTAAAATGCAATTAAATCAAAGATTAAACATTCACACAACATCTCCCAAAGTTTGAAGCAAGATAAGCATGAAAAACAAGAAGAAACATCAAGTTTGCTTCAACACACAAGTTAGGGCTTCAAAGCTTGAATCGAAAACGATCGGTGAAGAAGATGATGAAACCTTGAATAAACCACTGGATCCTCATTGCAAAAGTTAGGAGAGGAGTGTAGAGGACGAAAAATGAAGAAAAACGGTGAAAGAATGAGGGAAAACGGATGAGAAATGAGAGAGTTATGAAAGAAATGGTGAATGGGGATGTTTAAGAGATGGGTGCCCGAAGGCCTTGCGGGCTGGCTTGCGCCCGCAAGCCAGCCCGCAAGCCTTTTCTGGATTGCTTGCGGGCATCCTCACGCCCGCAAGGATGCCCGTGAGACCTGCAAATTCAGCCCTTATACATTTTTTTTCATTTCAACCATTGCACAATCAAAGCAACAATGAATTCGAACAAAAATCACACAAGAATTTGCATTCGAATGGCATAAAATCAAAGGACCAAACCTAAAAATTCAAGAACAAGCATGGATTAAACTCAAAATGCACATACAAAAACTAACAATCAAACCACAACAAATAAAAGAGAAATAACAACACAACAATAAAAAAACAAAAAAAAAAACCTAGAATACGAAAATTGAAAGGACAAGAATTTAAAGACTTGGGTTGCCTCCCAAGAAGCGCTTGTTTAACGTCATTAGCTCGACCTACCTTTTTCTTACCTTAGGGAGGCTTGAAAATGGTGTGTTCATCCCGGCTAGAGACAGCATAAGAACTACCAAAAAATACGAACTTTACCTTCCGGGATGATGCAAGTTTGGAGGTCATGCTTGAGTTACCTTTTGGCCTCCATGGGAAAAGCTTGGGCCGAGCATTATTCAATCTTGGCATCAGTGGGTCCTCGAATAGCGTTAACCTCCTAACCACATCTTTTTCCTCGGCCATTGTCAAATCGCCTTGAACTACCCATAAGTGTTGTTTGGGTTTCCAAGGGAACAAGTTTGGTTGAGAACTTGTCAAGCTTCGCATAGGTGGATCAATTGGAGGCTTTAACACCCTATCCACATTTCTTTTCTCAACCTTTCTTGAATGATCAAAAGTGGCCCATAAAATTTGCTTGGGCCGCCATGGAAAAAGTTTTGGTTGGGAATTGTCCAAGCCTAGCATAGGTGGGTTCAAAGATGACATTGGTTTCCCCCCCAAATCTTCAAATACAATTCCCAAATTTTTTTCTCTGCACTTGAAGATTATCGATTGGTTGATGGAATGGTCGATATCGAGGCAAGTAGTTTCTTGAAACGTGGTAGATGGAACCTCCTCTACTTCCTCACATATTTCTATAGCCATGATGACCTCCTCACTGTTTTGCTTTACCCCATCTTTCAATTGTTGCCCACTCATAAGATTGATAGCCTCTCGGTTTTCACTTGGGTTATTTTCAATATTGCTCATTGGGCTACCCAAAGAAGGCTCGGAATTTGCCCTAACAAGTTGCTCAACTTGGTTCTCAAGTACTTTGATTGAAGCTTGGACATTCCTTAGTATTGTACCGAATTCATCAAGTTGTCTATCCGTTCTTGCAAACCTTGCCTCTGTATTGATCATAAACCTTGCCAGAACATCTTCAGTAGTGTATTTCCTCTCTTGCCGATGTTGCGGCTGAAATTGAGGGACTTGGGGTTGTTGAGGTCTTGGTTGTTGTGTAATGCCTTGGCTTGCATTCATGGCAAAGAAATATTCCATCTTCTTCTCAAGATCATCGATATTTGTGGAATACCTATTATTTTGTTCCTCAAGCGCACAGATTTTGGCGGCCAACAATTTTTCTTGAAAATCCATGGCCCTATATAAACAATAAGACTAAAAACAATAAGCTAACAAAGAAAACAAGAAAGAATGAAAATAAACAAAAATGAACAAAATGGTAAAAGACACATACAAAAACAAATATTCACAAAAATAAAGATAAATGACTAGAGCAGTGAGCTAGAGGTTTTCCTAGCATTCTTGGAAGTCCCCGGCAACGGCGCCAAAAACTTGATGAGATCCGCAAGCGCACGGGTCGTCAAGTAATATCTCTCACGCACGCGTGAGAGGGTCGTATTCCCTGGGGTCCCAAGAGCTGCTATTACTTCCCCCTGGACGGCACTGTCTAGTCTACCAAAGATAGAGAATTAAACAAGATAAGAAAACTAACAAAGATAACTATAAACACATGGACTCAGGCACACCACATGAGCATATTTAAGGAAGCAAATACTAATGAAAGCGCGAGGTCCCGGGCTAGGATCCCCTCAGGACTACTAATGCTAGATGGATGCTAAAATTACACAGGCAATGGTGGATGGTCCAAGAGATATCCAACAGTAGATCACCCCGATGGTCACGGCGATGACCCTTAATTCGGTACGAGTATTGGCTCGGAATTTCTTCCTACCAAATCCTCCTACGATTGCACTACGCTTAGGAAAACCTCTAATTAGGGTCGATCCTCAACCTAGGTCCAGCCCTAATGGTTGGAGGGGCATGAAATACCCGATGGTCACGGCGTATTCATACATGAATCCCTTCCATGCTATGTGAGTCTAGCACAAGGGCGATGGTCACGCACCAAGTACAATCTAGAAGTTGAATCGCAGAGTTCTCATGCCAAACAACACATCAAAGAACACAAAGCATGAACCACAAACCAAACCACATACCATAAATGTAAATATAAAACATCCATACAAAGCAAGTTCGTCCCAAGGTTCACCGGATGCCCGGTGACCTTGGGAGTCTAGTTCATCATCAACAAAGGAGAAAGCAAGAAATATAACAAATACAAGACAAAGCTCATAACAAACTCCCTTAAGATGAAGACTAGAAGGTGGTGATGAGAACTTGTTGGATCCGCGCCGGCAAGCTCCTAGATCCTCTCCTTGATAGCACAACCTCTTCTCCCCTTGATTTCCTCCTCAGATTTGCCTTCTCCACTTGCCTTGAAGCCCTAGGTGAAGATGGTGGAGAATGGTGGCCAAGAGCAGAAATTTTCCCAAAGCAGCTCACATATCAGCAGAGAAAAAAATTCTTTGCCGATCTAAAGCACTACATATGGGAAGACCCGTACCTATTCAGGATGTGCGCTGATCAAATCGTCAGGAGATGTGTTTCAACAGAAGAAGGGCACGATATCTTGATACATTGCCACTCAGGGCCTACAGGAGGCCACTATAGCGGGAGCAGAACAGCGAAGAAGGTTCTTGACTCGGGATTCTACTGGCCCACTATGTTTCAGGATGCACAAGCACTGGTACAACAGTGTGACAGGTGTCAAAGAACCGGCAATATTTCAAAAAGAGAAGAAATGCCGCAATCATGGAATCAAGCTTGTGAGGTGTTTGATGTCTGGGGAATCGATTTCATGGGCCCATTCCCTAATTCCCATGGTAACAAGTACATTTTGGTGGCGGTAGATTATGTCTCAAAATGGGTGGAAGCACAGGCTCTTCCGTCTTGTGATGCTAGGGTGGTGGTGAAATTTCTAAAGAAATTATTCTCCCGGTTTGGTACACCCAGGGTGATCATAAGTGATCGAGGCACCCATTTCTGCAACTCTCAATTTGAGAAAGTTCTAAAACGGTACGGGGTATCTCATAGCATGTCGATTGCGTATCATCCTCAAACCAGTGGGCAGGTTGAGGTGTCAAATAGGGAGTTAAAGCGGATCTTAGAGAAAACCGTCAACCAGCACCGAAGAGATTGGGCAGAACAGCTAGACGATGCGCTGTGGGCATATAGGACGGCATACAAGACACCTATCGGGTCAACACCCTACAGATTGGTCTATGGAAAAGCTTGCCACTTACCAGGTTAATTGGAGCACAGAGCTTACTGGGCCATTAAACAACTCAACTTCGATCCTCACCTTAGGGGCCACAAGAGGAAGTTTCAACTAAATGAATTAGACGAATGGCGAACTTTGGCATATGAAACCTCGGTGCGATACAAGGAGAAAACGAAGGAGTATCATGATCGCCACATTAAACGAGCTAAATATTTTCAAAAAGGGGATCAAGTTTTATTGTTCAATGCTAGATTGAGATTGTTCCCAGGGAAATTGAAATCAAGATGGCATGGACCATACACTGTCACACAAGTTTTCCCTCATGGTGCCATCGAAATAACTCACCCTCAAGATGGAACATTCAAGGTCAATGGTCACCGTCTTAAGCATTACTTTCCAGGTCATAACATTCCGTCAAGAAATGGAGGTAATTCTCCACCCATTGTCCCACCCTGATTCGAGGTAAGAAGAGTCGAGCTAACGACTTTAAACAAGCGCTCATTGGGAGGTAACCCAAGCTCTTAAATTTGTTGCATTTCTTCTTTCTTGTTGTGTGTTTGCTTGGTGTGCTCTTTTTCCGTATTTTTGGTCTGTTAGTTTTCAAGTTACTTTTCTTGTTGTGGTGGTTTTGTTCATCATTTTTGTCCAAATCCCTTTGCATGATTGATAAACGTCTAAAAGTACGTATTTTACATGTATTTGTTGTGTATTATTTTCATATCTTTTTGTTGAATCTTTGCCCTTTTAGATCTAAATTGCTTTATTTTTGTATTTCAGGCCAGCCAGAAGCCCTGGGGACTCGACGACGAGATGGGAAGCGATTTCGACATCAAAACAGCGTTTTCAAGACCGGACACTGTAGCACGGTACTGTAGCAGTCACTGTAGCAGTCACTGTAGCTCATCGCGGACTTCTGGGCAGAAAAGTAGAAATCCCGAGGGGTCAGCATACCGGCAGTATACTGACCCGTTTACCCATCGGGATTTGGGGTTTAAAGGCCGATCTAGGGCATTTTGAAGGGGACTTTTGCATCTTCTTGGAGAGAGCTTTTGGGGGAAAAGGAGGCTAGGGTTTGAGCATCATTTCTACACCATTTTGGAGGGCAAAAGGAGAGGAAATTCGGGTTTTCTAAGGAGAGGAGAGCAAGATCTTGGAGGATCTACTTCAAAAGCTTCATTGTTTGGAGGTTGAAGACAACGGGAAGCCACCCCTTCGAGTGGCGTCTTCGGAAGGTTTTCTCCGGGGATCCAAGCGGCATTCGACCTTCACCATTTGAGGGAGTGTTCCTCATGTTTATTTTGGTTATTTCCATGGTTTGTGTGGTGGATTTATTGGACATGAACAACTAAACCCCAAGGTCACCGGATGTAGGTGAACCTTGGGGGCAAAACTTGTGATGTTTTGGATTATTTGAGCTATTTGTTGTATGATTGGCTTGTTGTGATCCTTGTTTGGTATTCTTGATTGTTTTGGTACATATGCTTAATTGTTGTATCAAATGCTTGGTAGCACTTTGTAGCATGATCATTGCCTTAGTGCTAGACTCTACCAAACTTGGAAGGGATTAATGTATAAATACATCGTGACCATCGGGTATTTGTACCCCTCCATTTCTAGGGTTGAAAACTAACTAGTGTTTCCACCCTAACTTGAGAAAACCATCATTCTCCTTGCAACCGTGTGAGAGGTTGAGTGGAAGAAATTCCTTATTCAACACTTGTACCGGGTTAGGGGTCAATTGCCGTGACCATCGGGTTGGCCTAAGCTTAGGTTTTCTCGGTCCAACTAGCCACATACTTAATTTCTCAATTATCCTACTCACTTGAGTAGCCCCCTTGGGGATCCTCATCCGTGACCGTTTTCCATCCCTGAGTATCTCCCGAGTTTTGATTCAATCGTATTTATAAAGAAAATTTCTCTTATTGCTATTTGTTTTCTTTCTTGTCTATTCTCTTAAAAAATGGAATTGGTGAGCTAAACAACAAGTGAGAAGTGAGTAAGGTAGCTCCTCGGGCCCCTTGGGAATACGACCCACTCGTGCGTGCACGAGTGGTTTATTACTTGACGACCCGTGCGCTTGCGGGTGTTGACACATTCCGTGTCGACCAATGATCTTGTGTTTCCTTGAATGATTTGTAAATTAGATGCCATCAAAATCATGTTTTGAGTGTTTCCATGCTTTATTTGACATTGTTTTAAACGTTTTTGAGGGTTTGGAAGAGGTTAAGTTGAAGAAAATTCAGATTTTGGCCGTTTATGGCCCGTGAACTTGCCCTTGAGGAATTCAGGGAAAGCTCACGGGTGAGCTCACGGGCGTGAGCTCACCCGTGAGCCATCCAGGGATTTCTGACGGGTGGGCTCACGGCCGTGAGCCCACCCGTGAGGCTTCACGGGTTGGGGTTTAAAGAGGCCCTTTTCAAGCCTCTCTTGTTCATCCTTCTTCTCCAAAATTTTCTCTCATTTCTCCCTCCATTCTCCACCGATTTTCTTCATTTTTGTTGCTCTAAATCCCTCTCCTCCTCCCCTCATTTCATTTGGTGAAGAAATTTTAAAGAAAAAACACTCCTTTGGCCGGATTTTGCAAAGGGATTGCTCCACATATCCTAGGGCTAGGTAAATGTTCTTTCACTCAAGGGCTTGATTTCTTTTGAGTTGTTGGATGTTTAAAGCTTGGATCTTGCTCTATTTTGTTGCAAGAGTATCTTAAGTATGATTTGGCATGATTGTAAAAATTTTTGGCTACTTTTTCAAGAAAAAACTCTTGCAAAATTTTCTCGGATTTACTGTAGCAATGAGCATTTTCCTTGAAATCTTCATTATTTTGCTATTGCTTATCTTGTAATTACTTGTATTGTTGATCCTTTGGTTTTGTAGGATGCCGGTAAAGAAAGTAGCACACAAGAGAGCCCGAAATGACCGTACTCCACCCTGCGACGAACCAAAGTTTAAAAATGAATATCACGAATCTCGTTTCGCGTTTCTTTCACAAAGGGCTTCGGCATCATTTGAAGGATTGTTTGGGATGTGCTCAAGCCCTAGGCCCCAGGACACTACCACCATTCTGTCTTTTATTCTTTTCTTCGAGCTTGTTTGTTTTTCTTTTCTTTTGTTGTTCTTTGTACTTTTAAGTTAGTCAGGGCTCCTGCTCTGCTAAACTTTATTTTGGGTGTTTGTGAACTATTTTTGTACGCGCTCTTCCTTTATTATTTTTGTCTCTGGAGTTGTGATCAGCTTTTGTTGTGATTTCAGGATGATGATATAGCTATTCCACACTCAAGGCCCTCACCACATAATTTACCCCAAGTCCACACGCACATGTCTTGCACTTCATCGACGGATTGGGGAAGTTTCTTACTCCATCTTTAAATTTTTGTTCTGTATTTATTTCCCACCCTGTGCTGCTGACTTATGTACATTGGGAATAATGTACAGCTTTAGGTGTGGGGATGGAGTATTTTATTTTAATGCATGCTTGACTCACCTATGATAGCTATGATTTTATTGTTAAGGACTTCCTAGCTTGGTAGAATGATAGTAGTGAGTTGTACTTTACATGTACTTGAATGTAGTTCTGTTTCATCTTTAGTGTACATTGATACCTGCTCACTCTAACTTACACTTCTGACACTCTAACCCATCTTATTGATTTTGTGTTAGGATGTCAAATTTCTCTTTCAATAGTCCTTTAAAAACTTTTGAGTCCCCTATTTTTGCTTTAACCCTAAGTAAGGTTTTTAAGTGAGGTTTTTAGCAGGTGGTTGATCAGACGTCCTGAGTTAGCTTGTAAATAAAAAAAATAAAAAATAAAAAAAAAAATAAAAAATAATAAAAATTTTAAAAAATTGAGTCTATGTCAGTATTCCTCTGCTTCTAAAAGCATGAATGCGTATATGTAGATCTGTAATCAAGTAAGTCGGATGGCTCTTGTGCCTGGCCAGCATGTGCATCCAGTTGAAAGATTTCTGCGCAGTCTACGTTAGGCGGACTTCGAAAAAAAAAAAAAAAAAAAAAACTTTTGTGACCTTTGGGCGCCTGAAACCTGTCTTATCTTCAGTTGATGTTAAAGTTTCATTTGGTGATCAAAAGATTTTTAACCGACTATTGAGAGGATTTTTGTTTGGCACTCCTAGCACTAATTTCAATTTGAGTGAGGTGAACAAACATCCTGGGTAATCCAGGGTGTGGAGATTCATTGATTGTCTTTCTTGATAGTTGTCTCAAACGACTCATCCCTAATCGGCGATCAACATCCGCCCTTGTGTGCCATCGAATTTTTCTTCGGCACCTCTCCTTTAACCTGGTGAAAATTCCAAACCCTCACTTTTACTTGCACTTATTTTCTTTGCTTTGCATGCTTACATCTTTAAACATTGAGGACAATGTTTCATTCAAGTGTGGGGGAGGGTTGTGTATTTGTCTCCTAGATGTTGTGCATGACTTAGGACGATCTATGAAAATTGTTTTGGTTGAGAATTGCTAAGCTAGGAGTTTTTGGGTATACTAGTGCACTTTTGTTGAACTTAAAGTTTTATTTTGCTCTTACTTTGGAAACCCAAATGCTAACACTTAGCCTTCTGTTGTGTTGTTACTCTGTTAGAGGAAGGGCTAGTTATAAGGCTGAAAAATTAGAAGTTGACTCCAAACTCAAAATAAATAAAAGCTAGAATTTTGTGACAAGTCGGATTCCATTTTGGATGCCCTGTCAATTTTTCTGTGAAAGATGGTAGAAAGAGCTATCACTTTAGAAAAAGCGAAAGCCGCACTTGAGTAGTCGGATTTTAGGCATCACAAATGTCATTTTTGATGACCTGCCAAGTGAAATGGCTGCCTCTAGGGTGTATGAAGCTACTACCCAATTTAGGAGTCAATAGTGAAAATTTACAGAAGAAAGAGCTTGTACTAGCCCCCTCAAGAACAGTTTTGACATACTCCAGGAGGCGACACACACACACGGTAGTACGGAGTACGAGTAAAGTGTTTCACAAGCCTTCAATTGACTAAGTCACTAGTTCTCAGAAACTCCTTAAAGCTTCAGTAACTCTTTTAATTTGTTGAGATCAGAGGTCATGCACTCATCACTTGATTAGTGGAATAAGGTTGCTTGAGGACAAGCAACAATTCATGTTTGGGGTATTTGATGAGCGCATTTCATATATATGTATTGCATGCTTTACCCTCATCATTATTGAATATTTTGGCTATAATTCTCCAAATACGGTGCTATTTGAGGTATTCGTTGTTCGTCATGCAGATATCAAAGTCCTGAAGTAAGAAGAAGCACTTTTGGAACAATTTTAGAAGCTAAAGGACTTAGAAGAAACCTCATCAAGCTCAGCACGGTTTGAGCACTGATAAGTGCTTGCATGTATATAATTCTGGAAATGTTTTCCACGCATGAGCATCACATTTTTCAGGCTTTATCGCTAATTTCGTGTGTTTTGGTGTTCTTTCACGCAATTAGGGTTGTGGAGACAGGGTACGTGAATAAAGGCAAGATTAGGTCAGAATGGTGCCAAGTGGAGATCTTTTGTGCAATTACGAAGTTCAAGACACAAATCGGGTTCCAACGAGGGGGTATGTGCCAACTTCTAAAGACTTCAAGACAACTCTTGTAGAAGGACACGAAGGCAGTCATGCTCGCTCATTCCGATTGGTTCAAAGATTTCAAAAGCTCTCAAAGGTTTTCCATCATCAAGAAATGCCACTTGACCTTTCACATGGGCGTGTGTCCGTCCATGTGACCTCAGGAGAAGAAACGGGCGAAATCGAGGATTAGTATGAAGATTTCACAAGGCAGAAAATCCACATGGGCGTGGGGAATTTCCACACGGCCGTGTGGACTATCCACACGCCCGTGTGGATCCTCGAGATGGCCAATTATAAAGCCGTTCTGAAGCGTTATTTGAGGGATCTTCTTCTAACTTTGGGAGGAGGTGACGGCTAGGGTTCAGGAGGTTCTTGCTACACTTTGGGGGCGCTTCTTCACCGGTTTCATCATCATTCCCTTCTAAGGAGAGCCATTGGGGGAGCCTTCGACGACTCGATTCGACAAGGTGTGCCTTAGGCTTGGAGGAAGGGATTCTTTGAAGAAGAAGGAGAAGTTCCCATAGTCTATCAACACGAAGCTTAAGGGGGTTTTCTTTATGGATTTCTGACACACCCTTGCGTGTGTACTCCGCAAGTGCACGGGTGTCGAAGTAATAAAGTACCCAAACGGGTGGGTAGTCGAATCCACAGGGAGTAGACGTAAGAACAATCACACTTTGTTAAGTAATCAAAGATAAACCAATTGTTGTTGAAAGAAAATAAAATCAGAAAGTAGTAGAAACAAAGTGCTGAAAATGAAAGCTAGGTCGGAGAAATAGATCAATAAGAAGATGGGGTACTCGGACAATGCTCCCCCTAGAATCCTTGTTTCAAGTGCAAGACTTCAAGTACTCTTATTCAATAGAGATTTCAAGAGTCGTGGAATCCAAAGATACAAGGTCCCAAATCTAAGGTCAACCTTGACTAGTCCCCTACGAGGTCCCGGCGGAGAGAAGACTCTCGACGCCTCACACCACGTATCACTGCGCTATGCTCTAGGGATTCCAAGTGGTAAACCCTATTCCCTACGAGGTCCCTAATCACAAATAAGTCCCGGCGGAAAGGCCTCTCTCAACGCCTAACTCTCTTTGAGATCGAAGGTAAAACTTGGAATAAGAAGGTAGGGAAAACCACACCGGAGGGGAAAGGGGACGTGTCGCTACCTCTCAACTCACCCTCTCAACCCCCTCCAATCTTGATTAATCTAATCCTAATGGTGATGGTCACTCGTCAAAAGGATGATTGGATTAGCCCTCAACCCTAGTGTCACTCTAAGGGAGAAACAATTAGGCATACAAGATTGAAACTCAAATTCAAACTCAAATTGAATAAAAGCATTAAAGTCAATGAAACATAGGAAATCTAGGGTTTACAAGTCCAAGTACCCACTAGGGGTTTAGCTCTCCATGGAGCAATACAAGTTCATCAAAATAAATGAATATAAGTGCAAGAAATCCATAAAGAAAACCCCCTTAAGCTTCGTGTTGATAGACTATGGGAACTTCTCCTTCTTCTTCAAAGAATCCCTTCCTCCAAGCCTAAGGCACACCTCGCCGAATCGAGTCGTCGAAGGCTCCCCCAATGGCTCTCCTTGGAAGGGAATGATGATGAAACCGGTGAAGAAGCGCCCCCAAAGTGTAGCAAGAACCTCCTGAACCCTAGCCGTCACCTCATTCCCCAGTTAGAAGATGATCCCTTGGATAACGCTTCAGAACGGCTTTATAATTGGCCATCTTGAGGATCCACACGGGCGTGTGGAAATTCCACACGGCCGTGTGGAAATTCCACACGCCCATGTGGATTTTCTGCCTTGTGAAATCTTCATACTAATCCTCGATTTCGCCCGTTTCTTCTCCTGAGGTCACATGGACGGACACACGCCCATGTGAAAGGTCAAGTGGCATTTCTTGATGATGGGAAATCTTGGAGAGCTTTTGAAATCTTTGAACCAATCAGAACGAGCGAGCATGACTGCCTTCGTGTCCTTCTACAAGAATTGTCTTGAAGCCTTTAGAAGTTGGCACATACCCCCTCGTTTGAACCCGATTTGTGTCTTAAACTTTGTATTTGCACAAAAGCGCTCCACATGGCACCATTATGACCTAATCTTGCTTTTCTTCGCATAAACCTTTTTCACAACCCTAATTGCACGAAAGAACACAGAAACACACGAAATGAGAAATATAACCTAAAAAATGTGATGCTCATGCAGGGAAAAACATCTCAAATTATATGTACATGCAAGCACTTATCAATTTCTTGCACTTATCTTCATTTATTTTGATGAACTTGTATTGCTCCATGGAGAGCTAAACCCCTAGTGGGTACTTGGACTTATAAACTCTAGATTTCCTATGTTTCATTAACTTTAATGCTTTTATTCAATTTGAGTTTGAATTTGAGTTTTAATCTTGTATGCTTAATTGTTTCTCCCTTAGAGTGACACTAGGGTTGAGGGCTAATCCAATCATCCTTTTGACGAGTGACCATCACCATTAGGATTAGATTAATCAAGATTGGAGGGGGTTGAGAGGGTGAGTTGAGAGGTAGCGACACGTCCCCTTTCCCCTCCGGTGTGGTTTTCCCTACCTTCTTATTCCAAGTATTACCTTCGATCTCAAAGAGAGTTAGGCGTTGAGAGAGGCCTTTCCGCCGGGACTTATTTGTGATTAGGGATCTTTCGCCTGGACCAAAGGGATTGATCTATAGTTGGGAATAAGGTTTACCACTTGGAATCCCTAGAGCATAGCGCAGTCTTACGTGGTGTGAGGCGTCGAGAGTCTTCTCTCCGCCGGGACCTCGTAGGGGACTAGTCAAGGTTGACCTTAGATTTGGGACCTTGTATCTTTGGATTCCACGACTATTGAAATCTTCATTTAGTAAGAGTACTTGAAGTCTTGCACTTGAAACAAGGATTCTAGGGGGAGCATTGTCCGAGTACCCCATCTTCTTATTGATCTATTTCTCCGACCTAGCTTTCATTTTCAGCACTTTGTTTCTACTTCCTTCTGATTTTATTTTCTTTCAACAACAATTGGTTTATCTTTGATTACTTAACAAAGTGTGATTGTTCTTACGTCTACTCCCTGTGGATTCGACTACCCACCCGTTTGGGTACTTTATTACTTCGACACCCGTGCACTTGCGGAGTACACACGCAAGGGTGTGTCAAGCACGCTCGTGCTGTTTCCCGTGCAAAGTGCAGAAGAATTCAACCACGATTCAGGACAGCCTGAGTCCGCTGAGCACGGGTGTGAAAACCTTAGCACGGTCGAACCAAGCCCGTGCTGCTTCCCGTGAAAATTATAGGAGAATGCAGCCATAGATCAGCACAGCCAGAGTTCGCTGAGCACGGTCGTGCAAAGCCTCAGCACGGCCTAAGCACGCCCGTGCTGTTCCCCGTGCAGATTACAGGTTTGTGAGTTTTCTGAAAAGTTATTTGGCCGTAATCTGCACGGCTTCAGCACGCCCGTGCTCACATCGAGAAGACTTTAAAACCCTAGAAACTCAGTTTCTAGTGGGACTTTTGGTGGGCGAACTTTGGGAGAAAGAAAGGGAGAGCTTTGGGGGTTCATCCTCCACTTCATCAAGGGTATGCCAAGCTTATGGTAGGCCGATCGGGAGGAGATCACACTTCATTGTAGATCCTTCCGCAAATTCAAGGATGCAAGAAATTAGGGAGTTTTCAATTCCTTGTATTTTAATTTCTTTGGCATTGTATTTGTTGGTTGTCATCATGAGGGGCTAAACTCTTAAGGGAGCCCCGGGATTAGTTGTATAATGTTGTAGCTTGAACTCATTGTCTTTACTTGCAGTATTTTGAATGTCTAGTTCCTTTCATTAAATCAAGGTTATTGGCTATCTCGTATGTTGTTTAGTGCTTGATGCTTGGTAGTTAGGTTCTCCTATCTTGGCTCGTGAATCGTTATTGATTGTTGCAAGCAGTGGTAGTTCAACTTAGGGCTCGGCAGCGCTAGAAACCACATGCTTATAGCATAACTAGGTTTAGAACTGAAGATTTCGCTGTTAAATACTGAGAAAGACCGAGTTAGTGAACGTCGGAAACCTAACCCCGGGGCCCCATCTCCTCAATCGTGTCAGACCTAAATCTTCCCTTGGTGAATTTCCCATTCCCTTAACTTCCTCGAAGTAAATCCAAAGTCAATTCCTTCATCTTCTGTTTGGTTAGATATTAAGTAGGACGTTAGTGTTAGAAGCTATACCAGTCCCTGTGGATTCGACTACCCGACCCAAAGGGTACACTTTACTACTTGTGCGACCCGTGCACTTGCGGTTACGCAAGGGGCGTACCATATGTGCCAACTTCTAAAGACTTCAAGACAATTCTTGTAGAAGGACACGAAGGCAGTCATGCTTGCTTGTTCCGATTTGTTCGAAGATTTCAAAAGCTCTCCAAGGTTTTCTCATCATCAAGAAATGCCACATGACCTTTCACATGGGTGTGTGTCCGTCCATGTGACCTCAAGAGAAGAAATGGGCGAAATCGGGGACTAATACGAAGTTTTCTACAGGGCAGAAATTCCACATGGGCGTGTGGAATTTCCACACGGCCGTGTGGCTCATCCACACGCCCGTGTGGATCCTCGAGATGGCCAATTATAAAGCCGTTCTGAAGCGTTATTTGGGGCATCTTCTTCCAAACTTGAGAGGGAGTGACGGCTAGGGTTCAGGAGGTTCTTGCTACACTTTGGGGGTGCTTCTTCATCGTTTTCAACATCAATCCCTTCCAAGGAGAGCTATTGGGGGAGCCTTCGACGACTCGATTCGACGAGGTGTGCCCTAGGCTTGGAGGAAGGAATTCTTTGGAGAAGAAGGAGAATCCCTCATAGACTATCGGCACGGAGCTTAAGGGGGTTTTATTTATGGATTGTTTGTATTTAATTTCCATTTCTTTCATGATTTTGTATTGCTCCATGGAGAGCTAAAAACCCTAGTGGGTACTTGGACATGTAAACTCTAGAATTTTTATGTTTCTATGACTTTATTGCTGTTCCTTAATTTGGGTATTAATTTGAGTTTCAATCTTGTATATTTCTTGAATTCTCCCTTAGAGTGACACTAGGGTTGAGAATTACATTTAATCATCCTTTTAATGAGTGACCATCACCATTAGGATTAGATCAATCGGGATTGAAGAGGGTCGAGAGGGTGAGTTGAGAGGTAGCAACACGTCCCCTTTCCCTTCCGGTGTGATTTACCCTACCTTCTCATTCCATGAGATAACTTCAATCTCAAAGAGAGTTAGGCGTTGAGAGAGAAATCTTTCCGCCGGGACTTATTTGTGATTAGGGATCTTCTGCCTGGACCAAACGGGTTGGTCCATTTTTCGGAATAGGGTTTATCAATTGGATTTCCAGCGAGCTTTTCGCAGTCATACGTGGTGTGAGGCGTCGAGAGTCTTTCTCTCCGCCGGGACTGATGCGTCTCCGCAACAACACAACAGGGTGATGTGTGCCAACCCCTTGCGTTACCGCAAGTGCACGGGTCGTCAAGTAATAAAAGTGGACCCAAAGGGTCGGGTTGTCGAACCACAGGGAACAGAAGTACTAGTAATAGCCACTCTTTTGTTATTTAGCCTAATGAATGTAGTGTATGATGATCTAATGGCCAACACTAAGAGTGTCACCACAAGTGCGCAGGAAATAAAAGGAAAAGAGTTCTCAATCAATAAAAGTGAGGTATCCGGACAATGCTCCCCCTAGGATTCGGGTGTTGGATGTAGATTACAAGTGTTCTAAACGAAAACAATGAGTCGTGGGTATCCAAAGGTATAACGGCCCCTGCCTCCAGGTCGCCGATAACTAGTCCCCTACGAGGTCCCGGCGGAGAATTCTCTCGACGCCTCACACCACATATGACTGCTTAAAGCTCTAGGGATCCCAAAGATATAACCAATTCCTAAAAGTAGATCTAACCCTGCCTCCAGGTGAAAGATCCCTAACCCCCTACGAGGTCCCGGCGGAGAATTCTCTCGACGCCTCACACCACATATGGTTGCTTGACACTTAAGGAATATGGAGATAGGAAATATCTATCGGAAGGGAAAGGGGACACTCCGCTATCTCACGGCTCACCCTCTCAACCCTCTTTACTCTTGGTAATTCTAAACCTAGCGGTGATCTCTCTCTTCACTAGAATGAATAAAACATGCAAGGCAATTAATAATGAAATCAAAAGCACAAACAAGCATTATGAACTCAAAAGTAAATCTCAATCTGATAAATTCGAATAGAAACACAATGTAAATCTAATGAAAATAAGAATCCTAGGGTTTACATGTCCGAATACCCTCTAGGGGTTTAGCTCTCCATGGAGCGAGTCACAAAACAAATAATAAATTCAGAAATAAGTTCCAAAGACATAAAGAATAACCCCCTTAAATCCGTGATGATAGTCTTGATGGGTAGTTTCCACGTCTGGATTGAATCCACTCCGAAGCTAGGTCGCCGATGGCTTCCTTTACGCTATGACGGAGGAGGAATCGATCCAAGTTGGTGAGGAAAGCTTCCCAAAGCCGCAAAGAACTCCTTCCAAGCCCTAGCCGCCTTGTCTCTCGAAAGTGGCCAAAAAGATCCCTAAATATTATCACAAGGCGGCTTTTATAATTTGAATTCGGGGCTTTACGCGGGCATCCACACGCGCATCCACACGCCCGTGTGGAAATTCCACACGGGCGTGTGAAGTACTCTGCTACAGTAAAGCTACAGTAACCTGCTGCAGTACTTTTGCTGCAGTGCTTTTTCCCCGAAGTCTTCCTTGGAGTCCACACGGTCGGGCACACGCTCGTGTGGTAGGGTGTGTGGCTTTCTATGCTTTGAAATCCTCAAGAACCTTCTTCTGCTTTGTACAGAAGCGGGGACATGGGCTTACTACTGCCTTTATGCCCTTTCGGTTTGTGTAATGACTGTACTCCTCCGAAATTTGGCAACACCCCCACGTATATGAACACAGCTTCTGATTGTGGCCTTGAAACGTGTCATCACACCCTATCTTTGCTTCTTCCTGTATGTCATGTCTCCAAGCCCCTGTTTGCACAAAAGAACACAAAACACACCTTGTTAATGCTAAAACCTGATAAAAGTGATGCTCAATGCATGTAAACTGATATTATAAAATATATATAATCAAGCACTTATTAAGGACCTCGTAGGGGACTAGTCTGGGTTGACCTTTGGTTTGGGACCCTGTATCCTTGGATTTCCTCGACTCATTGACTTTCATTGTAAGAAGAGCAGCTTAAGTTTTGCACTAGAAACTAGGATTCTAGGGGGAGCATTGTCCGAGTACCCCATCTTTGTATTGATCTTATTCTACACTCTAGCTTTCACTTTCAGAATTTTATTTCTATTTCTTTCTTGTTTTATTTTCAATCACTTCAACAATTTATTTATCTTTGACTACTTAGCAAAGTGTTATTGTTCTTTCGTCTACTCCCTGTGGATTCGACTACCCACCCATTTGGGTACTTTATTACTTCGACACCCGTGCACTTGCGGAGCACACGCAAGGGTGTGTCACCTTTTCATCCATCATTCCTCCGATTGTGCACGGGATAATGAAACTTCCCGGATCTTTTTCCTTCTTGGGAATTTTATTTGAGATGATGGCAGAACATTCCTCACTCAAGGTGACCATCGAAACTGCTTCCAATTTCCTCTTATTGGTCAACAATTCCTTGGGGAACTTGGCATACTTCAGCATCTGGGAGAGAGCTTCTACGAATGGAACATTGATGTGAAATGTTTTAAACATCTCCAGAAACTTCTTGAACTGTGCCTCCTGTTGGTCCTTCTTGAGTTTTGCTGGATAGGGCAATGTAGGCTTGTACTCTGCTACCAAGTCTTTCTCTTTGCCCTTAGCCTTCATCCCTAAGCTTGACCCTGAATCTTTATCCTGAACTTCCACCTCTAATTCTTGTCGAGATTCTTGCTGTGCTTGTGGAGTTGGGGGTTCCAGTTCCCTGCCACATCTCAAACTGACTGCCTTGAGGGACTCCCGGGGATTGATTTCCGTGTTACTAGGTAGAGTACCCTGGGGCCGTTCAGCAAGCGTCTTGGCGATCTGTGCAACCTGACGCTCAAGGTTCTGTAAAGATGCTTGCTGATTCCTCATCATCTCTTCATGCCCTGTGATTCGGGCATCATTGGCTTGAATGTATTGGACAATGAGAGCTTCAATAGAAGATCCTTTCTGTTCTGGTGGTGAAGGCCTCGAAAATTGAGGCTGAGTCTACTGCTGCTGCTGTTACTGAGGGGGGCGCTGCTGCCCCTGGTTCTGATCTTTCCAAGAAAAGTTTGGGTGATTCCTCCACCCTGGGTTGTAGGTGCTGCTGTAGGGGTTGCCTGAATACCTCTGATTTTGACCAATAAAATCGACTTGTTCAGTCACCTGAACCCCATCTGACGAGTAACTGGGCCCTGCTTGACTAGCCCAACTGTCCTGACTGCCACCTTGTGTCGAAGACTGAATCTGCATCGTGTCAAGTCTCTTAGAAATAGCTTCGACTTGTGCTGCCAAGGTAGTGAGTACATCAACTTCATAAAGTCCGGCTGTCTTCACCGGTTTGTTCCTTTCAGAGCTCCATTGATATCCATTGGAGGCCATGTTTTCAATCAGATTCTGTGCCTCGTCGGGTCTCTTACAACACAAGGAGCCTTGACACACCCTTGCGTGTGTACTCCGCAAGTGCACGGGTGTCGAAGTAATAAAGTACCCAAACGGGTGGGTAGTCGAATCCACAGGGAGTAGACGTAAGAACAATCACACTTTGTTAAGTAATCAAAGATAAACCAATTGTTGTTATGAAAGAAAATACAATATGAAAGAAGTGAAAGTAGGGTGCTGAAAATAAAGGTTAGGGTGTAGAAAAAGATCAATAAGAAGATGGGGTACTCGGACAATGCTCCCCTAGAATCCTTGTTTCAAGTGCAAGACTTCAAGTACTCTTACTAAATGAAGATTTCAAAAGTCGTGGAATCCAAAGATACAAGGTCCCAAATCTAAGGTCAACCTTGACTAGTCCCCTACGAGGTCCCGGCGGTGAGAAGACTCTCGACGCCTCACACCACGTATGACTGCGCTATGCTCTAGGGATTCCAAGTGGTAAACCCTATTCCCAACTATAGATCAATCCCTTTGGTCCAGGTGAAAGATCCCTAATCAGAAATAAGTCCCGGCGGAAAGGCCTCTCTCAAAGCCTAACTTTCTTTGAGATCGAAGGTAATACTTGGAATAAGAAGGTAGGGAAAACCACACTGGAGGGGAAAGGGGACGTGTCGCTACCTCTCAACTCACCCTCTCAACCCGCTCCAATCTTGATTAATCAAATCCTAATGGTGATGGTCACTCGTCAAAAGGATGATTGGATTAGCCCTCAACCCTAGTGTCACTCTAAGGGAGAAACAATTAAGCAAACAAGATTGAAACTCAAATTCAACTCAAATTGAATAAAAGCATTAAAGTCAATGAAACATAGGAAATCTAGGGTTTACAAGTCCAAGTACCCACTAGGGGTTTAGCTCTCCATGGAGCAATACAAGTTCATCAAAATAAATGAAGACAAGTGCAAGAAATCCATAAAGAAAACCCCCTTAAGCTTCGTGTTCATAAACTATGGAAACTTCTCCTTCTTCTTTAAAGAATCCCTTCCTCCAAGCCTAAGGCACACCTCGTCGAATCGAGTCATCGAAGGCTCCCCCAATAGCTCTCCTTGGAAGGGAATGATAATGAAATCGGTGAAGAAGCGCCCCCAAAGTGTAGCAAGAACCTCCTGAACCCTAGCCGTCACCTCCTCTCAAAGTTGGAAGAAGATCCCCTCAATAACGCTTCAGAACGGCTTTATAATTGGCCATCTCGAGGATCCACACGGGCGTGTGGATAAGCCACACGGCCGTGTGGAAATTCCACACGCCCCTGTGGATTTTCTGCCTTGTGGAATCTTCATACTAGTCGCCGATTTCGCCCGTTTCTTCTCCTGAGGTCACATGGACGGACACACGCCCATGTGAAAGGTCAAGTGGCATTTCTTGATGATGGGAAAACCTTGGAGAGCTTTTGAAATCTTTGAACCAATCGGAACGAGCGAGCATGACTGCCTTCGTGTCCTTCTACAAGAGTTGTCTTGAAGTCTTTAGAAGTTGGCACATCCCCCCTCGTTGGAACCCGATTTGTGTCTTGAACTTCGCAATTGCACAAAAGATCTCCACTTGGCACCATTCTGACCTAATCTTGCCTTTATTCACGTACCATGTCTCCACAACCCTAATTGCGTGAAAGAACACCAAAACACACGAAATTAGCGATAAAGCCTGAAAAATGTGATGCTCATGCGTGGAAAACATTTCCAAAAATATATACATGCAAGCACTTATCAAGCCTCGTGCTACGGCGTCCAACATCTGCTTGGTGGCCACATTCAACCCATTGTAGAATATTTGGATTTGCATCCATTCCACTATTCCATGCTGCGGGCATTTCCTCAACAATTCCTTATACCGCTCCCAGGTATCATACAGTGTCTCAGATTCTGCTTGCCGGAATGAGAAGATATCACTTCTAAGCTTGGTGATCTTGGCTGGTGGAAAATATCTAGTCAAAAATTTTCCGGCCAACTGTTCCCAGCCTGTAATAGAACCCGCTGGCAAGGAACTTAACCATTGCTTGGAACTCCCTCGCACCGAGAACGGGAACAATCTAAGACGAACAACATCCTCGGACACATTGTTCGCCTTGAAGGTGTCACAAATTTCCAGGAAAGTTGCAAGATGGGCATATGGGTCCTCATCTTGGAAGCCATCAAATTGGCACATCTGATGTACCATTTGGATAAAATTGGGCTTCAGTTCGAAATTGTTGGCCACAACTGGGGGTCGCACTATACTAGACCCAGATCCTTCTAGGTTCGGCCGAGTATAGTCAGATATGCTTCTCTGATTTCCAGCCATATCTTCTTCTTGATTCACCTCTATGCTAACTTCCACTGACCCGGTTTCTCTTAAGTGAATCTTTCGCTGTCTCCGATGAAATGTCCGCTCAATATCTGGATATGGAGACGCAAGATGAGAGGAATTTCCCCGGGTCATACACTGCACCTACACAAAAACCAAAAGAAAAAGATGAGATAAAAACTTTTATGCTCAAAGCAAAAAGAGAAATAATAAATAGCTTAAGTAAAAACAAGGAAAAACAAAAGAACAAATAAAAGAATACACGTAACAACACAAACAAAGAAATGAAACTAAAAGCAAAATAAAACGGTTAGAGTACTAAGACTGTCCGGATTCTCAGAAGTTGCCAGTCCCCGGCAACGGCGCCAAAAACTTGGTGCGCCCCTTGCGTATCCGCAAGTGCACGGGTCGCATAAGTATTAAAGTGTACCCTTTAGGTCGGGTAGTCGAATCCACAGGGACTTAGCTTCTAATACTAACGTCATGCTTAATATCTAACCAGACAGAAGATGATGGAATTGACTCTGGATTAACTTTAAGGAGGTTAAGGGAAGGGAATTTCACCAAGGGAAGATTTGAGGTTTGACTCGATAGAGGAGATGGGGCCCCGGGGTTGGATTTCCGACGTTCACTAACTCGGCTTTCTCTGCACTTGTCAGAGGTATCTTCAGTTCTAAACCTAGCTAAACCAATAGCTCAGATTTAATGAAGGGAACAAGATACTCATAAATGCCGCAAGTAAAGATAAAGAGTTCAAGCTACAACGTCATACAAACAACCCCGGGGCTCCCTTAAGAGTTTAAACCCTCATGATGACAAATAACAAGTACAATGCCAAAGAAATTGAAAGACAAGAAGTTGAAAACACCCTAATTTCTTGCATCCTTGTGGTTGTCGAAGGATCTACAATGCCGTGTAATCTCCTCCCGATCGGCCTACCACAAGCTTGGCATTCCCTTGATGAAGAGGAGGATGAACCCCCAAAGCTCTCCCTTTCTCTCTCCCTTTGTTCGCCCACCAAAAGTCCCCTTAGAAACTGAGTTTCTAGGGTTTTAATGCCTTCTCGATGTGAGCACGGGCGTGTTGATGCCGTGCTTCAAGCCGTGCATATTACGGCCAAATAAATCTCCAGAAAACTCACATTCCTGTAATCTGCACGGGGAACAGCACGGGCGTGCTTAGACCGTGCTGATGTTTGCACGACCGTGCTCAGCGAACTCAGGTTGTGCTGATTTTTTTTTTGAATTCTCCTGCAATTTGAACGGGGTACAGCACGGGCGTGCTCAAGCCGTGTTGAGCTTGATGAGGTTTCTTCTAAGTCCTTTAGCTTCTAAAATTATTCCAAAACACTTCTTCTTGCTTCGGGACTTTGATATCTGCATGACAAACAACGAATACCTCAAATAGCACCGTACTTGGAGAATTAAAGCCAAAATATTCAATAATGATGAGGGTAAAGCATGCAATACATATATAAGAAATGCACTCATCAAATACCACCAAACTTGAATTGCTGCTTGTCCTCAAGCAACCTTATTCCCCTAATAAAGTGATGAGTGCATGACCTCTGATCTCAACAAATTAAAAGAGTTACTGAAGCTTAAGGAGTTTCTGAGAACTAGTGACTTAATCAATTGAAAGCTTGTGAAAAATTTTACTATTATTCCGTACTACCGTGTGTGTGTGTCGCCTCATGGAGCATGTCAAGCTGTTCTTAAGGGGGTCTAGTACAAGTTCTTTCTTCTCACTGTTTTCACTGCTAACTCCTAAACTGGGTAGTAGCTTCATACACCCTAGAGGCAGCCATTTCACTTGGTGCCTAAGATCCGACTACTCAAGTGTGGCTTTCGCCTTTTCTAAAGTGATAGCTCTTTCTACCATCTTTCTCACAAAATTTGACAGGGCATCCCAAAAGGAATCCGACTTGTCACAATTATTTTCTTTTTCTCGTTTTAAAATTTCTTTTCATGTTTCTTTTTTATTGCCAGAGTTTGGAGCCAGAAACTAACATTTTCAAGAGCCGTACAACTAGCCCTTCCTCTAACAGAGTGACAAAACAACAAAGGCTAAGTGTTCAGATTAAGGTTTCCAAAGTAAGAGCAAAATAAAACTTTAAGTTCAACA
Organism: Dioscorea dumetorum; assembly: GCA_902712375.1. NCBI lineage: Eukaryota > Viridiplantae > Streptophyta > Magnoliopsida > Dioscoreales > Dioscoreaceae > Dioscorea > Dioscorea dumetorum. The sequence continues at coordinate 255,342 of CACTHL010000882.1, read as the reverse complement.
AAAGTGCACTAATATGCTCAAAAACTCATAGCTTAGCAATTCTCAACCAAAAATTTCATAGATCGTCCTAAGTCACGCACAACATCTAATCATATTAGAACACAATTACACAACACTCCCCCACACTTGAATGAAACATTGTCCTCAATGTTTAAAGATTCAATCATGCAAAGCAAAGAAAATGATTTCAAGTAAAAGTGAGAGTTGGGAAATTTTCACCAAGTTAAGGGAGAGGTGCCGAAGAAAATTTTCATGGCACACAAGGGCGTGTGTTGATCGCCAGTTAGGGAGGAGTCGTTTGAGACAACCAGCAAGATAGACATTCATAACGCCTGAGATACACATGCAAGCATTAGAGACAGAAAATAAACAAAATAACAAAACTCACTGAAAAGAGATCAGTTTAGTATGGGACTCCCCTTGCTAACTAACTCAAGACGAACACAAACAGCACATTAGAAACAAAGTACGACGTTAACAAAATAAAACAACAAGATAAAACGTCAAAACCCGGCGCTCTCAGAATCGAAATCAGACTCCGATGGAAGGTCGGTGGTGTCGACGCCTACACTCCGGGATGTAGAAGGTCCAGCGGCACGGCGAGGAGGTGGAGACAGGGTGACGTCGAGGTGAGAGGCCAACTGCTGCATGCTCCGGATCGTCCATCGCTGGAGAGAAGGAGAACCCGCTGGAGGAGAGTCCGGAATGTGGGTGGAAGCGCGAGCGCGTGGGGTGCGAGGAGATGATGGTCCGACAGCGTCAGGAGGAAAATCAGGGACGCTGGCAGCAGGGGGGGCCTGGTATCTGGTACCCTGGGAGGTGGACGTGGATCGCAGCATCCCCATCGCTCGGAGCGTGTCCACGGAGACAGGAAGTACGCCACCTACCATCCGCATCACACGGGTGCCTGCCTGGAGTCCCATCCCTCGAATCAGCCGTGTGATGTAGGACCCGCAGAAAATGGCGCCGACCCAGGAGTCCTGTCCCTGATGCTGGATGCTAAAAGCCACCTCGTAGTCGAAGTGCATCTGGAATCCGTCCTGCATGCTCAACAGGAAGTCAAAGTCACGGCGACCAATGACTCCTGTGCTGTCTCCCCATCCTGTGATCGAGTGACTGAGAATAAAATGAATGTACCTGAGGGCGGGGAGACGAGGAGATGAGGCCTTAGACCGGCGAGGGTTGTACTCCGGCAACGGCGCCAAAAACTTGATGAGCGTCCCGCAAGTGCACGGGGTCGTCAAGTAATACCCTGTGTGTGACACAGGGATCGTATTCCACGGGGCCAAGGAGCTACTATTACTTCCCCTTCATCTATTTCCTAGCCTAACAATACGAGTGAAAAGTACATCTACTGAAATATATAAATAAAAGAATAAAGCTACCACTACACGCCAAATAAGCATACAAGGGACGGACGAACAGGAGAAGGCGTGATTTGGGCAGAGAATCCCCCTAGGGTTGTCATTAAGGCTCGAATTAAGGATGATGTGTTGTGATGGTGGTTTGGACTGAGAGATTCCTAAATTAAACTAATCCCGAATCCCTTGGTGATTAGCCCTAATCCCATACAAGTATTGACCGGAATCCCTTCCGGTGAAATCCTCCTACGATTGCAATGCACTCAGGGAATTCCTTATCAGGAGTAGACACTCTTCTGGGTCTAAGCCTAACATTCAGAGGGGTACCTAATACCCGAATCCCTCGGCGTATTGGTACATGAATCCTTTTCAGTCTATGTGAGTCTAGTACAAGGGCGATGGTCACGCTCCAAGTACAACCTAGAAATTGAAAAGCAGAGTCCTCATGCGGTCCAAGACAGTAAAGCACACATAGAGAGAATCACAAACCATAGAAATTCTTATACAAGAAATTCAACATCCAACACTAAATCACAAATGATTATCATACTTAATTACAACAAACCTACCCTAGGGTTCATCATGCCCAAATCACATACAAGTTTGTTCCTCATGAAAGAGGAACACTCATACAATTCCAAGGAACAAAGAAACTTAAAAAGAAGTAATAAAGACTCCCTCAAGCTTTGGATCGCCTTGGATGGATGAAGATCGCCGGAGTCGCCGAGATTTCTTCTCAAACGATGCTTTGAAGCTCTAGATCTTCCCCCTATTTCCTCCTCCGAAGTTTGCCTCCCTCTTGGTGAAGAATGGCGCGGTGGATCGCCGGAAAACGCCACCGGCGAAGGTGGGGCGGCGGCCCAAGAAGAAGAGAAGAAAAAGATGTAGAAGATCCCTCATTAAAATGCCCTAACTTGGCTTTTAAAACCCTTTTTCGGGCATCCATACGGGCTGCCTTGCGGGCGCATGCTTGCCCGCAAGGCTCCTAGCCTTTTTCCTTCTACAGTACTGCTACAGTGATGGAAGCTCGAAAACGTCGTATTTGATACGGATTTCTTCCTAAATACGTTCTTGAGCTCATTTTGGCTTCTTCAAGGCCTGTAACACAAATAAAACCAATTTAAACGCGAAACGGGAATCAACTCATCAGAATACATACAAAATAGTACTAGAATAAAACATATAAATACGTAAATTTAGACACTTATCATGCTCTATGGAGAGCTAAACCAGTAGTGGGTACTTGGACATGTAAACTCTAGAATTCCTTTGTTTCAATGATTCTATTGCTTTTATTTTAAATTGAGATTTATTTGAGTTTCAATCTTGTGTGCTTAATTGTTTCTCTCTTAGAGTGACACTGGGGTTGAGGGCTAATCTAATCATCCTTTTGACGAGTGACCATCACCATTAGGATTAGATTAACCAAGATTGAAGAGGGTCGAGAGGGTGAGTTGAGAGGTAGCGACACGTCCCCTTTCCCTTTCGGTGTGGTTTACCCTACCTTTTTATTCCAAGCATTATTTTCGATCTCAAAGAGAGTTAGGCGTTGAGAGAGGCCTTTCCGCCGGGACTTATTTGTGATTAGGGATCTTTCGTCTGGACCAAAGGGATTGATCTATAGTTGGGAATAGGGTTTATTATTTGGAATCCCTAGAGCTTAGCGCAGTCATACGTGGTGTCAGGCGTCGAGAGTTTTCTCTCCGCCGGGACCTCGTAGGGGACTAGTCAGGGTTGACCTTAGGTTTGGGACCTTGTGTCTTTGGATTCCACGACTCCTCAAATCTCGTTTAAGTAAAGGTAATTAGAATTTTGCACTTGAAACAAGGAACCTAGGGGGAGCATTGTCCGAGTACCCCATTCTTATCTTGATATTTTCCGTACCTCTAGTCATCGCTTTCAATCTTTATTTTCTGTTTATTTGCTTTTAATTCAATCTCTTCACACATCGAGTTTTCATTGACTAATTGGCAAAGTGTATTTGTTTTTGACGTCTACTCCCTTTGGATTCGACTAGCCACCCTTTGGGTATTTATTACTTCGACACCCGTGCACTTGCGGAGCACACACGCAAGGGTGTGTCGAGTTTTTGGCGCCGTTGCTGGGGAGTTAGGCATTTTAGGAACTCTTAGATTTTGTTTCGTTAGTCATTCGCTTTATATTCTGTTTCACACTTCTCTTTCTTCCATTGTTCTGATTTTGTTTTATTTTCTTGATTTCAGCTCCAGGTTATGACCCGTGGACACCCCTCGACATTAGTTGAAGGTGATCCAGAGATTGAGAGAAGACTACATAGACGGGGGAAACAACCTGAACAAGAACAGAATTATCAAGCTGAAATAGAAATTGAAGAGTCCTCAAATATGGCTAACCAAAACGAGCAACAGCGGACACTTTCAGATTTTGCGAGGCCGACTATTCATGGCACGCATTCAAGTATAGTCAGGCCACCAATTGCACCTAACAACTTTGAGCTTAAACCGGGGTTCATTCAGATGGTACAACAGTCCGCACAGTTCAACGGGTTGGCAGATGAAGACCCGAACAATCACATAGAGAAGTTTTTGGAAGTGTGCGACATGCTGAAGATAAATGGAGTCACAGATGATGCCATCAGATTAAGAGCCTTCCTATTTTCCTTGAAGGGGAAAGGAAAATAGTGGTTGCAGTCTCTACCTAGAGCGTCGATCACTACGTGGGAAGAAATGGTTGAGGCCTTCCTTGCTCGATATTTCCCTCACGGGAAATCGGCAAAATTGAGAAATGAGATTTCCTCATTCATGCAGTCGGAATTGGAGTCTCTTTTCGAGACATGGGAAAGGTTCAAAGATCTTCTGCGCAATGATAAGTGCTTGATTATATATATTTTATAATATCAGTTTACAAGCATTGAGTATCACTTTTATCAGGTTTTAGCATTAATAAGGTGTGTTTTGTGTTCTTTTGTACAAACAGGGCTTTGGAGACATGACATACAGGAAGAAGCAAAGATACGGTGTGATGACACGTTTCAAGACCACAATCAGAAGCTGTGTTCATATGCATGGGGGTGTTGCCAACTTTCGGAGGAGTACAAGTCATTACACAAACCGAAAGGGCACAAAGGCAGTAGTACGCCCATGTCCCAGCTTCCGTACAAAGCAGAAGAAGGTTGTTGAGGATTTCAAAGCATAGAAAGCCACACACCCTACCACACGAGCGTGTGCCCGACCGCGTGGACTCCAAGGAAGACTTCGGGGGGGGGGGGGAAACACTGTAGCATTATTGTAGTGAAAGTACTGTAGCAGTTACTGTAGCAGTACTGTATCAGAGTACTTCAGACGCCCGTGTGGAATTTCCACACGGGCGTGTGGATGCCCGCGTAAAGCCCCGAATTCAAATTATAAAAGCCGCCTTGTGATAATTTTTAGGGATTTGTTTGGCCACTTTCGAGAAACAAGGCGGCTAGGGCTTGGAAGGAGTTCTTTGCGGCTTTGGGAGGCTTTCCTCACCAACTTGGATCTATTCCTCCTCCGTCATAGCGTCAAAGAAGCCATCGGCGACCTAGCTTCGGAGTGGATTCAATCGAGACGTGGAAACTACCCATCAAGACTATCATCACGGATTTAAGGGGGTTATTCTTTATGTCTTTGGAAGTTTATTCTGAATTTATTATTTGTTTTGTGACTCGCTCCATGGAGAGCTTAACACCTAGAGGGTATTCGGACCTGTAAACCCTAGGATTCTTATTTTCATTAGATTTAGATTGTGTTTCTATTCGAATTTATCAGTTTGAGTTTTACTCTTGAGTTCTTAATGCTTGTTTATGCTTTTGATTTCATTATTAATTGCCTTGCATGTTTTATTCAATCTAGTGAAGAGAGAGATCACCGCTAGGTTTAGAATTACCAAGAGTGAAGAGGGTCGAGAGGGTGAGCCGTGAGATAGCGGAGTGTCCCCTTTCCCTTCCGACAGATATTTCCTATCTCCATATTCCCTAAGTGTCAAGCAACCATATGTGGTGTGAGGCGTCGAGAGAATTTTCCGCCGGGACCTCGTAGGGGATTAGGGATCTTTCACCTGGTGGCAGGGTTAGATCTACTTTTAGGAATTGGTTATATCTTTGGGATCCCTAGAGTTTTAAGCAGTCATATGTGGTGTGAGGCGTCGAGAGAATTCTCCGCCGGGACCTCGTAGGGGACTAGTTATCGGTGACCTGGAGGCAGGGGCCGTTATACCTTTGGATACCCACGACTCATTGTTTTCGTTTAGAAACACTTGTAATCTACATCCAACACCCGAATCCTAGGGGGAGCATTGTCCGGATACCTCACTTTTATTGATTGAGAACTCTTTTCCTTTTATTTCCTGCGCACTTGTGGTGACACTCTTAGTGTTGGCCATTAGATCATCAAACACTACATTCATTAGGCTAGATAACAAAAGAGCTGCTATTACTAGTACTTCTGTTCCCTGTGGTTCGACAACCCGACCCTTTGGGTCCACTTTTATTACTTGACGACCCGTGCACTTGCGGTGACTCAAGGGGTTGACACACATCACCCTGTTGTGTTGTTGCGGAGACGCATCACGCAAGTGTCCTCAACATGGGTTCCCCGAGTGGATGATCATCCACACCTTCTACAATGGGCTGAACCCAAGCACAAGACAGTTACTTGATGCCGCAGTAGGAGGTACCTTAGGAAGCAAGACCCCTGAAGTTGCCCGCCAACTGATAGAAGAAATGGCTATGAATAGCTATCAGTGGAATGCTCGAGACAAGAGGAAAGTGGCGGGTATTCATGAAGTTGATGCGGTAACATCTCTAGCGGCTCAGGTTGAAGCATTGAGCAAAAAGTTAGACACTTTGGCAGGCCCGTCTATAATGACTACAGTGATGAGTTGTGATGGTTGTGGAGGAGGGCATGTTTCATCTGATTGCCCTATCTCAGTGGTTGGTGCTGCACCTATTGAGCAGGTGGATTTTGTGGGGAATGCTGGACGAGGTCAAGGGAACCCCTATAGCAACACCTACAATCTGGGGTGGCGAAATCGCCCGAACTTTTCATGGAGCAACCAAGGGCAACAAAGGCCCTCTGCACCCTCCGGATTTCAGCAACCCCTACAACCAAACATAGAGGGCCGAGTTTCAGTTCTTGAGAGCCGAATAACGGACTTTTAGAAGGCATTAACCAAGTTCATTCAATCTTCAGACACGTGCTTCCAAGGCGTGGAGAGTACACTTCGCAACCATACGGCCTCACTACACAATTTGGAAAATCAGGTGGGACAGATTGCGAAGTCATTATTTGAGCAACCTCAAGGAAGTCTCCCGAGGAATACAGAGACAAACCCAAGAGAGCAGCTGAAGGCGATTACTCTAAGGAGTGGCCGTGAAGTTGAGGGTAGACTCCCTGCTAAAGCGGTTGTTCATGTTCCTGCTACGGAGAGAGATAAAGAAAAGGATGTTAAGGAGAAGGTCAAGGAAAAGGAGGTAGCACCTACATCATACAAGCCAAGGATTCCTTACCCTTCAAGGCTGAAAAGTGATCAAAATGATGAGCAATACAAGAAATGTTTGGGGCTTTTCAAGCAGCTGCACATTAATATTCCATTTGTGGAGGCTTTGTCACAAATGCCTCGATATGCAAAGTTTTTGAAGGACCTCTTGACCAACAAGAGGAAATTGGAAGAAGGTGTAGCGGTGATTTTAGATGCATCTTGTTCAGCTGTTTTGCAGAAGAATCTCCTGAACAAGATGAAAGACCCCGGAAGCTTCATCATCCCATGTAACATTGGGAATTTGTTTGAAGAGAAGGCATTGGCAGACTAAGGAGCCAGTATCAATGTCATGCCTTACACCTTCTTCAAGAAACTAGAACTGGGAGGGCCAAGACCCACTCGGATGACCTTACAACTAGCTGACCGTTCCGTTCGTCATTCTAGAGGCATCATTGAGGACGTCCTAGTGAAAGTGGACAAATACATCTTTCCGGCTGATTTTGTAGTTCTTGATGTGGATGAGAATGTCGACGTACCTCTCATACTTGGAAGACCCTTTCTGCGTACTTCCAAGGCTCTTAAGACATGGACGGCGGAGAGATGACGTTAAGGATTGGAGATGAGAAGCTAACCTACCGCCTTGCTAAAGCCATGAGACATTCCCTTGACTTTGATGACACTCTGTATTTTCTTGACACTACTAATGAGTTGGTTGATGAGTTTGTGCAGGAAATCTTCTGTCCGAACCCGCTGGTGGGATGGCTAGACCAAGAGGAAGAGATTGATGAGAGTCTCTCGGCTGCTCTAGAGAACAAGGAAGAACCTCCCACAGGCATAGTAAATAAATTCATCACAAAGCTGAAGAGGGTGAGACATCGTCGCAAGAAACACCCGAACAATTCTGCGGACGGACATTCAGAGATTAAGAGTGATACCTCTTTTGTTGGTAACAATTTCTATTACTCATCCTTTAATTTGCAAAAGTTTGGCTCATCATGTTTGAAGAGTGCAGGCAGTGGAGGAGTCCCGCTCCATGACCCCCCTTGATTTGAAGGGCAGGTACGTGAAGCTAGTGACGTAAAACAAGCGCTCATTGGGAGGCAACCCAATTTTTAATTCCATGGCATTTGTTTTAGTTAGATTTCAATTTCTGCAGCTGAGTTTTTGGTTTGTTTTTGTTTTCTTTTGTTTCATCTCCGGTGTAGTGCGATTTTTGTTTCAGATGCGAAAAATCATGTTTTTTTCATCGTTTCTGGTAAGTTTGAGATTGTTTCCCATGAATTTGGTGAGATTTGAGACACATTCTTGTTTGATTTCAATTTCTGCAGTTTCCCATGTGTTTTCAATGAATTTGGCAGAGGTTTTTATGGGTTTTCTATCATCCAGAGAATCCACATGGCCATGTGAAACATTTGGAGCTCATTTGGCAAAGATTGAATATTCATATGCCCATGTGGAAATTCCACATGGACATGTTAGTACTATTCATGAGCTGCAGATTTCCAATCCAGAGAAGACACACGGCCATGTGGAATTTCCACATGGCCATGTGGATTTGTTCAGAATTTTTCCAAGAGATCCAGAGAATCCACACGGCCATGTGGAATTTCCACATGGCAATGTGGAAATTGGAGTGTTTTGAGTGAAGGCCATCCAGAGAAAACACATGGCCATGTGGAATTTCCACATGGCCGTGTGGAAATTCAGGCATTGTGAAAGAGCCATCCAGAGAAAATACATGGGCATGTGGATTACTTAAACAAGAGAAGCTTGCTTCTCTTCATATTCTCCTTCGCGCCCTTTCATCTTCAAACATCTCCACTCCAAAGATCGCGACCAAACCTCTTCTCCTTCCATTTCCTCACCTATTTATAGGATTTGTGGGCTTTCTCCATCATTATCTTGTGTGATTCATCATCATCTTCTTCGGTAAGCTCCTTTCTCTCTCTTCTTGCCATGAATGTTCATACTTTGATTTGGGTGATAAATCTTGTGTTTTCGCATGTTATTTTCATGGATAATACTTAGTTTCATGTTTTAAACACTTTTGCTCAAAGTTCCATGCATTTGTACGGCTCGATTTGGATCAACCATGGCCTTTTGGCCATGGTCGAAGATCCACACGGCCGTGTGGATTTTCGGGTTGGGTTATTCTGTGTCCCGAGAGTACACACGGCCGTGTGGAATTTCCACACGGCCATGTTGTGGAATTTTGACACACCCTTGCGTGTGTACTCCGCAAGTGCACGGGTGTCGAAGTAATAAAGTACCCAAACGGGTGGGTAGTCGAATCCACAGGGAGTAGACGTAAGAACAATCACACTTTGTTAAGTAATCAAAGATAAACCAATTGTTGTTGAAAGAAAATAAAATCAGAAAGTAGTAGAAATAAAGTGCTGAAAATGAAAGCTAGGTCGGAGAAATAGATCAATAAGAAGATGGGGTACTCGGACAATGCTCCCCCTAGAATCCTTGTTTCACGTGCAAGACTTCAAGTACTCTTATTCAATAGAGATTTCAAGAGTCGTGGAATCCAGAGATACAAGGTCCCAAATCTAAGGTCAACCTTGACTAGTCCCCTACGAGGTCCCGGCGGAGAGAAGACTCTCGACGCCTCACACCACGTATAACTGCGCTATGCTCTAGGGATTCCAAGTGGTAAACCCTATTCCCAACTATAGATCAATCCCTTTGGTCCAGGCGAAAGATCCCTAATCACAAATAAGTCCCGGCGGAAAGGCCTCTCTCAACGCCTAACTCTCTTTGAGATCGAAGGTAATACTTGGAATAAGAAGGTAGGGAGAACCACACCGGAGGGGAAAGGGGACGTGTCGCTACCTCTCAACTCACCCTCTCAACCCCCTCCAATCTTGATTAATCTAATCCTAATGGTGATGGTCACTCGTCAAAAGGATGATTGGATTAGCCCTCAACCCTAGTGTCACTCTAAGGGAGAAACAATTAAGCAAACAAGATTGAAACTCAAATTCAAACTCAAATTGAATAAAAGCATTTAAGTCAATGAAACATAGGAAATCTAGGGTTTACAAGTCCAAGTACCCACTAGGGGTTTAGCTCTCCATGGAGCAATACAAGTTCATCAAAATAAATGAAGATAAGTGCAAGAAATCCATAAAGAAAACCCCCTTAGGCTTCGTGTTGATAGACTATGGGAACTTCTCCTTCTTCTTCAAAGAGTCCCTTCCTCCAAGCCTAAGGCCCACCTCGCCGAATCGAGTCGTCGAAGGCTCCCCCAATGGCTCTCCTTGGAAGGGAATGATGATGAAACCGGTGAAGAAGCGCCCCCAAAGTGTAGCAAGAACCTCCTCGAACCCTAGCCGTCGCCTCCTTCCAAAGTTAGAAGATAGATCTCCGGATAACGCTTCGAAACGGCTTTATAATTGACCATCTCGAGGATCCACACGGGCGTGTGGATAGTCCACACGGGCGTGTGGAAATTCCACACGGCCGTGTGGAAATTCCACACGCCCATGTGGATTTTCTGCCCTTGTGAAATCTTCATACTAATCCTCGATTTCGCCCGTTTCTTCTCCTCGAGGTCACATGGACGGACACACGCCCATGTGAAAGGTCAAGTGGCATTTCTTGATGATGGGAAACCTTGGAGAGCTTTTGAAATCTTTGAACCAATCGGAACGAGCGAGCATGACTCGCCTTCGTGTCCTTCTACAAGAATTGTCTTGAAGCCTTTAGAAGTTGGCACATACCCCCTCGTTTGAACCCGATTTGTGTCTTGAACTTCGTATTTGCACAAAAAGAGCTCCACATAGCACCATTATGACCTAATCTTGCTTTTCTTCGCGTAAACCTTTTTCACAACCCTAATTGCACGAAAGAACACGAAAACACACGAAATGAGAAATATAACCTGAAAAATGTGATGCTCATGCAGGGAAAAACATCTCAAATTATATGTACATGCAAGCACTTATCAAACTCCCCCACACTTAAGCTTTTGCTTGTCCTCAAGCAAAATTTATACAATAAAATCCACAAGTAGAGTGATAAAAGTGCTTAGCCTTAAGTTCACCAAAAAGTATGTAAGGAGAGTATTCTTAAACAAAGGAACAATTTGCAACATAGAAAGATAAAAACCGATGCTCTAGCAAAAACACGAAGCACAAAGAAAATAGAATCTGACTGCGTGTGTGTGTGTGTATGCTTACTCATGCCAACCCTAGATTTACTCTTAAAAGTTCTTATTGAAAAGGGCTTATTTAAGGACAAACGTAGGTAGTAGCTGCACACAACCTCGAAGGTAGCCATTTCCCAAGATGCCTCCTGGGCGGCTTTCACACTTTGAGGTGGTAGCTCTTTCCACCTGGGAGTGTTAGCTTTCACACAGCCTATTAGATAGCTCTTTCTCTCCTTAGGGCATAGCTAGTATCCGACTTATGAGAGTAGCTGCATACAACATAGGTGGTAGCTCTTTCCACTCCGAAAACAAGTAAACAAATAAGGCATTCTTCCTTTTTTTTTTTTTTTTTTTTTTTTTTTTTTCAAAATAAAAAAAATTAATGTCCTTTTGGCACCGAACTAGAGTTATCGGGGTTAACGAGCAAGAAAGGTGTAAGTAATGCAATCGGACAAAAAATTTCTAAGTTTTTCGAGTAAACTAGAGCATGAGTACAAACGATGTTTAAAATTCTCCTAAATTCAAGACTCGCAATCCTTGTCTTTTAAGGTGAACTATCATTGGCTAGATAAGCATATGAGTGATGAGCATACATACATAGAGAACGTGTGCAACGTGAACTCCCCCCCACACTTAAGATGTACAATGCCCTCATTGTACGCATGCAAGCATACAAAAACAGAATATAAATAAAACATGAGGGCGTGGGGATTAAAAACAACACTCCCCTGATCTCCGAGTGTGGTAGTTGAATGGAGGTGTGAAGGTGGGAAGTGGAGTTGCGTAGGGTTGTGAAGCTCACACGGCCGTGTGGAAATTCCACACGGCCGTGCCTATGACCATTTCTCAAAACCAAGTTGACAAGTCTATCTGCACATCACAAAAGGGGTTCAGTGGATTTCAACAAAAGCTACGATTAAAAGAGTACAAAAAATTAAACAAGCCAAACACAAACTCAACAAAGAACATGAAAAGAAAGCAGTAAGATAACTCTCAGAAGGTGTAACCTTTCTGAGTACACAAAGACTCAACACAAAAGAAAGTACAAGGGAATAAAAAGAAAGAATGAAAGACGCATCAAGCGTCGGCATCTGCTGGTGCTGCTGGGGATGCTGGGGAGGCGTAGGGTGCTCGGGGTGTGGACGGCGGAGTGGAATCGCTACCTCTCGCCATCAACTGGTGGAGAGAAGTGATGCGCGTCATCATCTCCGAGTGGTACTCAGCCATGCGAGCGAGAACCTCAGTGTGGTTCGCTGCCTGAGTCACCCGCATGGCGGCGAGATCAGTCTGGAGGGTCCCCACAGCAGCCTCAAGTCTGTCTATGCGCTCCTGTGCCGGGGGAGATGCATGTGCTGACACCGGTGGCACCTCCTCGTCTGCTGGGGTGTCCTCCGCCTCCATGGGTGCGGGTTGTGATGATGGCCCTGCCCGGGTCTCCTCCGAGTCTTCGTCTTCGTCCTCAGACTCCTCGGACTCATCTGGGAATGGAACAGCAAGTACATACCTGCCGGGAGCGGCCCTCTTCACCATGCCCATCATACGCAAGGTATCAAGGCCAAGTGGGGAGGGAACAATAACCTTGTCGGCTCCCCGAACAAGCATCAATCGGTCCCATTCCTCGGATTAGTCGGGTGATGTAGGGGCCGAGAGAAAAGAACTCCTATCCGCGCGTCATCGTCCCCGGTGCCTCGAAAATCTGCTACCACGTAACCCAGTGCGGGGGCGAGGCTTTGGACCATAGAGTACAAATAGAGGAGGTCCAGCCGCCCCAATACGCCGGTCTTTGTCTCCCCGCCCAGGTAATAGACCTGCTCGGGATGGCATGAATGTACCTGTGGGCGGGGCGGAGGAGCAAAGACGCCTTGGTCAACCCGGGCTCGTCTTGTATATCTCCACACAGCAATCCGGCAAACCCGGCTTGGAGTGACACGGAAAGGATAGTCGAATGGCAGCTGCGCGTACTCCTCCGTGTGGATGAAGTCTCGATCGTACGGGCCGAGGGCGACAAAGCAAAGTCTGTCGGGCTCATGCTGTGGTATTGCCCAAAGATGCGGAATCGAACCGTGTCCGGCCGGTGGTAGTCGGTGTGGGCGCGATCAAACTCGAATGTCGCGAGGACTTCGAAAGTGAGATCGCGAGTGGCCGGGTCTTTGATGCACAACGGTCGCTCCCACCCGCCAACAAAGCAATAAGCTCACGGACCTCATCCGCCAACTCGGCCGCACGCGCATGTTCTATGGCCTCCAAAGCTTGCAAGTCGGGAATGCGCGTCCGGCCAAACTTCAACTTCGAAAGTCGATCAAACCGTGCTTGATGTTCGGGCACGGCGAACTCGAATGGTGCGGGCGAGAGATCACGGGACTCCCGGACCTCACGGGCCTCACGAGGGCGCTTATGAGCGAGTTTCTTCGCTCTTGGGGCCATTCCCGTGCATAAGAAGGGTAAGGAAGTTAATTCGAGCTTAAAATAGGTTCCCGGGATTCCACATGGCCGTGTGGAAATTCCACGCGGCCGTGTGTCTCCTCTCGGTTACCCAAAAACAAAGAAACAAGTTAATACACACGGCCGTGTGGAATTTCCACACGGCCGTGTGTCTCCTCTCGGAATTCGGAGGGGGCACCCCGATAATCCACACGGCCGTGTGGAATTTCCCCACGGCCGTGTGGATCTTCGACCATGGCCAAAGCGCCATGGTGAATCCACACAACTTAATACAATCATCCACACATTTGAGCACAAGTGTTTTAAGTAATAATCTAAGTATTAAACACGAAAATAGCATGCAAAAACACAAGATTCAACATCCACAACAACTAATGAAGGTTTCATGGCAAGAAGAGGGGAAGAAGGCTTACCGGAGAAGATGAGTCTGCTCTAACAATGTAGTAACGAGTAAGGCCTACAAATCCCTTAAATAAGCGCGAGAATGGAAGGAGAAGAGCAACCGTCACGACCTTTGAAGAGGAGGCGTTTGAAGGTGAAGGGTTGCTTGGGGGGTTACAAAGAGAAAGGCCCCTTTTCATGTTTAAGTACCTCACACGGCCGTGTGGAATTTCCACACGGCCGTGTGGATTCTCTCGTATGGCCTTATAAAACTCCCCGAAATTCCACACGGCCGTGTGGAATTTCCACACGGCCGTGGGGATTCTCTCGTATTGTGAAGATTTGTACTAAATAAATCCACATGGCCGTGTGGAATTTCCACACGGCCGTGGGGATTCTCTGGATGAGAAAATTCCTTCACAATTTCATCCACACGGCCATGTGGAATTTTCCACATGGCCGTGTGCTTCCATTCTTCAACTCAAAAATAGTCCAAACTCTGCAGAAATTAATGAAAACACATGGAACGACTGCGAAGTTGAAAACTAAGACGTTTACGATTTAAAATCTCGCACAATTCACAGGAATACCACCTAACTTGCCATAAACGATGAACACATAAAAATGCACTACCAGCAATAAATCCACACACTACAAACTAAACAAAAAAAAAAAAAAAAATAAAACTAACTACAAAGACAAGCAAAGAGTTCTAAAAAAAATTGGGTTGCCTCCCAATAAGCGCTTGTTTTACGTCACTAGCTTGACGTACCTGCCTCTCTAAACTCAAGGGGGGTCATGGGTCGAAAGCACTTCGCTGCTTGGAAATGTGAAACATGAAGAGCATAAGTTCTGGAATTTAGAAGATGAGTGATCGAATTTGTTACCAGATGGAAGGGTATCATCCTTAAACTTTGAAGGAACGTCCGCAGGTTCATTCGTTTGCTTCTTGCGGCGATGTCTTACCCTCTTTAGCTTTTTCATTAGTTTGTTGACCGTACCTGTGATAGATGTATCCTTGTTTTCCAGGTCAACTAATGAAATATGATCATCATCCATCTCTTGATCCAACAAATCAGCTAGTGGATCCGGGCAAAAGATTTCCTGCACATAATCATCAATCAAAGCATCAGTAGTGTCAAGAAAATACAAAGTATCATCAAAGTTGAGAGAGTGTCTCATGGCCTCAGCAAGGCGATAGGTCAGCTTCTCATCTCCTATCCTCAATGTCATCTCCCCGCCATCCATGTCTATAAGAGCTTTGGAAGTACGCAGAAAGGGTCTTCCAAGTATCAGCGGCACGTCGACATTCTCATCTACATCCAGTACCACGAAATCTGCAGGAAATATATACTTATCCACTTTTACCAAAATATCTTCAATGATGCCTCTCGGGTGACGAATGGAACGGTCAGCTAGTTGTAAGGTCATCCGAGTGGGCCTTGGCTCTCCCAGTCCCAGCTTCTTGAAGAAGGAGTAAGGCATGACATTGATACTGGCTCCTGAATCTGCCAATGCCTTCTCTTCACCCAAATTCCCAATGTTACATGGGATGATGAAGCTTCCAGGGTCTTTCATCTTGTTAGGTAGATTTTTCTGCAACACAGCTGAACAAGATGCATCCAATATCATGCTGCACCCTCTTCCAATTTCCTCTTGTTGGTTAAGAGGTCCTTCAAAAATTTTGCATATCGAGGCATTTGAGACAAAGCCTCCACAAAAGGGATATTAATGTGCAGCTGCTTGAAAAGGCCCAAAAACTTCTTGTACTGCTCATCATTTTGATCATTCTTCAGCCTTGAAGGGTAAGGAATCCTTGGTTTGTATGGTGCAGGTGCTACCTCCTTTTCCTTACCCTTTTCCTTGTCTGTCTCCTTAGCAGGAATTTGAACAACCTCTTCGGTGGGAAGTCTACCCTCAACCTCACGACCACTCCTAAGAGTGATTGCTTTCAGCTGCTCTCTTGGGTTGGTCTCTCGTATTTCCCGGAGACTTCCTTGTGGTCGTTCGAGATAACGATTTCGCAATCTGCCCCACCCGATTTTCCAAGTTATGTAGGGAAGCGGTGTGATTGCGAAGTGTACTCTCCACGCCTTGAAAGCGCGTGTCCGAGGACTGAATGAACTTGGTCAACGCCTTTTCCAAGTCTGTCATTCGGTTCTCAAGCCCTGAAACTCGGCCCTCCATGTTTGGTTGTTGGGGTTGCTGAAATCCGGGGGTGCGAGAGGGCCTTTGTTGCCCTTGATTGCTCCATGCAAAGTTCGGGTGGTTTCGCCACCCCGGATTGTAGGTGTTGCTATAGGGGTTTCCTTGACCTCGTCCAAAGCATTCCCCACGAAATCAACCTTGTTCAACAGTCTTTGTTCCGACCATAGAAATAGGGCAATCAGCGAGAAACATGCCCTCCTCCACAACTATCACAATTCATCACTGCAGCCTATTCTAGATGGGCCTGCCAAAGTGTCCAACTTCTTGCTCAATGCTTCAACTTGAGCTGCTAGAGATGTCACCGCATCAACTTCATGAATACCCGCCACTTTCCTCTTGTCTCGAGCATTCCACTCGATAGCTATTCATAGCCATTTCTTCTATCAGTTGGCGGGCAGCTTCGGGGGTCTTGCTTCCTAAGGTACCTCCTGCTGCGGCATCAAGTAGCTGTCTTGTGCTTGGGTTCAATCCATTGTAGAAGGTGTGGATGACCATCCACTCGGGGAACCCATGTTGAGGACATTTGCGCAGAAGGTCCTTAAACCTTTCCCATGTCTCGAAAAGAGACTCCAATTCCGACTGCATGATGGAAGAAATTTCATTTCTCAGCTTGGCAGATTTCCCAGGAGGGAAATATCGGGCAAGGAAGGCCTCAACCATTTCTTCCCAAGTGGTAATTGATGCTCTAGGTAAAGATTGCAACCACTGTTTTGCTTTCCCCTTCAAGGAAAATGGGAAGGCTCTCAATCTGATGGCGTCGTCCGTAACTCCATTGATCTTCAACATGTCGCACACTTCCAAGAAATTTTCTATATGATTGTTTGGGTCTTCATCTGCTAACCCATTAAACTGTGCGGACTGTTGGACCATCTGAATAAACCCCGGCTTAAGCTCAAAGTTATGAGCTGAAATTGGTGGTCTGACTATGCTTGATTGTGTACCACGAATAGACGGCCGAGCAAAATCAGAAAGGGTCCGCTGTTGCTCATTCTGTTCAGCCATGGTCACGGACTCTTCAACTTCTATCTCAGCCTGATCAAACTGTTCCAAGTCAGGTTGTCTTCCCCGTCTGTGCAATCTCCTCTCTATCTCCGGATCACCTTCCACTAATGTCGAAGGATGTCCACGGGTCATAACCTGGGGCTGAAATCAAGAAGAGAAAGTGAAGTCAGAACGATGGAAGTAAAAGAAATGTGAGATAGAATGTACGAAAAATGACTAGCGAAACAAAGTGTAAAAATTCCTAAAACGCCTAACTCCCCGGCAACGGCGCCAAAAACTTGACACACCCTTGCGTGTGTACTCCGCAAGTGCACGGGTGTCGAAGTAATAAAGTACCCAAACGGGTGGGTAGTCGAATCCACAGGGAATAGACGTAAGAACAATCACACTTTGTTAAGTAATCAAAGATAAACCAATTGTTGTTGAAAGAAAATAAAATCAGAAAGTAGTAGAAATAAAGTGCTGAAAATGAAAGCTAGGTCGGAGAAATAGATCAATAAGAAGATGGGGTACTCGGACAATGCTCCCCCTAGAATCCTTGTTTCACGTGCAAGACTTCAAGTACTCTTATTCAATAGAGATTTCAAGAGTCGTGGAATCCAGAGATACAAGGTCCCAAATCTAAGGTCAACCTTGACTAGTCCCCTACGAGGTCCCGGCGGAGAGAAGACTCTCGACGCCTCACACCACGTATGACTGCGCTATGCTCTAGGGATTCCAAGTGGTAAACCCTATTCCCAACTATAGATCAATCCCTTTGGTCCAGGCGAAAGATCCCTAATCACAAATAAGTCCCGGCGGAAAGGCCTCTCTCAACGCCTAACTCTCTTTGAGATCGAAGGTAATACTTGGAATAAGAAGGTAGGGAGAACCACACCGGAGGGGAAAGGGGACGTGTCGCTACCTCTCAACTCACCCTCTCAACCCCCTCCAATCTTGATTAATCTAATCCTAATGGTGATGGTCACTCGTCAAAAGGATGATTGGATTAGCCCTCAACCCTAGTGTCACTCTAAGGGAGAAACAATTAAGCAAACAAGATTGAAACTCAAATTCAAACTCAAATTGAATAAAAGCATTTAAGTCAATGAAACATAGGAAATCTAGGGTTTACAAGTCCAAGTACCCACTAGGGGTTTAGCTCTCCATGGAGCAATACAAGTTCATCAAAATAAATGAAGATAAGTGCAAGAAATCCATAAAGAAAACCCCCTTAGGCTTCGTGTTGATAGACTATGGGAACTTCTCCTTCTTCTTCAAAGAGTCCCTTCCTCCAAGCCTAAGGCCCACCTCGCCGAATCGAGTCGTCGAAGGCTCCCCCAATGGCTCTCCTTGGAAGGGAATGATGATGAAACCGGTGAAGAAGCGCCCCCAAAGTGTAGCAAGAACCTCCTGAACCCTAGCCGCCGCCTCCTTCCAAAGTTAGAAGATAGATCTCCGGATAACGCTTCAGAACGGCTTTATAATTGGCCATCTCGAGGATCCACACGGGCGTGTGGATAGTCCACACGGCCGTGTGGAAATTCTGCCTTGTGAAATCTTCATACTAATCCTCGATTTCGCCCGTTTCTTCTCCTGAGGTCACATGGACGGACACACGCCCATGTGAAAGGTCAAGTGGCATTTCTTGATGATGGGAAACCTTGGAGAGCTTTTGAAATCTTTGAACCAATCGGAACGAGCGAGCATGACTGCCTTCGTGTCCTTCTACAAGAATTGTCTTGAAGCCTTTAGAAGTTGGCACATACCCCCTCGTTTGAACCCGATTTGTGTCTTGAACTTCGTATTTGCACAAAAGAGCTCCACATAGCACCATTATGACCTAATCTTGCTTTTCTTCTCGTAAACCTTTTTCACAACCCTAATTGCACGAAAGAACACAGAAACACACGAAATGAGAAATATAACCTGAAAAATGTGATGCTCATGCAGGGAAAAACATCTCAAATTATATGTACATGCAAGCACTTATCAAATTTCCACACGGCCATGTTGTGGAAGTTCGATCCTTTTCGCTTCTCTTGTGCTTTGTTTCTTGTGTAGAAGTTGTGTGTTTAAGTTTTTGTCGAGTTTTATTTTTGTTGGGATCTTAGTTAAGGCTCTTTTTAGAGTGTAAAAGAGGAGGAAAATCTTTGGGGGAGAGAGCTTTTAAGTGGAGCGAGTAAGGGTGCTTCAGGCCGCGAGAAACCCCCAAAAACAGGGGGCCTTGCGGCCTTCCATGCGGGCCGCATGGGAGGCCGCAAGGGGCCATGCGGCCCCGCATGCGGGCGCATTGCCGCCCGCAAGGGGCCATGCGGCCCCTCATGCGGGCGCATGGCCGCCCGCATGGCCGTCTGGAAAGGGCCTCGCGGCCTCCCTTGCGCCCTCAAGGGAGCCCGCGAGCCCTCCCGCGCTTTGGGGCTTATTTTAAACGTTTTCAAACTCTTAGGGCCTATATAAGACCCCATTTCCCTCTCTTTTTCTCCCCATCTTGAATCCCCATTCTCCCCTCCATTAGATCTCCATTCTTGAGCTCCAAGAAAGGAGAAAGGTGTTGATCTTCCCCTCTTCTCCATTGGTGGTGATTCTTCTCTAGTTCTAGCAAGAATTGAGGTGGGTTTTCTTCTCTTCTTCAATTCCTTGTTCTTTTATTCATTTCTTTTTAGATCCATGGAGAATTAGTGTGGATTTAGTATGGATCTATTATTTAATTGGAATTTAGCCATGGATCTAATGTTTGAATGGTATAGGAGCCTTGATTTCATGTTTTGGTAAAGAATGAAGGAGATCCTTGATCTCTAAACCTTTGATTCTTGTAGATCCGAACCCAATTAGGATGTTCTTGATTTCATTTTGATTTTGAGGGTTTAAGGATTCTATTATTGTTAATTCTTGAATCTAGAGCACTTAGTAAACCCTAGAAGCCTTGAGATCTAATTTTGGAGCATTCTTTCCTCTCTTATTGATTGGATAAGGTTGTGATTGATTCTTGTTTTTCTTGGATGGTTAATGGCTTCAAGAAGGTGGATCTAAAGGCAAGGGTAAAGATCAAGTGGGCGAGTGATCCAAGTGTTCGATCTCGCCAAGTTTGTGAGTGGGAATTGTTTAATTAAAGAGCTATGATCATGCTTGTTTAATGATGCATGCCTTGAAATGAGAAATTTTTGATTTCAATGGATTCTTGAAATGTTTCTTGAAAACTGAAATTATGATACTATATGATCCTTTTAATTCTTGATTTCATCTTAATGGACTCATGAGATGATTTCCTTGAGATCTAGAAACCTTGATGTTTATGATCTTGCTTAACTATTGATTCTATTACAAAAGGCTCATGAGATGATTTCCTTGAGGCCTAGAAACCATGATAGTTTATGATCTTGTTAAATTCTTGATTATTTATATTTGATGAGGATTGGATAATCCTATGGTTTGAACTACATGTTTTCAAGATTTGTGAATTTGAGAATTCGATGTTTTTTTTATTTTGACCGAATAAGGGTCTATGTAAACCAAATTGAGATTCTCCACGATGTTATCGTATTTGAAATGAGTTTTCAAAGAATACTCTTGTGTTGATTTTCTTGATGAAAACGACATTATTGTCGATGCTTTCGCAAAAGGATTTACTCTTCGATTAAGAGTTGTATTTTATGCGAATTTGTGATCTCTTGTTGAGATATGTGATTTTAAAATGATACGTTTATGATTAGCCTATGGGCAAACTATTTGTGATCTCTTGATGAGATATATGATTTTATAACGATACGTTTATGATGAGCCTACGGGCAAACTATTTGTGATCTCTTGATGAGATATATGATGTGTTCATGATGAGCCTACGGGCGGAATAGGATATCCCAAATGTTTCGATGGTGACATTGGGGAGGATCCCCGTCTTCTGCAGAAGCGAGTCTCCACGGACCGACCTATGGGGTGGCGTGGAGTTCTCGGCTGATGAGCCCTTTACAGGAGGCGCGGAGTGAACCTGAAGGTGCTGTGTTGGGTACCCGGAGTCACCACACGGGATACTCAACGGCCAACGCCAAGATACGCGCATCTTGGTGGCTCTTGACCTAACCACGGCCATGGTTAGTGATGGAGGGTTTTCATAGGCTATTGTTGATGCTATCGATAAAGGATTTCTGCATGCGTTGCACTATAAATTCTTATTTCGATGGGTTTGATCTTTGGATCTTTTGATGAGTATTCTTAACTTGAATTTTCAGTATTAAATCTCTTTAAAAAGATTTTCAAAGTTTTATTGATGCATTTCTTTGAGAAAGTTGGAAAGCTTGTTATATTGAAATGGGTATTTAAAGCATTTTGTAAGTTGTGATTGTTAAAGATTTACATATGTTTTCGGCATACCATTCTTTACACCTGTATGAGTTATAGCTCCATGTTCAACCCCTCACTGAGTAACTTAGTTACTCACCCATTCTTCTTCTCCCCTTTTCAGGTGTTAGCACGGCAGCAGGGCGTAAGAAGTGATAGTGCTTGGCATCTATTCTTGCATTTACCTTTGACTAGTGTATGATTCATAAACATTGTCGTCATGCATAAGATGGATCCACTAGGACCTATGTTTTCGTATTTCCATTTGATCTTGTATAATCTTGATTGGTTCAGTCAGGACCTTAGGTTGTATGAGTCTACATCCAGTGTTTGTGAAAAACTATGATTGTGTCCATGATCATTGGTGTTGTGATTTCCAGGGATATATGTACATATATGTGTGAGTCTGTTGATCTTGTACAGGGTTGTGATTGAATACCTTAGAATTAGAGTATTATTGTGGTAATGCTAATATCATACAGGTAACAGGTTAGCCTTACGACGACCTGGGGTTGAGGCAGGTGTTGACCTCCCCTGGGTTGTCGTGGCGGTAGTGCCATGGACCGGGACCCGAGGGTCGGGGCGTGACACATGTGAACTTATGGGAAGTTGTTTTGAGCCCCGAAATGATTCGTTTGCCTCTCTTATGCGCAGGAATGGCTCCAAGGACAAAGAAAGTCGCACACAAACGTCCTCGTGAGCTTCGTGACTTCTCGCCCGAGGTTTTGGAGTTCGCCATGCCCGAATATCAAGTCCAACTGGAGCGTCTCTCAAACCTTAAGTTTGGCTAAACGCGAACCCTGGATTTACACGCACTAGCAGCGATAGAGCATGCCCAAGCGGAAGAGTTGGCGAATGAAATTCAATAGTTGATCACCGTGGGGGGTTGAAACAAGTTGTTGTGCATTAAAGACCCGGCCACTCGCGACATCACTCTTGAGGTCCTTGCGTCCTTCGAGTTCGATCGCTCACACACGGACTACCACCGGGCCGACACCATCCGTTTTCGCGCCTTCGATCAGTACCATAGCATGAGCATGACGGACTTCTCCGTCGCCCTCGGCCTGTACGACAGAGACTTCACCCATACAGAGGAGTACACACAACTGCCCGTTGATTTTCCATTTTGTGTGACTCCTAGCCGGGTTTGCAAGATGCTATGGGCGACATTCAGTATGAGGCCGGTTCGACAAAGTCCTATTTGCTCCTTCACCCGGCCCACAGGTATATCCACGCTGTTCTTAGCAGGTCAATCAACGGGCGGGGCGATAGCACCGGCGTACTTGGGCGGCTAGACCTGCTATATCTGTACTCCATGGTCCAAAGCCTGCCACTGCACCTGGGATATATGGTAGCAGATTATTTGAGGCACCAGGGACAGTACGCACGGGTCGGAGTTCTGTTTTCCGGCCCTTACATTACTCGTCTCATCAGAGGGATGGGCCTGATTGAAGCTGTCCATGGAGCAGACAAGGTGATCATCCCCTCTCCACTAGGCCTTGAGACTTTGCGCATGATGGCCATGGTGAAGAGGGCCGCTCCAGGCAGGTATGTACTTGTTGTCCCTATCCTAGACGAGTCCGACTAGGAGAGTGAGGATGAAGAGGACACCGAGGCTGGACCTTCATCACAGGCCGCACCCATGGAGGCAGAGCACACCCTAGCAGCAGAGGAGGTGCCACCGATGTCAGTTTATTTCTGCATTTTCGCTTTGTTTAGTTTGTAGTTTGTGTGGATTCATTGCTGGTAGTGCATTTTTATGTTTTCACCATTTCTGGCAAGTTAGGTGATAGTCCTGTGAAATTTTGCGAGATTTTAGTTGTAAACGTGTTAGTTTTCAACTTCTGCAGTCGTTCCATGTGTTTCCAATGATTTCTGTAGAGTTTAGACTATATTTGAGTTGAAGAATGGAAACACACGGCCATGTGGAATTTCCACATGGCCGTGTGGATGATTTTGTGAAAGAATTCTCTCATCCAGTCAATCCACACGGCCGTGTGGAAATTCCACACGGCCATGTGGATTTATTCAGTACGAACTTTCGCAATACAGAGAATCCACACGGCCATGTGGAATTTCCACACGGCCGTGTGGGGTACTTAAACATGAAAAGGGGCCTTTATCTTCATCTTCCCCCACCTTGCAACCCTTCATCTTCAAACGCCTCCTCTTCAAGGGTCGCGACGGTTTCTCTTCTCTTTCCATTCTCTCATTTATTTAAGGGATTTGTAGGCCTCACTCATTGCTCCATTGTGAGATTGGACTCATCTTCTCCGCTAAGCCTTCTTTTTCACCCTTCTTGCCATGAAACCTTCATTTTTGTTGTGGATGTTGAATCTTGTGTTTTTGCATGCTATTTTCATGATTAGTACTTAGATTATTGCTTAAAACACTCGTGCTCAATTGTGTGGATGATCTAATGGCCAACACTAAGAGTGTCACCACAAGTGCGCAGGGAATAAAAGGAAAAGAGTTCTCAATCAATAAAAGTGAGGTATCCGGACAATGCTCCCCCTAGGATTCGGGTGTTGGATGTAGATTACAAGTGTTTCTAAACGAAAACAATGAGTCGTGGGTATCCAAAGATATAACGGCCCTTGCCTCCAGGTCGCCGATAACTAGTCCCCTACGAGGTCCTGGCGGAGAATTCTCTCGACGCCTCACACCACATATGACTGCTTAAAACTCTAGGGATCCCAAAGATATAACCAATTCCTAAAAGTAGATCTAACCCTGCCTCCAGGTGAAAGATCCCTAACACCCTACGAGGTCCAGGCGGAGAATTCTCTCAACGCCTCACACCACATATGGTTGCTTGACACTTAGGGAATATGGAGATAGGAAATATCTGTCGGAAGGGAAAGGGGACACTCCGCTATCTCACGGCTCACCCTCTCAACCCTCTTTACTCTTGGTAATTCTAAACCTAGCGGTGATCTCTCTCTTCACTAGATTGAATAAAACATGCAAGGCAATTAATAATGAAATCAAAAGCACAAACAAGCATTAAGAACTCAAGAGTAAAACTCAAACTGATAAATTCGAATAGAAACACAATGTAAATCTAATGAAAATAAGAATCCTAGGGTTTACATGTCCGAATACCCTCTAGGGGTTTAGCACTCCATGGAGCGAGTCACAAAACAAATAATAAACTGAGAATAAAGTTCCAAAGATATAAAGAATAACCCCCTTAAATCCGTGATGATGGTCTTGATGGGTAGTTTCCACGTCTGGATTGAATCCACTCCGAAGCTAGGTCGCCGATGGCTTCCTTGACGCTATGACGGAGGAGGAATCGATCCAAGTTGGTGAGGAAAGCTTCCCAAAGCCACAAAGAACTCCTCCCAAGCCCTAGCCGCCTTGTCTCTCGAAAGTGGCCGAAAAGATCCCTAAAAATTATCACAAGGCGGCTTTTATAATTTGAATTCGGGGCTTTACGCGGGCATCCACACGGGCGTGTGAAGTACTCTGCTACAGTACTGCTACAGTAATGCTACATTGATTTTCCCCGAAGTCTTCCTAGGAGTCCACACGGTTGGGCACACGCTCGTGTGGTAGGGTGTGTGGCTTTCTATGCTTTGAAATCCTCAACAACCTTCTTCTGCTTTGTACGGAAACTGGGACATGGGCGTACTACTGCCTTTGTGCCCTTTCGGTTTGTGTAATGACTTGTACTCCTCCGAAAGTTGGCAACACCCCCATGCATATGAACACAGCTTCTGATTGTGGTCTTGAAACGTGTCATCACACCCTATCTTTGCTTCTTCCTGTATGTCATGTCTGAAAAGCCCTGTTTAAACAAAAGAACACAAAACACACCTTGTTAATGCTAGAACCTGATAAAAGTGATGCTCAATGCAAGTAAACTGATATTATAAAATATATATAATCAAGCACTTATCAGCAGCCATAGATCAGCACAGCCAGAGTTCGCTGAGCACGGTCGTGCAAAGCCTCAGCACGGTCTAAGCACGCCCGTGCTGTTCCCCGTACAGATTACAGGTTTGTGAGTTTTCTGAAGAGTTATTTGGCCGTAATTTGCACGGCTTGAAGCACGGTTTCAGCACGCCCGTGCTCACATCGGGAAAACTTTAAAACCCTAAAAACTTAGGTTTTTTAGGGGACTTTTGGTGGGCCAACTTTGCGAGAAAGAAAGGGAAAGCTTTGGGGGTTGATCCTCTACTTCAACAAGGGAATGCCAAGCGTATGGTAGGCCGATCGGAGGGAGATTACACGACATCGTAGATCCTTCGACAACCTCAAGGATGCAAGAACTTAGGGAGTTTTCAATTCCTTGTCTTGTAATTTCTTTGGCATTGTGTTTGTTGATTGTTATCATGAGGGGCTAAACTCTTAAGGGAGCCCCGGGGGTGGTTGTATGACGTTGTAGCTCGAACTCGTAGTCTTTACTTGCAGTTTTTATGATTGTCTTGTTCATTTCAATAAATCAAAGTTATTGGCTATCTTGTATGTTGTCTAGTGCTTGATGCTTGGTAGTTTGGTTCTCCTATCTAGGTTTGTGAATCTTTATTGATTGTTGCAAGCAGAGAGAGTTCAACTTAGGGCTCGGCAGTGCTAGAAACCGCCTGCTTATAGCATAACTAGGTTTAGAACTGAAGACATCCCTGATAATTACTGAGAAAGACTGAGTTAGTGATCGTCAGAAACCCAACCCCGGGGCCCTATCTCCTCCATCGAGTCAATCCTAATTCTTCCCTTGGTGAATTTTCCATTCCCTCAACTTCCTCGAAGTCAGTCCAAAGTCAACTCCTTCATTCTCGATTTGGTTAGATATTGAGTAGGACGTTAGTATTAGAAGCTATACCAGTCCCTGTGGATTCGACTACCCGACCCAAAGGGTACACTTTACTACTTGTGCGACCCGTGCACTTGCGGATACGCAAGGGGCGTACCAAGTTTTTGGCGCCGTTGCCGGGGACTGGCAACTTCTAAGAATACGGACAGTCTTAGTACTCTAACCGTTTATTTCGCTTTTAATTCATTTTCTTTTGTTCTTATTTTATTTTTCTTGTATTCTTTGTTTTTGTTCTTTGGTTTTTTCTTTGTTTTTCTTAAGCTGTTTATTTTTCTTTTCTCTTTTCGCTTTGAGCTTAAAAATTCATATCTCATCTGTTTCTTTTGGTGTGTGTGCAGGTGCAGTGCATGACCCGGGGAAATTCTTCCCATCTTGCTTCTCCAGATCCAGATATTGAGCGGACATTTCATCGGAGACAGCGACAGATTCTCTTAAGAGAGACCAGGTCAGTGGAAATAAGTGTTGAAGTGGATCAAGAGGAAAACATGGCTGGAAATCAGAGGAGCATTTCAGATTATGCCCGGCCTAATTTTTAAGGATCTGGATCTAGCATTGTTCGGCCCCCAGTTGCGGCCAACAATTTCGAGCTGAAGCCCAATTTTATTCAAATGGTGCAACAGATGTGCCAATTTGATGGCTTCCAAGATGAGGACCCATATGCTCATCTTGCAACTTTCCTAGAAATCTGTGATACCTTCAAGGCGAACAATGTGTCCGAGGATGCGGTTCGTCTTCGATTGTTCCCATTTTCTGTGCGAGGGAGGGCCAAGCAATGGCTAAGTTCCTTGCCAGCGGGTTCGATTACAAGCTGGGAACAGTTAGCCGAAAAGTTTCTGACCAGATATTTGCCACTGGCCAAGATCACCAAACTTAGAAGCGACATCTCTTCATTCCGGCAAGCCGAATCTGAAACACTATATGATACCTGGGAGCGGTATAAGGAATTGTTGAGGAAGTGCCCGCAGCATGGAATTGTGGAATGGATGCAAATCCAGATATTCTACAATGGATTGAATGTGGCCACTAAACAAATGTTGGATGCCGCAGCAGGAGGCTCCTTGTGTAGCAAAAGACCTGATGAGGCACAGAATTTGATTGAGAACATGGCCTCCAATGGCTACCAGTGGAGTTCTGAGAGAAATAAGCCGGTGAAGACCGCCGGACTTTATGAGGTTGAAGCCATCTCTAAAAGGCTGGACACAATGGATGTTCAACCTCCAGCAATGAACATAAATAATGATAGTTGGGCGAACGAAACAGGGCCCAGTTGTTCTTCTAAGGGAGTTAGTGCCACTGAACAGGTGGATTTCATTGGTCAGAATCAGCGGTACACCAATAACCCCTACAGCAACACCTATAACCCAGGGTGGAGGAATCACCCTAATTTCTCTTGGAAAGACCAGAATCAGGGGCAGCAGCGCCCCTCTCGGCAACGAAGGCGGCGAGCGGAGCTCGGCCTCAATTTTCGAGGCCCCCACCACCGAAACAAAAGGGACCTTCTCTTGAAGCTCTCCTCGTTCAATATATTCAAGCTAATGATGCCCGAATCACGGGGCATGAAGAGATGATGAGGAATCGGCAGGCCTCTTTACGAGAACCTTGAGCGTCGGGTTGCACGGATCGCCAAGACGCTTGCGAACGACCCCGGGGTGCTCTCCCAAGTAATACAGAAATTAATCCCCGGGAGTCTCTCAAGGCGAGTCACCTTGAGAAGTGGCGAGGAACTGGAACTTTTAACCCCACAAGCACAAGCAAGATCTCCCCCAAGAATTAGAAGCGGAAGCTCGGGATCAAGATTCGGGGGCAAGTTCGGGGAGAAAGGATAAGGCAAGGGGAAAGACTTAGTAATAGACTATAAGCCTACGTTGCCCTATCTAGCTAAACTCAAGAAGGACCAACAGGAGGCACAGTTTAAGAAGTTTCTGGAGATGTTTAAAACGTTGCACATCAATGTTCCATTCGTGGAAGCTCTCTCCCAGATGCCGAAGTATGCCAAGTTACTCAAGGAATTATTGACTAACAAGAGGAAATTGGAAGCCGTTTCGACGGTCACCTTGAGTGAGGAATGTTCTGCCATCATCTCAAATAAAATTCCCAAAAAGGAAAAAGATCCGGGAAGTTTCATCATCCCGTGCACCATTGGAGGGATGATGGATGAAAAGGCGTTGGCTGATCTAGGAGCAAGTATCAACCTCATGCCATTAAAAATTTTTCAGAAGCTGGGGTTGGGGGAACTCAAGCCAACTCAAATGACACTCCAACTTGCTGATCGCTCCACCCGCCAACCCTTGGGAATTATTGAGGACATTTTAGTGAAAGTCGACAAATTCATATTCCCGGTAGACTTTGTTGTTCTGGATTTAGATGAACGGGCTGAGGTACCTTTAATTTTTGGGCGTCCATTCCTCGCTACTTCAGAAGCCATCATTGATGTGAAGGATGGTCGCCTAACATTGAGAGTGGGGGATGAAGAAGTTGTTTTCAAGCTGAAGGAGGCTATGAGACACCCCATGGCATTTGATAATTCTTGCTATTTCTTTGACACTACTAATGATATTATTTGTGACTGTGTGCAGGAAATCTGGCGAAAGGATCATCTTACTGATTTACTAGGTGAGGAACCCCCAGATGAGAAGCTCATAGACCAAGAGGAAACCATCGCTGTTACACCCTCGAGCATTGGTCAACCAGAATTGAAGGCCAAAAGAAGGAAAGGCAGGGGGTCAAAGGCCCAGACATGGTGGCAGAAGGTAGAGGAAAGGAAAAAACAACAAGCCTCTACCCCGAAAAGTGATTCTACTAATGACCTCAGCTTTGGTGAGGCATTTCTGATAAATTCTTTTTGTCCTTTCATAGAATGTTGGTCTGCACGGCACCAAGAGGAAAGGTACATCTTTGAACCATCTTAAGATGAGGTTAGACCCGTCAAGCTAGTGACGTTAAAAGAGCGCTTATCGGGAGGCAACCCGATTTATTTCATTTCTTTGTTACTTCTCTGTTGTGGTTGTTGTGTGGTGTGTTTTTGTGTTTTTGTTGCGTTTTGTTTTGAATCTGGCGTGTTTTTCTTCATGAAGGAAGGTTCCAGACCCAACACGGGCATAACACCCCCGTGCTGTTGGGGGTGAAATTCACAGGCTTTCCAGGTTTGATCTTTTCCATTCAGCACGGGGAGAAGCACGGCCGTGCCATGGCCGTGCTGAATCCCTGAACACGCTGCTCGTGCACGCGTCACGGACGTGCCGCGTTCTTCATTTTTCGTTGAATTTACTTGAGCACGGGCACAGCACGGCCGTGCTGAGGCCGTGCTCAGCGCGACTGTCCCTCTTCCTGTGATTTTCTCCTTTTTAAACGCGCAGTTCATCCTTTCTTTCTTCTTACCGGCGACTCTCTTCCCTTGTGCTTTCCTTTTCTTGCGTTTTCGCGATTTTGCGGGTGGTTGTCGTGGTTTTTCGGAGTTTCATCGCTTCTACTCCTTCTTCAACACTTTTGGTAAGTCGACGAGCCCTAGATTTGTGCTTTCTATTTAAATCTTTGTTCTTATGCTATTATTCTTATCGAAAACAACTAAATTTACTGTTAGAGACCTCTAGGGTGTTTTTGATTGAGTTTAAATACATTTGTTCCGTCGATTTTTGAGTTAGAAGCCGTCGGTGCCGAAGCTGGGTTTTGGCAGCACGGCCATGTTCACTCAAGCACGGCCGTGTTTTGATTCTAGATCTGGAATTGCATCGAGGCACAGGCGTGCCTTTTCAGCACGCCCGTGCGCATGAGAAACCCTATATTTTGAATAACATGGGCGTGCCGATTTGAAGCACGCCCGTGTTTCACTGTTGACCTTAACTGTTTAGTATTTTTCTCTCAACAGATCATGCCGAGGAAGGCTACTGCCTCTGGCCCTTCTTCGAAGAGGGCTCGAGGGGAGTCGTCGACCCCAGCCGTCGCCCCTGCGCTGACCCTCGGTACTCCCATCCACCAGGAGCGCCACGACCGTTTGAGTGCGAAGCGGTTTGGCGAGCTGCGAGCCATAGATTGGGAGGTCCTCCGCGAGGTGGGCCTCGAGGCTGACGTGCGCCGATACCTCGGTGAGGGCGCCTGGACGAGGCTGTTGTCTATCACCGACCCTGCCTACGGAGAGTTGTCTCTGGAGGTCCTTGCGACCTTCGAGCTGTCCAGAGGCCCCATCAGCTACCATCGCGCCAGCACAGTCTAGTTCCAGGCGCTCGGCGAGCTACATCGGATGAGTCTGACAGAGTTTTCTGTTAGACTGGCTTGTACGATGAGGAGTTCACCAGAACTCCAGAGTACGACGCCCTCCTCGTAGCCCGACCACCCGGCGAGTCCCAGGATGCTTGTTGGCAGCGTCTGAGCACGGAGCGGGAGTACAACCCCCGCCGGTCCAAGGCCTCATCTCTTCGTCTCCCAGCCCTCAGGTACATCCATTTCATTCTCAGTCACTCCATCACAGGGCGGGGAGACAGCACCGGAGTCGTTAGTCGCCGCGACTTCGACTTTTTGCTGAGCATGCTGGACGGATTCCAGATGCACCTCGGCTACGAGGTGGCTTTTAGCATCCAGCACCAGGGACAAGACACCCGAGTCGGCGCCATCTTCTGCGGATCTTACATCACACGGCTGATTCGGGGGATTGGACTCCAGGCAGCCACACGTGCGATGCGGATGGTCGGTGGCGTCCTTCCCGTCTCAGTGGACACACTCCGGGCGATGGGGATGCTGCGATCCACGTCCACCTCTCATGGCACCAGACACCAGGTCCCGACCGCCACCAGTGTCCCTGATTCTCCACCTGCCGCCGGCCCATCGTCTCCTCGCACCCCACGCCCTCGCGCTTCCACACACGCTCAGGACTCTCCTCCAGCGAGCTCTCCTTTCTTTCCGGCGATGGATGATCCGGAGCATGCAGCGGTTGGCCTCTCATCTCGACGTCACCCTGTCTCCACCTCCTCGTCGTGCCACTGGACCTTCTACGTCCCGGAGTGCTGGCGTCGACACCACCGACCTGCCATCGGAGTCTGACTCCGATTCTGAGAGCGCCCGGTTTTGATGTTCTTGTTTTTGTTGTTGTTTTGCTTTATTTTGTGTTCTTTGTTTTTACTTCTGTTGTCGTCTGTCTTCTTGAGTCAGTTAGCAAGGGGAGTCCCCTACTAAACTGATCTCTTTTTAGTGTGATTTTTATCTTTTTGTTTGTGTTCGTTCTCTAATGCTTGCATGTGTATCTCAGGCTTCATTGATTGTTTTTCTTGATGGTTGTCTCAAACGACTCATCCCTAATCGGCGATCAACACCCGCCCTTGTGTGCCATCGAATTTTTCGTCGGCACCTCTCCTTTAACTTGGTGAACATTCCCAACCCTCACTTTTACTTGCACTTATTTTCTTTGCTTGCATGCTTACATCTTTAAACATTGAGGACAATGTTTCATTCAAGTGTGGGGGAGAGTTGTGCATTTGTCTCCTAGATGTTGTGCATGACTTAGGACGATCTATGAAAATTATTTTGGTTGAGAATTGCTAAGCTAGGAGTTTTTGGGTATATTAGTGCACTTTTGTTGAACTTAAAGTTTCATTTTGCTCTTACTTTGGAAACCCAAATGCTAACACTTAGTCTTCTGTTGTGTTGTTACTCTGTTAGAGGAAGGGCTAGTTATAAGGCTGAAAAATTAGAAGTTGACTCCAAACTCAAAATAAATAAAAGTTAGAATTGCGTGACAAGTCGGATTCCATTTTTGGGATGCCCTGTCAATTTTTGTGTGAAAGATGGTAGAAAGAGCTATCACTTTAGAAAAAGCGAAAGCCGCACTTGAGTAGTCGGATTTTAGGCATCAGAAATGTCATTTTTGATGACCTACCAAGTGAAATGGCTGCCTCTAGGGTGTATGAAGCTACTACCCAATTTAGGAGTCAATAGTGAAAATTTGAGAAGAAAGAGCTTGTACTAGCCCGCTCAAGAACAGTTTTGACATACTTCAGGAGGCGACACACACACACGGTAGTACGGAGTATGAGTAAAATCTTTCACAATCCTTCAATTGACTAAGTCACTAGTTCTCAGAAACTCCTTAAAGCTTCAGTAACTCTTTTAACTTGTTGAGATCAGAGGTCATGCACTCATCACTTTATTAGGGGAATAAGATTGCTTGAGGACAAGCAACAATTCAAGTTTGGGGGTATTTGATGAGCGCATTTCATATATATATATTGCATGCTATACCTTCATCATTATTGAATGTTTTGGCTATAATTCTCCAAGTACGGTGCTATTTGAGGTATTCGTTGTTCGTCATGCACATATCAAAGTCCGGAAGTAAAAAGAAGCGCTTTTGGAACAATTTTAGAAGCTAAAGGACTTAGAAGAAACCTCATCAAGCTCAGCACGGTTTGAGCACGCCCGTGCTGTTCCACGTGCAAAATGCAGAAGAATTCAACTGTGATTCAGCACAGCCTGAGTCCGCTGAGCATGGGTGTGAAAACCTCAGCACCGTCGAAGCACGCCCGTGCTGCTTCCCGTGAAAATTACAGGAGAATAAAGCCATAGATCAGCACAGCCAGAGTTCGCTGAGCACCGTCGTGCAAAGCCTCAGCACGGTCTAAGCACGCCCGTGCTGTTCCCCGTGCAGATTACAGGTTTGTGAGTTTTCTAAAGAGTTATTTGGCCGTAATCTGCACGGCTTGAAGCACGGTTTCAGCACGCCCGTGCTCACATCGGGAAAACTTTAAAACCCTAAAAACTTAGGTTTTTTAGGGGACTTTTGGTGGGCGAACTTTGGGAGAAAGAAAGGGAGAGCTTTGGGGGTTGATCCTCTACTTCATCAAGGGAATGCCAAGCGTATGGTAGGCCGATCGGAGGGAGATTACACGACATCGTAGATCCTTCGACAACCTCAAGGATGCAAAAAATTTGGGAGTTTTCAATTCCTTGTCTTGTAATTTCTTTGGCATTGTGTTTGTTGGTTGTTATCATGAGGGGCTAAACTCTTGAGGGGGCCCCGGGGCTGGTTGTATGACGTTGTAGCTCGAACTCGTAGTCTTTACTTGCAGTTTTTATGATTGTCTTGTTCATTTCAATAAATCAAAGTTATTGGTTATCTTGTATGTTGTTTAGTGCTTGATGCTTGGTGGTTTGGTTCTCCTATCTAGGTTTGTGAATCTTTATTGATTGTTGCAAGCAGAGGGAGTTCAACTTAGGGCTCGGTAGTGCTAGAAACCGCATGCTTATAGCATAACTAGGTTTAGAACTGAAGACATCCCTGATAATTACTGAGAAAGACTGAGTTAGTGATCGTCAGAAACCCAACCCCGGGGCCCCATCTCCTCCATTGAGTCAATCCTAATTCTTCCCTTGGTGAATTTTCCATTCCCTCAACTTCCTCGAAGTCAGTCCAAAGTCAAGTCCTTCATTCTCGATTTGGTTAGATATTGAGTAGGACGTTAGTATTAGAAGCTATACCAGTTCCTGTGGATTCGACTACCCGACCCAAAGGGTACACTTTACTACTTGTGCGACCCGTGCACTTGCGGATACGCAAGGGGCTTACCAATTGTATAAAATGGTGTGGATTGACCATGGCACTTTGGCCATGGTCGAAGATCCACACGGCCGTGTGGAAATTCCACACGGCCGTGTGGAATTTCCACACGACCGTGTGTATTGCCTGTTTCTTTGTTTTGGGTAACCCAGAGGAGACACACGGCCGCGTGGAATTTCCACACGGTCATTATATCTTCGGGATTATCCGTGTCTCAAAAGGATAAATTAGTAAATATGCTGAAGAAGCATAAGACTGCCATTGCTTGGAAAATTTCTGATATTAAAGGTATAAATCCTTCATTCTGCACTCACAAAATATTGATGGAGGATAATTATAAGTCAGTGATCCAGCCTCAACGTCGTTTGAACCCAAACATGAAAGGGGTAGTGAAGGCAGAGGTTGTTAAACTTTTGGATGCAGGTATCATTTATCCGATCTCTGACAGTGCGTGGGTGAGTCCCACTCAGGTAGTCCCTAAGAAAGGAGGAATGACTGTAGTGAAAAATGAACGCAATGAATTAATCCCAACCAGAACAGTCACAGGGTGGAGAGTATGCATCGATTACAGAAGGCTAAATGACGCAACTCGGAAGGATCATTTTCCGTTACCATTCATTGACCAGATGTTGGAAAGGTTAGCTGGGCATAATTTTTACTATTTCCTTGACGGTATGTCGGGAAATTTTCAGATCCCCATTGCAACCGAGGATCAAGAAAAAACTACATTCACTTGTCCCTACGGGACTTTCGCATACCGAAGGATGCCTTTCGGGCTGTGTAATGCTCCAGCCACTTTTCAACGATGCATGACCGCTATATTTGACGATCTCTTGGAGGACATCATGGAAGTATTTATGGATGATTTCTCGGTGTTCGGGACTCATTTGATAGCTGTCTGCAGAATCTGGAAAGGGTCCTCAAGAGATGTGAAGAAACCAATTTAGTGTTGAACTGGGAGAAATGCCACTTCATGGTCCAAGAAGGAATAGTTTTAGGGCATAAACTTTCCAAAGATGGGATGGAGGTGGATAAGGCAAAAATTGAGGTGATCGAGAAACTTCCCCCGCCAACTAACGTGAAGGGGATTCGCAGCTTCCTTGGGCATGCAGGTTTCTATCGGCGATTCATTAAAGATTTTTCAAAAATCACTCAACCATTAACAAAACTTTTTGAAAAGGATGCATCTTTTGAGTTTGGGAACGAATGTTTAGCTGCGTTTAACCTGCTGAAGGAGAAGTTAACTCAAGCACCAATTTTGATCACACCAGATTGGAGCACTCCTTTTGAGCTCATGTGCGACGCCAGTGATTATGCAATTGGGGCAGTGCTAGGGCAGAGGAAGAACAAACACTTTCAGTCCATCTATTATGCGAGTAAAACTCTCACAAGCGCACGAGAAAATTATACTACTACAGAAAAAGAGTTGTTGGCAGTGGTTTACGCATTTGACAAATTCAGGCCATATCTGATCTTATCCAGAGTCACTGTCTTCACAGATCATTCTGCTTTGCGTTATCTTATGAGCAAGACTGATGCTAAGCCGAGATTGATCTGTTGGGTTCTGCTTCTACAAGAGTTTGCCATGGAGATAAAGGACAAAAGGGGCGTGGAAAATGTAGCTGCTGAACATCTCTCTAGGTTAGAAGGTTTTGAGGGGTACGAAACATCAAAGCCGGAAATTAACGACTCATTTCCAGAAGAACATTTATACATAATTCATGGCGGATCGGCAGAAGAGGAAACACCTTGGTTTGCGGATTTTGCCAACTATTTGTCGGGAAAGGTTCTTAAGCAGGGTCTTACTTTTCAGCAAAAGAAAAAGTTTTTCAGTGACTTAAAGAACTATTTTTTGGATGACCCCTTTCTGTTCCAGATTTGTGCAGATCATGTAATCCGACGCTGTGTTTTTCGGGAAGAAGGCTGGAGTATTTTAACACACTGTCATTCAGGCCCAACCGGGGGTCACTATGCTTCTGGTAAAACAGCCGAAAAGGTGCTTGCAGCAGGATTCTATTGGCCAACACTATTTCAGGACACTCATCAGTATGTTTTCCGCTGTGACAATTGCCAACGGACAGGGAACCTCTCTCGGCGTGATGAGATGCCACAAAATCCTATGCAATTCTGTGAGGTTTTTGATGTGTGGGGAATTGATTTCATGGGCCCATTTCCAAGCTCCAATGGGAACAAATATATTCTTGTAGTAGTAGACTATGTATCTAAGTGGGTGGAAGCTCAGGCATTACCTACAAACGATGCGAGGACTGTAGTTAAATTTCTCAAGAAGCTTTTCTCCCGATTCGGAACACCTAGGATCATTATTAGTGATAGAGGAACACATTTCTGCAATAGTCAGTTCGAGAAAGTGTTAAAGCGATACGGAGTACACCATCGTCTCGCTACCCCCTACCATCCGCAGACAAGTGGCCAAGTAGAAGTTACTAACAGGGAACTGAAGAGGATCTTGACGAAGTCGGTAGAACATGGAAAAAGGGATTGGTCGGAACGGTTGGATGACACGTTGTGGGCTTACCGTACTGCATATAAAACTCCTATTGGAACTACACCCTATAATCTGGTTTATGGGAAATCGTGTCATCTTCCTGTTGAACTAGAACACCGAGCTTATTGGGCACTCAAGACAATGAATTTCGACCTTTCTCGAACTGGGGAACAAAGGAAGCATCAGATTAATGAGCTTGATGAATGGAGACTGAGAGCATATGAAAACACCCGAATCTACAAGGAAAGGATACGCAAGTGGCATGATAAGCATATCAAAACCCCGAAAGAGTTCAAGGTGGGGGATGAAGTTTTGTTATTTAACTCACGACTCAAATTGTTCCCTGGAAAGTTAAAGTCTAGGTGGTTTGGGCCATACACCGTAACTCAAGTATCACCGCAGGGGGCAATTGAGATCACCCATCCAGATAGAGGCACTTTCAAGGTAAACGGGCATCGTCTGAAGCCATATTTTGGTGGTGAGGTTAGTACTGAAGGTGCAGAGGTATTTTTGCTACATAAACCCCCTTGAGTCTAGAGAGGCAGGTACGTCAAGCTAGTGACGTAAAACAAGCGCTTATTGGGAGGCAACCCAATTTTTAAATCTCTTTGTTTGTGTTGTAGTTAGTTTTATTTCTGCATTTTCATTTTGTTTAGTTTGTAGTTTGAGTGGATTCATTGCTGGTAGTGCATTTTTATGTTTTCACAGTTTCTGGCAAGTTAGGTGATAGTCCTGTAAAATTTTGCGAGATTTTAGTTGTAAACATGTTAGTTTTCAACTTCTGCAGTCGTTCCATGTGTTTCCTATGATTTCTGCAGAGTTTAGACTATATTTGAGTGGAAGAATGGAAACACACGGCCATGTGGAATTTCCACATGGCAGTGTGGATGATTTTGTGAAGGAATTCTCTCATCCAGAGAATCCACACGGCCGTGTGGAATTTAGGTGAAGAGAAGGCATTGGCAGACTCAGGAGCCAGTATCAATGTCATGCCTTACTCCTTCTTCAAGAAGCTGGGACTGGGAGAGCCAAGGCCCACTCGGATGACCTTACAACTAGCTGACCGTTCCATTCGTCACCCGAGAGGCATCATTGAAGACATCTTGGTGAAAGTGGATAAGTATATATTTCCTACAGATTTCGTGGTACTGGATTGATAAGTGCTTGCATGTATATAATTCTGGAAATGTTTTCCACGCATGAGCATCACATTTTTCAGGCTTTATTGCTAATTTCGTGTGTTTTGGTGTTCTTTTGACACACCCTTGCGTGTGTACTCCGCAAGTGCACGGGTGTCGAAGTAATAAAGTACCCAAACGGGTGGGTAGTCGAATCCACAGGGAGTAGACGTAAGAACAATCACACTTTGTTAAGTAATCAAAGATAAACGAATTGTTGTTGAAAGAAAATAAAATCAGAAAGTAGTAGAAACAAAGTGCTGAAAATGAAAGCTAGGTCGGAGAAATAGGTCAATAAGAAGATGGGGTACTCGGACAATGCTCTCCCTAGAATCCTTGTTTCAAGTGCAAGACTTCAAGTACTCTTATTCAATAGAGATTTCAAGAGTCGTGGAATCCAAAGATACAAGGTCCCAAATCTAAGGTCAACCTTGACTAGTCCCCTACGAGGTCCCGGCGGAAAGAAGACTCTCAACGCCTCACACCACGTATGACTGCGCTATGCTCTAGGGATTCCAAGCGGTAAACCCTATTCCCAACTATAGATCAATCCCTTTGGTCCAGGCGAAAGATCCCTAATCACAAATAAGTCCCGGCGGAAAGGCCTCTCTCAACGCCTAACTCTCTTTGAGATCGAAGGTAATACTTGGAATAAGAAGGTAGGGAGAACCACACCGGAGGGGAAAGGGGACGTGTCGCTACCTCTCAACTCACCCTCTCAACCCCCTCCAATCTTGATTAATCTAATCCTAATGGTGATGGTCACTCGTCAAAAGGATGATTGTATTAGCCCTCAACCCTAGTGTCACTCTAAGGGAGAAACAATTAAGCAAGCAAGATTGAAACTCAAATTCAAACTCCAATTGAATAAAAGCATTTAAGTCAATGAAACATAGGAAATCTAGGGTTTACAAGTCCAAGTACCCACTAGGGGTTTAGCTCTCCATGGAGCAATACAAGTTCATCAAAATAAATGAAGATAAGTGCAAGAAATCCATAAAGAAAACCCCCTTAAGCTTCGTGTTGATGGCCTATGAGGGCTGCTCCTTCTTCTCCACGGATCCTTCCTCCAAGCCTAGGGCACACCTCGCCGAATCCAAGTCGTCGAAGGCTCCCCCAATAGCTTTCCTTGGAAGGAATCGATGTTGAAATCGGTGAAGAAACGCCCCCAAAACGCAGCAAAAACCCTCTCAAACCGTAGCCGAACCCCCTCCCAAAGTTAGGAAAAAAAAGTCCCCCTTTATAACGCTTCAGAACGGCTTTATAATTGGCCATCTCGAGGATCCACACGGGCGTGTGGATGAGCCACACGGCCGTGTGGAAATTCCACACGGCCGTGTGGAAATTCCACACGCCCATGTGGAATTTCAGCCTTGTGGAAACTTGCTTATTGGTCCCCGATTTCGCCCGTTTCTTCTCCTGAGGTCACACGGACGGACACACGCCCATGTGAAAGGTCATATGGCATTTCTTGATGATGAAAAACCCTTGGAGAGCTTTTGAAATCTTTGAACAAATCCGAACGAGCGAGCATGACCGCCTTCGTGTCCTTCTACAAGAATTGTCTTGAAGTCTTTAGAAGTTGGCACATACCCCCGTCGTTTGAACCCGATTTGTGTCTTGAACTTTGTATTTGCACAAAAGAGCTCCACATGGCACCATTATGACCTAATCTTGCTTTTCTTCGCATAAAACTTCTTCACAACCCTAATTGCACGAAAGAACACAAAAACACACGAAATGAGAAATATAACCTGAAAAATGTGATGCTCATGCATGGAAAAACATCTCAAATAATATGTACATGCAGGCACTTATCAAACTCCCCCACACTTAAGCTTTTGCTTGTCCTCAAGCAAAATTTATACAATGAAAACCACAAGTAGAGTGATATAAGTGCTTAGCCTTAAGTTCACCAAAAAGTATGTAAGAAGAGCATTCTTAAACAAAGGAACAATTTGCAACATAGAAAGATAAAAACCA
Organism: Dioscorea dumetorum; assembly: GCA_902712375.1. Lineage (NCBI taxonomy): Eukaryota > Viridiplantae > Streptophyta > Magnoliopsida > Dioscoreales > Dioscoreaceae > Dioscorea > Dioscorea dumetorum. The sequence goes on along the minus strand of CACTHL010000882.1, from coordinate 215,965 downwards.
ATGCTCTAGCAAAAACTCGGAGCACAAAGAAAATAGAATCATTTGCGTGTGTGTGTGTAATGCTTACTCATGCCAACCCTAAATTTACTCTTAAAAGTTCTTATTGAAAAGGATTTATTTGAGGACAAAGAATAGGCGTAGCCGCACACAACCTCGAAGGTAGCCATTTCCCAAGATGCCTCCTAGGCGGCTTTCACGCTTTGAGGAGGTAGCTCTTTCCACCTGGGAGTGTTAGCTTTCACACGGCCTATTAGATAGCTCTTTCTCTCATTAGGGCATAGCTAGTATCCGACTTATAAGAGTAGCTGCATACAACATAGGTGGTAGCTCTTTCCACTCCGAAAACAAGTAAACAAATAAGGCATTCTTCCTTTGTTTTCTTCTTTTTTTTTTTTTTTTTTTTTTTTTTTTTTTTTTTCAAAATAAAGAAAACTAAGGTCCTTTTGGCACTGAACTAGAGTTGTCAGGGTTAACAGAGCAAGAAAGGTGTAAGTAATGCAATCAGACAAAAAATTTCTATGTTTTTCGAGTAAACTAGAGCATGAGTACAAACGATGTTTAAAATTCTCCTAAATTCAAGACTGCAATCCTTGCCTTTTAAGGTGAACTATCATTGGCTAGATAAGCATATGAGTGATGAGCATACATACATAGAGAACGTGTGCAACGTGAACTCCCCCCCACACTTAAGATGTACAATGCCCTCATTGTACTCATGCAAGCATACAAAAACAAAATATAAATAAAACATGAAGGCGTGGGGATTAAAAACGACACTCCCCTTGGCTCCGAATGTAGAATTTGAGTGGAGCTGCAAACGGGGGAAGTGAAGCTGCGACGGGTTGTGAAGCTCACACGGCCATGTGGAAAATCCTCATGGTCGTGCCTATGACTATTCCTCAATACAGGGACGGACATGACCATCTCGCACATCACAAAAGGGGTTCGGTAAAGCTCAACACAAAAGATAAACAACGAGAGTTTATAAGCATGACGTACACGCTTAAACTCGAAACAAACAAACTACAACTGGAAGCAAGAAGATAGAGCTCAGAAGGTAAACCCTTTCGAGTAACGAGATAAAGCGACATGAAAATAAACTAGCACAAGAAAAAGAAACAACTAAAAGAAAGACGCCTTAAGCGTTATCATCTCTTGTCTTTGCTGGTGATGCGGGTGATTCACGTGGTGCTCGGGGTGCGGGAGACATGGTGGAGTCGGTGTCTCTCGCCATCATCACGTCCGCCAACTCTTCCACTTGTTCATGGTCAATCGCGGCCAACGCTTGTGAGTCAAGGGTCCGTATCTTGCCGAACTTGAGCCTTGAGAGGTGCTCAAGTTCAATTTGATGTTTGGGTATGGGGAACTTCAACTGCTTAGGCGAGGGCTCACGAGGCCCACATGGACGCTTATGTGCACGTTTTCTTGTCCTTTGAGCCATTTCTGTGTAAAAGAGAGGCAAACGGGTCATTTCGGGGTCAAAAACTAAGTGCCAGGGATCCACATGGCCGTGTGGAATTTCCACACGGCCGTGTGGACCCTCTGGATGAGAAAAACTCCCCTTTATGATCCACACGGCCGTGTGGAATATCCACATGGCCGTGTGGATCTTCGGCCATGGCTATACGGCCATGGTGGATCCACTTTGACGCGTGCAAAGTTGCCATATTTCCACCATTGGTGTTTATAGCATAAAAGCAAGTATCTCCCATGAAAATAACATGCTAAAACACAAGAATCATCACCCAAATCCAAGAAAGAAAATTCATGGATTTGCATTTAGAAACGACTATGATGCACTACACCAAAGATGAAACAACAAAAAAAAAAAAAAAAAAAACTAAAAATAAACAAAAACTACAATGCAGAAATTAAAACTAACTAAAACAAGTGCAAAGAATTTAAAAACTTGGGTTGCCTCCCAAGAAGCGCTTGTTTTACGTCACTAGCTTGACGTACCTGTTCTTCAACTCAAGGGGGATCATAAGGTGAAAATTCTCTGTTACCTGCAACCTTCAAGCATGATGAACAAAAATTCTTCAAGTTAGAGGACGAGTAATAGGAGTTGTTACCAACTGAAGGTGTATCGCTCTTAGACTTTGACTGTTCATTCGTAGAATTATTCGGTTGTTTCTTGTGGCGATGTCTCACTCTCTTCAACTTTTTGACAAACTTATTGACTATGCTTGGGGAAGGTTCTTCCTTATCCACTATATCAAATTGTGACACCTCAGCAACGTCCATCTCTTGCTCTAGCAATTCAGCTAATGGGTCTGGACATAGTGATTCCTGTACATAATCATCAATTAACTCATAAGTGGTGTCAAGAAAATATAACGCATCATCAAAATCAAGAGAATGTCGCATGGCTTCTGCAAGGCGGTAGGTCACTTTCTCGTCTCCAATCCTCAATGTCATCTCTCCGCCCTCCATATCAATAAGTGCCTTGGAAGTGCGCAGGAACGGCCTCCCAAGTATCAGTGGTACGTCGACATCCTCATCCACATCAAGAACCACAAAATCTACAGGGAAGATATACTTGTCAACCTTAACAAGTATATCTTCAATAATGCCCCTCGGATGTCTAACTGAACGGTCAGCTAATTGAAGCGTCATCCGAGTAGGTCTTGGTTCCCCCAAACACAACTTTTGGAAGAAAGTGTAAGGCATCACATTAATACTAGCCCCTGAGTCTGCCAATGCCTTTTCTTCACCTAAATTTCCAATATTGCACGGGATGATGAAACTCCCGGGATCCTTCTTCTTGTTTGGCATGTTCTTCTGCAATATTGCTGAACATGATGCATCTAAGATCACCGCTGCACTCTCCTCTAGCTTCCTCTTATTGCTCAAGAGGTCCTTCAAGAACTTCGCATAGCGAGGCATTTGTGATAATGCCTCCACGAATGGAATGTTGATGTGCAGCTGCTTGAATAAGCACAAAAATTTCTGGTATTGCTCCTCATTGTGGTCATTCTTCAGCCTTGAAGGATAGGGGATCCTTGGTTTGTAAGGTGTGGGAACCCCCTCCTTCTCCTTACTCTTCTCCTCAATCTCTTTCTCTTGGGGCGAACCATGTGCAACCTTCTCAGCTGGAAGTTTACTCTCAATGTCGCGACCACTCCTCAAAGTGATTGCTTTTAGCTGCTCACTTACACTTGTCTCTTGTATTGCTAGGAAAGCTTCTTTGAGGTCTCTCCGATAATGACTTCGCAATTTGTCCAACCCGATTCTCTAGATTATGCAAGGACGCAGTATGGTTGCGAAGTATAGTCTCTACACCCCGAAACCGTGTGTCGGATGACTTGGATGAATCTAGTCGGTGCTTTTTCTAGATCTTGTCATCCGATTCTCTAGACCCGAAACTCGATTCTCCAAGTTTGGAAGCTGTGGTTGCTGAAATCCTTGTGGTGCAAGAGGTCTTTCCTGTCCCGAATTACTCAAAGAAAAATTTGGGTGGTTTCGCCACCCTGGATTGAAAGTGCTACTGTAAGGGTTACCTTGTCCTCTTACTGCATTACCCACAAAGTCTACCTGCTCAACAGGGGATGCACCACTCACAGAAATAGGGCAATCAGATGAGGCATGTCCACCTCCACAACCATCACAGTTCATCACTGCTGCCACTCTTGAAGAAGTTAGAGTGTCTAGCTTCTTGCTCAATGCTTCTACTTGAGCTGCTAAGGAGGTGACAGCATCGATTTCATGAAGACCGGCTACCTTCTTCTTATCACGAGCATTCCATTGATAACTATTCATAGCCATCTCTTCTATGAGTTGCCTGGCAGCTTCTGGGGTTTTGCTTCCTAAGGTACCTCCTGCTGCTGCGTCAAGTAACTGTCTTGTGCTCGGATTCAGCCCACTGTAAAAGGTGTGGATGATCATCCACTCAGGAAACCCATGTTGGGGACATTTCCGCAGGAGGTCCTTGAACCTCTCCCATGTCTCAAAGAGAGACTCCAATTCCATTTGCATAAAAGAAGAGATTTCATTCCTAAGCTTCGCAGATTTTCCAGGAGGGAAATATCTAGCAAGAAAGGCCTCAACCATCTCCTCCCACGTAGTAATTGAAGCTCTAGGAAGTGACTCGTAACCACTTTCTTTGCTCTTCCCTTCAAGGAAAATGGGAAAGCCCTCAGTCGAATAGCATCATCTGTAACCCCACTAATCTTGAGCATGTCGCACACTTCCAAAAAATTCTCAATATGATTATTTGGGTCTTCATCCGCTAACCCATTGAACTGTGCGGACTGTTGTACCATTTGAATAAAACCCGGCTTGAGCTCAAAATTGTGAACTGTAATTGGTGGCCGTACGATGCTGGATTGTGTGCCACGAGGGGTAGGTCTTGCATAGTCCGAGAGTGTCCGCTGTTGCTCATTCTGTTCAGCCATGGTTGCTGACTCCTCAACCTCTATTTCAGCTTGATAATTCTGTTCTTGTTCAGGTTGTTTTCCCCGTCTATGTAATCTCCTCTCAATCTCTGGATCGTCTTCAACTAATGTCGAAGGGTGTCTACGGGGCATAACCTGGAGCTGAAATCAAGAAAAGAAAACAAAATCAGAACAATGGAAGAAAAAGAAGTGTGGAACAGAATATAAAGCGAATGACTAACGAAACAAAGTATAAGTGTTCCTAAAACGCCTAACTCCCCGGCAACGGCGCCAAAAACTTGACACACCCTTGCGTGTGTACTCCGCAAGTGCACGGGTGTCGAAGTAATAAAGTACCCAAACGGGTGGGTAGTCGAATCCACAGGGAGTAGACGTAAGAACAATCACACTTTGTTAAGTAATCAAAGATAAACGAATTGTTGTTGAAAGAAAATAAAATCAGAAAGTAGTAGAAACAAAGTGCTGAAAATGAAAGCTAGGTCGGAGAAATAGGTCAATAAGAAGATGGGGTACTCGGACAATGCTCTCCCTAGAATCCTTGTTTCAAGTGCAAGACTTCAAGTACTCTTATTCAATAGAGATTTCAAGAGTCGTGGAATCCAAAGATACAAGGTCCCAAATCTAAGGTCAACCTTGACTAGTCCCCTACGAGGTCCCGGCGGAAAGAAGACTCTCAACGCCTCACACCACGTATGACTGCGCTATGCTCTAGGGATTCCAAGCGGTAAACCCTATTCCCAACTATAGATCAATCCCTTTGGTCCAGGCGAAAGATCCCTAATCACAAATAAGTCCCGGCGGAAAGGCCTCTCTCAACGCCTAACTCTCTTTGAGATCGAAGGTAATACTTGGAATAAGAAGGTAGGGAGAACCACACCGGAGGGGAAAGGGGACGTGTCGCTACCTCTCAACTCACCCTCTCAACCCCCTCCAATCTTGATTAATCTAATCCTAATGGTGATGGTCACTCGTCAAAAGGATGATTGTATTAGCCCTCAACCCTAGTGTCACTCTAAGGGAGAAACAATTAAGCAAGCAAGATTGAAACTCAAATTCAAACTCCAATTGAATAAAAGCATTTAAGTCAATGAAACATAGGAAATCTAGGGTTTACAAGTCCAAGTACCCACTAGGGGTTTAGCTCTCCATGGAGCAATACAAGTTCATCAAAATAAATGAAGATAAGTGCAAGAAATCCATAAAGAAAACCCCCTTAAGCTTCGTGTTGATGGCCTATGAGGGCTGCTCCTTCTTCTCCACGGATCCTTCCTCCAAGCCTAGGGCACACCTCGCCGAATCCAAGTCGTCGAAGGCTCCCCCAATAGCTTTCCTTGGAAGGAATCGATGTTGAAATCGGTGAAGAAACGCCCCCAAAACGCAGCAAAAACCCTCTCAAACCGTAGCCGAACCCCCTCCCAAAGTTAGGAAAAAAAAGTCCCCCTTTATAACGCTTCAGAACGGCTTTATAATTGGCCATCTCGAGGATCCACACGGGCGTGTGGATGAGCCACACGGCCGTGTGGAAATTCCACACGGCCGTGTGGAAATTCCACACGCCCATGTGGAATTTCAGCCTTGTGGAAACTTGCTTATTGGTCCCCGATTTCGCCCGTTTCTTCTCCTGAGGTCACACGGACGGACACACGCCCATGTGAAAGGTCATATGGCATTTCTTGATGATGAAAAACCCTTGGAGAGCTTTTGAAATCTTTGAACAAATCCGAACGAGCGAGCATGACTGCCTTCGTGTCCTTCTACAAGAATTGTCTTGAAGTCTTTAGAAGTTGGCACATACCCCCTCGTTTGAACCCGATTTGTGTCTTGAACTTTGTATTTGCACAAAAGAGCTCCACATGGCACCATTATGACCTAATCTTGCTTTTCTTCGCATAAAACTTCTTCACAACCCTAATTGCACGAAAGAACACAAAAACACACGAAATGAGAAATATAACCTGAAAAATGTGATGCTCATGCATGGAAAAACATCTCAAATAATATGTACATGCAGGCACTTATCATCTTTCATGCAATTAGGGTTGTGGAGACATGGTACGTGAATAAAGGCAAGATTAGGTCAGAATGGTACCAAGTGGAGATCTTTTGTGCAATTACGAAGTTCAAGACACAAATCGGGTTCCAACGAGGGGGTATGTGCCAACTTCTAAAGACTTCAAGACAACTCTTGTAGAAGGACACGAAGGCAGTCATGCTCGCTCGTTCTGGTTGGTTCAAAGATTTCCAAAGCTCTCCAAGGTTTTCCCATCATCAAGAAATGCCACCTGACCTTTCACATGGGCGTGTGTCCGTCCATGTGACCTCAGGAGAAGAAAAGGGCGAAATCGGGGACTAGTATTAAGATTCCACAAGGCAGAAAATCCACATGGGCGTGTGGAATTTCCACACGGCCGTGTGGAATTTCCACACGGCCGTGTGGAATTTCCACACGCCCGTGTGGATCCTCGAGATGGCCAATTATAAAGCCGTTCTGAAGCGTTATTGAGGGGATCTTCTTCCAACTTTGAGAGGAGGTGACGGCTAGGGTTCAGGAGGTTCTTGCTACACTTTGGGGGCGCTTCTTCACCGATTTCATCATCATTCCCTTCCAAGGAGAGCTATTGGTGGAGCCTTCGATGACTCGATTCGACGAGGTGTGCCTTAGGCTTGGAGGAAGGGATTCTTTGAAGAAGAAGAAGAAGTTCCCATAGTCTATCAACACGAAGCTTAAGGGGGTTTTCTTTATGGATTTCTTGCACTTGTCTTCATTCATTTTGATGAACTTGTATTGCTCCATGGAGAGCTAAACCCCTAGTGGGTACTTGGACTTGTAAACCCTAGATTTCCTATGTTTCATTGACTTTAATGCTTTTATTCAATTTGAGTTGAATTTGAGTTTCAATCTTGTATGCTTAGTTGTTTCTCCCTTAGAGTGACACTAGGGTTGAGGGCTAATCCAATCATCCTTTTGACGAGTGACCATCACCATTAGGATTAGATTAATCAAGATTGGAGGGGGTTGAGAGGGTGAGTTGAGAGGTAGCGACACGTCCCCTTTCCCCTCCGGTGTGGTTTTCCCTACCTTCTTATTCCAAGTATTACCTTCGATCTCAAAGAGAGTTAGGCGTTGAGAGAGGCCTTTCCGCCGGGACTTATTTGTGATTAGGGATCTTTCGCCTGGACCAAAGGGATTGATCTATAGTTGGGAATAGGGTTTACCACTTGGAATCCCTAGAGCATAGCGCAGTCATACGTGGTGTGAGGCGTCGAGAGTCTTCTCTCCGCCGGGACCTCGTAGGGGACTAGTCAAGGTTGACCTTAGATTTGGGACCTTGTATCTTTGGATTCCACGACTCTTGAAATCTTCATTTAGTAAGAGTGTTTGAAGTCTTGCACTTGAAACAAGGATTCTAGGGGGAGCATTGTCCGAGTACCCCATCTTTTTATTGACCTATTTCTACATCCTAATCTTTATTTTCAGCACCCTATTTTACTTCTTTCCTATTTTATTTTCTTTCTCAACAACAATTGGTTTATCTTTGATTACTTAACAAAGTGTGATTGTTCTCACGTCTACTCCCTGTGGATTCGACTACCCACCCGTCTGGGTACTTTATTACTTCGACACCCGTGCACTTGCGGAGTACACACGCAAGGGTGTGTCATGGATGTAGATGAGAATGTCGATGTGCCGCTGATACTTGGAAGACCCTTTCTGCGTACTTCCAAGGCTCTTATAGACATGGATTTCGGGGAGATGACATTGAGGATAGGAGATGAGAAGCTGACCTACCGCCTTGCTGAGGCCATGAGACATTCTCTTAACTTTGATGATGCTTTGTATTTTCTTGACACTACTGATGCGTTGATTGATAATTATGTGCAGGAAACCTTTTGCCCGGATCCACTAGCTGATTTGTTGGATCAATGAATGGATGATGATCACATTTCATCAGTTGACTTGGAGAACAAGGATACACCTACCACGGGTACGGTTAACAAACTAATGAAAAAGCTAAGGAGGGTAAGACATCGCCGCAAGAAGCAAACGAATGAACCTGCGGACGTTCCTTCGAGGTCTAAGGATGATATCCCTCCATCTGGTAACAAATTCGATCACTCATCTTCTAAATTCCAGAACTTATGCTCTTCATGTTTCACATTTCCAAGCAGCAAATTGCTTTCGACCCATGACCCCCCTTGAATCTAGAGAGACAGGTACGTCAAGCTAGTGACGTAAAACAAGCGCTTATTGGGAGGCAACCCAATTTTTTTTAAAATTCTTTGCTTGTGTTGTAGTTAGTTTTTATTTCTGCATTTTCGCTTTTTTTAGTTTGTAGTTTGTGTGGATTCATTGCTGTTAGTGCATTTTTATGTTTTCACCGTTTCTGGCAAGTTAGGTGATAGTCCTGTGAAATTTTGCGAGATTTTAGTTGTAAACGTGTTAGTTTTCAACTTCTGCAGTCGTTCCATGTGTTTCCAATGATTTCTGCAGAATTTAGACTATATTTGAGTTGAAGAATGGAAACACACGGCCATGTGGAATTTCCACATGGCCGTGTGGATGATTTTGTGAAAGAATTCTCTCATCCATAGAATCCACACGGCCGTGTGGAAATTCCACACAGCCATGTGGATTTATTCAGTACGAACTTTCGCAATACAGAGAATCCACACGGCCGTGTGGAAATTACGCACGGCTGTGTGGAAAATGGGGAGTTTGATAAGGGTCATACAGAGAATCCACACGGCCGTGTGGAATTTCCACACGGCCGTGTGGGGTACTTAAACATGAAAAGGGGCCTTTATCTTCATCTTCCCCCACCTTGCAACCCTTCATCTTCAAACGCCTCCTCTTCAAGGGTCGCGACGGTTTCTCTTCTCCTTCCATTCTCTCATTTATTTAAGGGATTTGTAGGCCTCACTCATTGCTCCATTGTGAGATTGGACCCATCTTCTCCTGTAAGCCTTCTTTTTCCCCCTTCTTGCCATGAAACCTTCATTTTTGTTGTGGATGTTGAATCTTGTGTTTTTGCATGCTATTTTCATGATTAGTACTTAGATTATTGCTTAAAACACTCGTGCTCAATTGTGTGGATGATTGTATAAAATGGTGTGGATTCACCATGGCACTTTGGCCATGGTCGAAGATCCACACGGCCGTGTGGAAATTCCACACGGCCGTGTGGATTATCGGGGTGCCCCCTCTGAATTCCAGAGGAGACACACGGCCGCGTGGAATTTCCACACGGCCATATGGAATTCTGTGAACATATTTTAAGCTCCGAATTAACTTGTTTACCTTTCTTATGCACTGGAATGGCCCCAAGAGCGAAGAGACTCGCTCATAAGCGACCCCATGAGACCCGTGAGGTCCGTGAGTCCTGTGATCTCTCGCCCGCACCATTCGAATTCGCCGTGCCCGAACATCAAGCACTGTTTGATCGACTTTCAAAGTTGAAGTTTGGCCAGACGCGAATTCCTGACTTGCAAGCTTTGGAGGCGATAGAACACTCGCGTGCGACCGAGTTGGCGGATGAAGTCCGTGAGCTCATTGCTGTGGGCGGGTGGGAACGACTATTGTGCATCAAAGACCCAGCCACTCGCGATCTCACTCTCGAAGTCCTCGCGACATTCGAGTTTGATCGCTCCCACACCGACTACCACCGGCCCGACACAGTTCGGTTCCGCATTTTTGGGCAGTACCACAGCATGAGCCTGACCGATTTTGCTGTCGCCCTCGGCCTGTACGATCGAGACTTCATCCACGGAGGAGTACGCGCAGCTACCATTCGACTACCCCTTCCGCGTCACTCCAAGCCGAGTCTGCCGGATGCTATGTGGAGATATACGGTACGAGCCCGGGTTGACCAAGGCTTCTCTGCTCCTCCGCCCCGCCCACAGGTACATTCATGCCATCTTGAGCAGGTCTATTACTGGGCGAGGAGACAGCACCGGCGTATTGGGGCGGTTGGACCTCCTCTACTTACACTCTATGGTCCAGAGCCTTCCCCTGCACCTGGGATACGTGGTAGCTGATTTTCTGAGACACCAGGGACAGTACGCTCGGATAGGAGTTCTTTTCTCTGGTCCTTACATCACGCGACTTGTTAGAGGAATGGGACTAATTGATTCTGTTCGGGGAGCTGATAAGGTTATTGTTCCCTCTAAACTTGGCCTTGATACCTTGCGTATGATGGGCATGGTGAAGAGGGCCGCTCCCGGCAGGTATGTGCTTGTTGCTCCCTTCCCAGATGAGTCCGAGGAGTCTGAGGACGAAGATGAAGACTCGGCGGAGACCCGGGCAGGGCCATCATCACAACCTGCACCCATGGAGGCGGAGGACACCCCAGCAGACGAGGAGGTGCCACCGGTGTCAGCACCTGCATCTCCTCCTGCACAGGACCGCATAGACAGACTTGAGGCTGCTGTGGGGACCCTTCAGACTGATCTCGCCGCCATGAGGGTGACCCAGGCAGCGAACCACACTGAGGTTCTCGCTCGCATGGCTGAGTACCACTCGGAGATGATGGCGCGCATCACTTCACTCCACCAGTTGATGGCGAGAGGTAGCGATTCCACGTCGCCGTCCACACCCAGAGCACCCCACGCATCCCCAGCATCCCCAGCAGCACCAGCAGATGCCGACGCTTGATGCGTCTTTTACTCTTCTTTTTATTTTCTTGTACTTTCATTTCTGTTGTGTCCTTGTGTACTCAGAAAGGTCACACCTTCTGAGAGTTATCTTACTATTTGTATTTTTCTTGTTCTTTGTTGAGTTTATGTTTGGTTTGTTTATTTTTGTACTCTTTTAATCTTAGCTTTTGTTGAGATCCACTGAACCCCTTTTGTGATGTGCAGATAGACTTGTCAACTTGGTTATGAGAAATGGTCATAGGCACGGCCGTGTGGATTTTCCACACGGCCGTGTGAGCTTCTCAACCCTACGCGACTTCACTTCCCGTTTCCACACCTCCATTCAAATACTACACTCGGAGATCAGGGGAGTGTTGTTTTAATACCCACTCCCTCATGTTTTTATTTATGCTATTATGTTGCATGTTTGCATCAGTACATTGAGGGCAATGTACAGCTCAAGTGTGGGGGGGAGTTCACACTGCACACGTTCTTTATTCTTGATCATCACTTTCATGCTCATCTAGCCAATGGCAGCTCACCCTAAGGAACATAAGTGTATTCTCGAATTTAGGTGAAATTTAAACTTCGGTTGTTACCATGCTCTAGTTTACTCGAAAAACTTAGAAATTTTTTGTTTGATTGCATTTCTTGCACTTTACTTGCTCTGTTAACCCTGATAATGCTAGTTCCGTTTGAAAGGACATTAGTTTCATTTTTCTTGAGCAATTTAAAAAAAAAAATTATTAGAAATTGGTGCTCCTTTGTGCTTGGGGTGGAAAGAGCTACCACCTATCCTGTATGCAGCTACTCTCATAAGTCGGATACTAGCTATGCCCTAATGAGAGAAAGAGCTATCTAATAGGCTGTGTGAAAGCTAACACTCCCTGGTGGAAAGAGCTACCACCTTGAAAGGGTGAAAGCCACCTAGGAGGCATCTTGGGAAATAGCTACCGTTGAGGTTGTGTGCAGCTACCACCGATTTATTTTTCCCTAAATAAGTCCTTGTTTTAATAATGTTCAAGCGTAAACTTGGGGTTGGCATGAGTAAGTGTACACACACACACGCTTTCAGATTTTATTATCTTTGTAATTTGAGTTTTTGCTAGAGTTTTGGTTTTTATCTATCTATGTTTAAATTCTCAATTTTTGAGAATACTATCTGTGTACACTTTTGGTGAACTTAAGGCCAAGCATTTTCATCACTCAACCTTTAATTTTCATGGTATGAACTTTGCTTGAGGACAAGCAAAAGCTTAAGTGTGGGGGAGTTTGATAAGTGCTTGCATGTATATATTTTTGGAAATATTTTCCACGCATGAGCATCACAATTATCAGGCTTTATCGCTAATTTCGTGTGTTTTGGTGTTCTTTCAGGCAATTAGGGTTGTGAAGACATGGTACGTGAATAAAGGCAAGATTAGGTCATAATGGTACCAAGTGGAGCTCGTTTGTGCAATTACGAAGTTCAAGACACAAATCGGGTTCCAACGAGGGGGTATGTGCCAACTTCTAAAGACTTCAAGACAACTCTTGTAGAAGGACACGAAGGCAGTCATGCTCGCTTGTTCCGATTTGTTCAAAGATTTCAAAAGATCTCCAAGGTTTTTCCATCATCAATAAATGCCACATGACCTTTCACATGGGCGTGTGTCCGTCCATGTGACCTCAGGAGAAGAAACGGGCGAAATCGGGGACTAGTATGAAGTTTCCACAGGGCAGAAAATCCACATGGGCGTGTGGAATTTCCACACGGCCGTGTGGAATTTCCACACGCCCGTGTGGATCCTCGAGATGGCCAATTATAAAGCTTTTCTGAAGAGTTATTTGGGAGATTGATAAGTGCTTGCATGTATATAATTCTGGAAATGTTTTCCACGCATGAGCATCACATTTTTCAGGCTTTATCGCTAATTTCGTGTGTTTTGGTGTTCTTTCACGCAATTAGGGTTGTGGAGACAGGGTACGTGAATAAAGGCAAGATTAGGTCAGAATGGTGCCAAGTGGAGATCTTTTGTGCAATTACGGAGTTCAAGACACAAATCGGGTTCCAACGAGGGGGTATGTGCCAACTTCTAAAGACTTCAAGACAACTCTTGTAGAAGGACACGAAGGCAGTCATGCTCGCTCGTTCCGATTGGTTCAAAGATTTCAAAAGCTCTCCAAGGTTTCCCATTGATAAGTGCTTGCATGTACATATAATTTGAGATGTTTTTCCCTGCATGAGCATCACAGTTTTCAGGTTATATTTCTCATTTCGTGTGTTTCTGTGTTCTTTCGTGCAATTAGGGTTGTGAAAAAGGTTTACGCGTAGGAAAAGCAAGATTAGGTCATAATGGTGCTATGTGGAGCTCTTTTGTGCAAATACGAAGTTCAAGACACAAATCGGGTTCAAACGAGGGGGTATGTGCCAACTTCTAAAGGCTTCAAGACAATTCTTGTAGAAGGACACGAAGGCAGTCATGCTCGCTCGTTCCGATTGGTTCAAAGATTTCAAAAGCTCTCCAAGGTTTCCCATCATCAAGAAATGCCACTTGACCTTTCACATGGGCGTGTGTCCGTCCATGTGACCTCAGGAGAAGAAACGGGCGAAATCGAGGATTAGTATGAAGATTTCACAAGGCAGAAAATCCACATGGGCGTGTGGAATTTCCACACGGCCGTGTGGAATTTCCACACGGCCGTGTGGACTATCCACACGACCGTGTGGATCCTCGAGATGGCCAATTATAAAGCCGTTCTGAAGCGTTATCCTGGGGATCATCTTCTAACTTTGGAAGGGGGCGACGGCTAGGGTTCAGGAGGTTCTTGCTACACTTTGGGGGCGCTTCTTCACCGGTTTCATCATCATTCCCTTCCAAGGAGAGCCATTGGGGAGCCTTCGACGACTCGATTCGGCGAGGTGGGCCTTAGGCTTGGAGGAAGGGATTCTTTGAAGAAGAAGGAGAAGTTCCCATAGTCTATCAACACGAAGCCTAAGAGGGTTTTCTTTATGGATTTCTTGCACTTATCTTCATTTATTTTGATGAACTTGTATTGCTCCATGGAGAGCTAAACCCCTAGTGGGTACTTGGACTTGTAAACCCTAGATTTCCTATGTTTCATTGACTTAAATGCTTTTATTCAATTTGAGTTTGAATTTGAGTTTCAATCTTGTTTGCTTAATTGTTTCTCCCTTAGAGTGACACTAGGGTTGAAGGCTAATCCAATCATCCTTTTGACGAGTGACCATCACCATTAGGATTAGATTAATCAAGATTGGAGGGGGTTGAGAGGGTGAGTTGAGAGGTAGCGACACGTCCCCTTTCCCCTCCGGTGTGGTTCTCCCTACCTTCTTATTCCAAGTATTACCTTCGATCTCAAAGAGAGTTAGGCGTTGAGAGAGGCCTTTCCGCCGGGACTTATTTGTGATTAAGGATCTTTCGCCTGGACCAAAGGGATTGATCTATAGTTGGGAATAGGGTTTACCACTTGGAATCCCTAGAGCATAGCGCAGTCATACGTGGTGTGAGGCGTCGAGAGTCTTCTCTCCGCCGGGACCTCGTAGGGGACTAGTCAAGGTTGACCTTAGATTTGGACCTTGTATCTCTGGATTCCACGACTCTTGAAATCTTTATTGAATAAGAGTACTTGAAGTCTTGCACGTGAAACAAGGATTCTAGGGGGAGCATTGTCCGAGTACCCCATCTTCTTATTGATCTATTTCTCCGACCTAGCTTTCATTTTCAGCACTTTGTTTCTACTACTTTCTGATTTTATTTTCTTTCAACAACAATTGGTTTATCTTTGATTACTTAACAAAGTGTGATTGTTCTTACGTCTACTCCCTGTGGATTCGACTACCCACCCGTTTGGGTACTTTATTACTTCGACACCCGTGCACTTGCGGAGTACACACGCAAGGGTGTGTCAAGTTTTTGGCGCCGTTGCCGGGGAGTTAGGCGTTTTAGGAATTTTTACACTTTGTTTCGCTAGTCATTTTTCGTACATTCTATCTCACATTTCTTTTACTTCCATCGTTCTGACTTCACTTTCTCTTCTTGATTTCAGCCCCAGGTTATGACCCGTGGACATCCTTCGACATTAGTGGAAGGTGATCCGGAGATAGAGAGGAGATTGCACAGACGGGGAAGACAACCTGACTTGGAACAGTTTTGATCAGCCGAGATAGAAGTTGAAGAGTCCGTAACCATGGCTGAACAGAATGAGCAACAGCGGACCCTTTCTGATTTTGCTCGGCCGTCTATTCGTGGTACACAATCAAGCATAGTCAGGCCACCAATTTCAGCTCATAACTTTGAGCTTAAGCCGGGGTTTATTCAGATGGTCCAACAGTCCGCACAGTTTAATGGGTTAGCAGATGAAGACCCAAACAATCATATAGAAAATTTCTTGGAAGTGTGCGACATGTTGAAGATCAATGGAGTTACGGACGACGCCATCAGATTGAGAGCCTTCCCATTTTCCTTGAAGGGGAAAGCAAAACAGTGGTTGCAATCTTTACCTAGAGCATCAATTACCACTTGGGAAGAAATGGTTGAGGCCTTCCTTGCCCGATATTTCCCTCCTGGGAAATCGCCAAGCCGAGAAATGAAATTTCTTCCTTCATGCGATCGGAATTGGAGTCTCTTTTCGAGACATGGGAAAGGTTCAAGGACCTTCTCGCAAATGTCCTCAACATGGGTTCCCCGAGTGGATGGTCATCCACACCTTCTACAATGGATTGAACCCAAGCACAAGACAGCTACTTGATGCCGCAGCGAGGAGGTACCTTAGGAAGCAAGACCCCCGAAGCTGCCCGCCAACCGATAGAAGAAATGGCTATGAATAGCTATCGGTGGAATGCTCGAGACAAGAGGAAAGTGGCGGGTATTCATGAAGTTGATACAAGTGACATCTCTAGCGGCTCAAGTTGAAGCATTGAGCAAGAAGTTGGACACTTTGGCAGGCCCATCTAGAATAGGCTGCAGGTGATGAATTGTGATAGTTGTGGAGGAGGGCATGTTTCTGCTGATTGCCCTATTTCTATGGTCGGAACAAAGACTTTGTTGAACAAAGTTGATTTCGTGGGGAATGCTTGGACGAGGTCAAGGAAACCCCTATAGCAACACCTACAATCCGGGGTGGCGAAACCACCCGAACTTTGCATGGAGCAATCAAGGGCAACAAAGGCCCTCTCGCACCCCCGGATTTCAGCAACCCCAACAACCAAACATGGAGGGCCGAGTTTCGGGGCTTGAGAACCGAATGACAGACTTGGAAAAGGCGTTGACCAAGTTCATTCAGTCCTCGGACACGCGCTTTCAAGGCGTGGAGAGTACACTTCGCAATCACACCGCTTCCCTACATAACTTGGAAAATCGGGTGGGGCAGATTGCGAAATCGTTATCCGAACGACCACAAGGAAGTCTCCCGGGAAATACGAGAGACCAACCCAAGAGAGCAAATGAAAGCAATCACTCTTAGGAGTGGTCGTGAGGTTGAGGGTAGACTTCCCACCGAAGAGGTTGTTCAAATTCCTGCTAAGGAGACAGACAAGGAAAAGGGTAAGGAAAATGAGGTAGCACCCGCACCATACAAACCAAGGATTCCTTACCCTTCAAGGCTGAAGAATGATCAAAATGATGAGCAGTACAAGAAGTTTTTGGGCCTTTTCAAGCAGCTGCACATTAATATCCCTTTTGTGGAGGCTTTGTCTCAAATGCCTCGATATGCAAAATTTTTGAAGGACCTCTTAACCAACAAGAGGAAATTGGAAGAGGGTGCAGCAGTGATATTGGATGCATCTTGTTCAGCTGTGTTGCAGAAAAATCTACCTAACAAGATGAAAGACCCTGGAAGCTTCATCATCCCATGTAACATTGGGAATTTGGGTGAAGAGAAGGCATTGGCAGATTCAGGAGCCAGTATCAATGTCATGCCTTACTCCTTCTTCAAGAAGCTGGGACTCGGGAGAGCCAAGGCCCACTCGGATGACCTTACAACTAGGCGACCGTTCCATTCGTCACCCGAGAGGCATCATTGAAGATATTTTGGTAAAAGTGGATAAGTATATATTTCCTGCAGATTTCGTGGTACTGGATGTAGATGAGAATGTCGACGTGCCGCTGATACTTGGAAGACCCTTTCTGCGTACTTCCAAAGCTCTTATAGACATGGATGGCGGGGAGATGACATTGAGGATAGGAGATGAGAAGCTGACCTATCGCCTTGCTGAGGCCATGAGACATTCTCTCAACTTTGATGTTACTTTGTATTTTCTTGACACTACTGATGCGTTGATTGATGATTATGTGCAGGAAATCTTTTGCCCGGATCCACTAGCTGATTTGTTGGATCAAGAGATGGATGATGATCACATTTCATTAGTTGACCTGGAAAACAAGGATACATCTATCACAGGTACGGTCAACAAACTAATGAAAAAGCTAAAGAGGGTAAGACATCGCCGCAAGAAGCAAACGAATGAACCTGCGGACGTTCCTTCAAAGTTTAAGGATGATACCCTTCCATCCCGGTAACAAATTCGATCACTCATCTTCTAAATTCCAGAACTTATGCTCTTCATGTTTCACATTTCCAAGCAGCGAAGTGCTTTCGACCCATGACCCCCCTTGAGTCTAGAGAGGCAGGTACGTCAAGCTAGTGACGTAAAACAAGCGCTTATTGGGAGGCAACCCAATTTTTAGAACTCTTTGCTTGTGTTGTAGTTAGTTTTATTTCTGCATTTTTTTTTTTTGTTTAGTTTGTAATGTGTGGATTTATTGCTGGTAGTGCATTTCTATGTGTTCATCATTTATGGCAAGTTAGGTGGTATTCCTGTGAATTGTGCGAGATTTTAAATCGTAAACGTCTTAGTTTTCAACTTCTGCAGTCGTTCCATGTGTTTTCATTAATTTCTGCAGAGTTTGGACTATTTTTGAGTTGAAGAATGGAAGCACACGGCCATGTGGAAATTCCACATGGCCGTGTGGATGAAATTGTGAAGGAATTTTCTCATCCAGAGAATCCCCACGGCCGTGTGGAAATTCCACACGGCCGTGTGGAATTTCGGGGAGTTTTATAAGGCCATACAGAGAATCCACACGGCCGTGTGGAATTTCCACACGGCCGTGTGAGGTACTTAAACATGAAAAGGGGCCTTTCTCTTTATAACCCCCCAAGCAACCCTTCACCTTCAAACGCCTCCTCTTCAAAGGTCGTGACGGTTGCTCTTCTCCTTCCATTCTCTCGCTTATTTAAGGGATTTGTGGGCCTTACTCGTTACTACATTGTTAGATTGGACTCATCTCCTCCGGTAAGCCTTCTTCCCCTCTTCTTGCCATGAAACCTTCATTAGTTGTTGTGGATGTTGAATCTTGTGTTTTTGCATGCTATTTTCGTGTTTAATACTTAGATTATTGCTTAAAACACTTGTGCTCAAATTTGTGGATGATTGTATAAAGGGGTGTGGATTCACCATGGTGCTTTGGCCATGGTCGAAGATCCACACGGCCGTGTGGAAATTCCACACGGCCGTGTGGATTATCGGGGTGCCCCCTCTGAATTCCAGAGGAGACACACGGCCGTGTGGAAATTCCACACGGCCGTGTGTATTGGCTGTTTCTTTGTTTTTGGGTAACCAGAGGAGACACACGGCCGCGTGGAAATTCCACACGGCCATGTGGAATCCTGGGAACCTATTTTAAGCTCTGAATTAACTTCCTTACCTTTCTTATGCACAGGAATGGCCCCAAGAACGAAGAAACTCGCTCATAAGCGCCCTCGTGAGGCCCGTGAGGTCCGGGAGTCCCGTGATCTCTCGCCCGCACCATTCGAGTTCGCCGTGCCCGAACATCAAGCACGGTTTGATCGACTTTCAAAGTTAAAGTTTGGCCAGACACGCATTCCCGACTTGCAAGCTTTGGAGGCAATAGAACATGCGCGTGCGAGCCGAGTTGGCGGATGAGGTCCGTGAGCTTATTGCTTGTTGGCGGGTGGGAGCGACTATTGTGCATCAAAGACCCGGCCACTCGCGATCTCACTTTCGAAGTCCTCGCGACATTTGAGTTTGATCGCTCCCACACCGACTACCACCGACCGGACACGGTTCGATTCCGCATCTTTGGGCAAGTATCACGAGCATGAGCTTGACAGATTTTGCCGTCGCCCTCGGCCTGCACGATCGAGACTTCATCCACACGGAGGAGTACGCGCAGCTGCCATTCGACTATCCTTTCCGTGTCACTCCAAGCCGGGTTTGCCGGATGCTGTGTGGAGATATACAGTACGAGCCCGGGTTGACCAAGGCGTCTTTGCTCCTCCGCCCCGCCCACAGGTACATTCATGCCATCCTGAGCAGGTCTATTACTAGGCGGGGAGACAGCACCGGCGTATTGGGGCGGCTGGACCTCCTCTATTTGTACTCTATGGTCCAAAGCCTGCCCCTGCACCTGGGTTACGTGGTAGCTGATTTTCTGAGGCACCAGGGACAGACGCGCGGATAGGAGTTCTTTTCTCTCGGTCCCTACATCACCCGACTCATCCGAGGAATGTGACCGATTGATGCTTGTTCGGGGAGCCGACAAGGTTATTGTTCCCTCCCCACTTGGCCTTGATACCTTGCGTATGATGGGCATGGTGAAGAGGGCCGCTCCCGGCAGGTATGTACTTGCTTGTTCCATTCCCGAGATGAGTCCGAGGAGTCTCGAGGACGAAGACGAAGACTCGGAGGAGACCCGGGCAGGGGCCATCATCACAACCCGCACCAATGGAGGCGAGAGGACACCCAAGCGGACGAGGAGGGGCCACCGGTATCGGCACTCCGTATCCCCTCCAAAGACAGGATCGCATAGGCGGACTTGAGGCTGCTGTGGGGACTCTTCGATCGATCTCGCCACCATGCGAGTGACTCAGGCAGCGAACCACACTGAGGTTCTCGCTCGCATGGCTGAGTACCACTCGGAGATGATGACGCGCATCACTTCACTCCACCAGTTGATGGCGAGAGGTAGCGATTCCACTCCGCCGTCCACACCCCGAGCACCCTACGCCTCCCCAGCATCCCCAGCAGCACCAGCAGATGCCGACGCTTGATGCGTCTTTCATTCTTTCTTTTTATTCCCTTGTACTTTCTTTTGTGTTGAGTCTTTGTGTACTCAGAAAGGTTACACCTTCTGAGAGTTATCTTACTGCTTTCTTTTCATGTTCTTTGTTGAGTTTGTGTTTGGCTTGTTTAATTTTTGTACTTTTTTAATCGTAGCTTTTGTTGAAATCTGATAAGTGTCTAAATGTAGGTATTTATACGTTATATTCTTGTACTATTTTGCATGTATTTTGATGAGTTGATGCCCGTTTCGCGTTTAAATTGGTTTATTTGTGTTACAGGCCTTGAAGAAGCCAAAACGAGCTCAAGAACGTATTTGGGAAGAAATACGTATCAAATACGACGTTTTTGAGCTTTCTTCACTGTAGCAGTACTGTAGACGGATTACTGTAGACGGAATACTGTAGCAGATACTGTAGCATTGCACTGTAGCACCGAAACGGGATTTCTGGAAAAAGGCTGGGAGCCTTGCGGGCAAGCATGCGCCCGCAAGGCCGCCCGTATGGATGCCCGACAAAGGGTTTTTAAAAGCCAAAATGAGGGCAAATTTGGGGGATCCTTCTACATCATCCTCTTCTCCTCTTCTTGGGCCGCCGCCCCATCTTCGCCGGCGGCGTTTTCCGGCGATCCACCGCGTCATTCTTCACCAAGAGGGAGGCAAACTTTGGAGGAGGAAATAGGGGGAAGATCTAGAGCTTCAAAGCATCGTTTGAGAAGAAATCTCGGCGACTCCGGCGATCTTCATCCATCCAAGGCGATCCAAAGCTTGAGGGAGTTTTTATAGCTTCTTTCTATGTTTATTTGTTTCTTGGATTTGTATGAGTGTTCCTCTTTCATGAGGAACTAACTTGTATGTGATTTGGGCATGATGAACCCTAGGGTAGGTTTGTTGTAATTATGGGTGATAATCCTTTGTGATTTAGTGTTGTATGTTGAATTTCTTTTATAAGAATTTCTATGGTTTGTGATTCTTTCTATGTGTGCTTTACTGTCTTGGACCGCATGAGAACTCTGCTGTTCAATTTCTAGGTTGTACTTGGAGCGTGACCATCGCCCTTGTACTAGACTCACATAGACTGAAAGGGATTCATGTACCAATACGCCGAGGGATTCGGGTATTTGGTACCCCTCCGAACGTTAGGTTTAGACCCAGAAGGATGTCTACTCCTGATAAGAGATTCCCTGAGTGCATTGCAATCGTAGGAGGAATTGACCGGAAGGGATTCCGGTCAATACTTGTATGGGATTAGGGCTAATCACCGAGGGATTCGGGATTAGCTTAACTTAGGAATCTCTCGGTCCAAACCACCATCACAACACATCACCCTTAATTCGGGCCTTAATGACAACCCTGGGGGGATTCTCTGCCCAAATCACGCCTTCTCCTGCTTGTCCGTCCCTTGTATGCTTATTTGGCGTGTAGTGGTAGCCTTATCCTTTTAGTTATAGATTTTAGTAGATGTACTATTCTCTCGTATTGTTAGGCTAGGAAATAGATGAAGGGGAAGTAATAGTAGCTCCTTAGCCCCGTGGAATACGACCCCTGTGTCACACACAGGGTATTACTTGACGACCCCGTGCACTTGCGGGATGCCCATTAAGTTTTTGGCGCCGCTGCCGGGGAGACAAGGGATACTAGGAAAACCTGTAGTTTATTGCTCTAGCCATTTTTCTTATTTTTGTACATTCTACTTTATTTTCTTGTTTTCTTCTTATTTATTTATTTGATTTTGTTCTTTGGTTTTTCTTTTGTGTGAGGCATAATTTTCAAAGAAAATGCAAGGAGCTTGTAGTTCGCCCCCATCTCAACAGCCGTGGCACCAACGTCCTCCAAGTTCTCGGCCGCAACAGCAGCATTTTACTATAGAGGATGTATTGGCAAGATTCATGGTGGGTACGGAAAGACGATTTGAAGCCGTTTATGCTCAAATTGCAAGCCTTAATGCCACAGTTGCGAATATACAAGCATCTCTCCACAAACTAGAGAACCAGGTTGAGGAGCTTCTGAAGAATGCCAGTAATCATGAGCCAAGAAGAGAAGTCCATCTTGGAGATAATTGTGATAAGGGAGAGTGCAATGCTGGAAAAGAGGTGGAATATGAGGGTGGTGTATTGGATGACCAAAAGGTAGAAGAAGTAACACCAGCATCACCTGAGCGACCCCTTTGCATAAAAAGTGTCCTTCATGCCGAGCACGGGCGGGAAGTCTCTAGGATCGCTGAAAATGTGGATAAGGAATTAATGCCATCTAAAAACCCACCTGTACCTAGCCTAGGTAATTCCCGACCAAAAATGTTTCCTCGGAGGCCCAAACGACTTTGGTGGGCATTTCAGGAATTTCCTGTGGGGGTTGAGCGAGAATACGTGTGCAAGAAGTTAAAGCCATTTAATGATCCACACACGCCATGCTTAAACAGTTCTCAACCCAAGTTGTTTCCATGGAGGCCTAAATATTTTTCTGGGTCTCTTGTTAGGAAATTGGTCCGGGCTAAGGAAGAAGAGGGGAGGAGACTGAAGCCATCTAAAAATCCTCCCAAGTTGAAATTGCATAATGCCCGACCGAAGCTTTTCCCGTGGAGGCCAAAAGGTACTTCGTGCATAGCCTCCACATTGGCACCCTCCCGTCAGGTAATTTTCTTTTTCTTTGGAAGTAGTTATGCTACAGGTAGTCGGGAGGAACACACCATTTTCAAGCCTCCCTGAGGTAATAAAAAGGTTCGTCGAGCTAATGACGTTAAACAAGCGCTTCTTGGGAGGCAACCCAAGTTTTAAATTCTTTGTGTTTTATTTTTTTCGTGCTCTTGTTGTTTGTTGTGTTTGTGATTTTCATTTTCGTCTTTGTGTTGTGTTTATGAATCCATGCTTGTTTTAAATTCCTCATGTTCGTTCATTTATTCGGTGTAGTTCAAGTATTCTTTCATTGTTTATTTCGGCGAGTTGATGTTGTACATACGTTTTTTATTGAAGTTGCAGGGGAGACCATGCCGAAATTTTGAATTTTCGGGACCTTACGGGCGTCTAAACACCCACAAATGGCATGGTCTAACACTTGGGAAGCCTCGTGGGCGCCTTCGCGCCCGCGAGGAAGGCCACGAGAGCCCCAGCCCCGCGGCTGGGAGCCTTGCGGGCGTCCATGCGCCCGCAAGGCTGCCCGCGAGGCTGCCCGCCCTCGCGGGCCGCAAGGGGGCAGAACCCCTTGCGGGCAGCCTTGCGCCCGCAAGGCTGCCCGCAAGGCTGCCCGCCCTCGGGCCGGGACGCTTGCGGGCGCCCATGCGCCCGCATGGGCACCCGCAAGCCGGGCAGCCACTTAAGTGGCTGCCCTCCCTTCTCTCCCCTCTTGTTTCCCTTCTTCTCCCCTTTCTCCCTCTCGATTTCTCCTCTTTTCTTCTTTGTTTTTCCTCCGTTTTTCTTCGTTTTTCTTCCTCTAAACCCCTCTCCTACCTTTAGCAACTTCAATTTTGTAGTTTTTCGAACTTTCACCGTCTTTTTCGCCGGATTTCTTGGACTTGGACTTTGAAGCCCTAACTTAAGGTTTGCTCTAAACTTTATTTTCCTTCTTGATTCTTCATGCTTATGAGATGCAAACTTCATGGTTGAATGAATGGATGTGTGTTATGTGAATTTTATGAGCTTTGAGCTATGTTTGTAAAATTTTTAAAGCTCCAAATACAAGGGGAACTCTTGCAAAATTTTTTTGGGGCATCTAATTTTCTTTGGTTTTATGACATAATGAGAGCCCCAAAGCCCTTGTTTTCATTTTGTTCGGATTAATCTTGTGTTTTTGTGTAGACATGCCGAACAAGAGCCTTAGCGCCCACCACATCCACGACACCGACAAGACTTACCGACGAATAGAGTCTTCATTGCCTCAAGAGCTTGCATGGACTTTTATTTTTCGTGTTTTTGTTGTGTTTGTTCTTTTTTTTTAATTAATACTCCCTCTTTTATTAAAATTTTGTGATGTGATGAGCCCTATTATCCTTGCAGGGATTCTAGGGCATGATATGCACCCCCATCATCCTCCCCGAGGCCGGCTTCACCGCATAGTACCGGCCACATCCCGAGTTCAAGTTATGAGCTAGGGAAGTTTCTTTATCCCTTCCCATGAATTTCTTGTTTATCTTTTCACCATGGGCTGCTGATTTATGTGCATTGAGGACAATGCACGACTTTAGGTGTGGGGATGGGGTATTTCATACATTTGCATGCAAAATTTACCTATGATAGCTATGATCATCTTGTTGAGAATCTCCTAGCAAGAAAGAATGATAGATATGAGTTGTGATTTATTTTTTGGTACTTAATTGGAAGTCTTGTTGTATCTCTAGTGTAACCCACACATTTTGTCACTAGACTTCCTTCTCGCACACTCTGACCAACCCATCTTGTTGATACCAGTCTTAGTTTGTTAAGGGCTACTTTCAATGGGCCTTTAAGAACTTTTGATTCTTATGACACTAGTCTTAGTAACATCCTGACATGTAGACTAAACCAGGAGACATGATATAGGCTGTAAATAGAAATAAGTCAAAAGACAGTATTCCGCCGCTCTCATTAGCTAAGTAGCTCGGTGGTACGGGCTCCTAACCGTAGTGCACCTTAAGCCAACGGCTAATGAAGCATGAATGCGTTTATGTAGATATGTAATAAATCGAGTAGATGGGTGTTACGGTGCCTAAACAGCATGTGCACCCAGTCGAAAGATAATGTACGAGTCTACGTTAGTCTATCTAAAAAAAAAAAAAAAAAAAAAAAAAAAAAAAAAAAAAAAAAATTTCCTATTGATCTCCAAGATTGTCTACAACATTTAGAATGAGGCTAGAGTTCAATATAGGAATCAAAAGGATCTTAGTTGACCATTGAGGGTGTTCTTAGCATTTCTAAGACCGGTAATCATTGTGTGTGGGGTGAATGGACCCCTAGACTGATCTAGGGTAAAGAGGGCGAGATAGGAGGTTCACACACTCACGGGAGCACTCTAGATGGAACAGGACTATCTTTATTTGGTTTCTTTTAATACAACTCATTGTCTTGAATTCTTTTCGATCTATGCTTGTGAGATTCTCCACACTCTGAGCTTGAGGTTTTACATTTAGCCACTTATCATCTTTCTCTTGTTCTTTATGTTTTTGTTTGCTTGAGGACAAGCAAACGCTTAGGTGTGGGGATGTTATGATAAGTGTCTAAATGTAGGTATTTATACGTTATATTCTTGTACTATTTTGCATGTATTTTGATGAGTTGATGCCCGTTTCGCGTTTAAATTGGTTTATTTGTGTTACAGGCCTTGAAGAAGCCAAAACGAGCTCAAGAACGTATTTGGGAAGAAATACGTATCAAATACGACGTTTTTGAGCTTTCTTCACTGTAGCAGTACTGTAGACGGATTACTGTAGACGGAATACTGTAGCAGATACTGTAGCATTGCACTGTAGCACCGAAACGGGATTTCTGGAAAAAGGCTGGGAGCCTTGCGGGCAAGCATGCGCCCGCAAGGCCGCCCGTATGGATGCCCGACAAAGGGTTTTTAAAAGCCAAAATGAGGGCAAATTTGGGGGATCCTTCTACATCATCCTCTTCTCCTCTTCTTGGGCCGCCGCCCCATCTTCGCCGGCGGCGTTTTCCGGCGATCCACCGCGTCATTCTTCACCAAGAGGGAGGCAAACTTTGGAGGAGGAAATAGGGGGAAGATCTAGAGCTTCAAAGCATCGTTTGAGAAGAAATCTCGGCGACTCCGGCGATCTTCATCCATCCAAGGCGATCCAAAGCTTGAGGGAGTTTTTATAGCTTCTTTCTATGTTTATTTGTTTCTTGGATTTGTATGAGTGTTCCTCTTTCATGAGGAACTAACTTGTATGTGATTTGGGCATGATGAACCCTAGGGTAGGTTTGTTGTAATTATGGGTGATAATCCTTTGTGATTTAGTGTTGTATGTTGAATTTCTTTTATAAGAATTTCTATGGTTTGTGATTCTTTCTATGTGTGCTTTACTGTCTTGGACCGCATGAGAACTCTGCTGTTCAATTTCTAGGTTGTACTTGGAGCGTGACCATCGCCCTTGTACTAGACTCACATAGACTGAAAGGGATTCATGTACCAATACGCCGAGGGATTCGGGTATTTGGTACCCCTCCGAACGTTAGGTTTAGACCCAGAAGGATGTCTACTCCTGATAAGAGATTCCCTGAGTGCATTGCAATCGTAGGAGGAATTGACCGGAAGGGATTCCGGTCAATACTTGTATGGGATTAGGGCTAATCACCGAGGGATTCGGGATTAGCTTAACTTAGGAATCTCTCGGTCCAAACCACCATCACAACACATCACCCTTAATTCGGGCCTTAATGACAACCCTGGGGGGATTCTCTGCCCAAATCACGCCTTCTCCTGCTTGTCCGTCCCTTGTATGCTTATTTGGCGTGTAGTGGTAGCCTTATCCTTTTAGTTATAGATTTTAGTAGATGTACTATTCTCTCGTATTGTTAGGCTAGGAAATAGATGAAGGGGAAGTAATAGTAGCTCCTTAGCCCCGTGGAATACGACCCCTGTGTCACACACAGGGTATTACTTGACGACCCCGTGCACTTGCGGGATGCCCATCAAAATCCACTGAACCCCTTTGGTGATGTGCAGATAGACTTGTCAACTTGGTTTTGAGAAATGGTCATAGGCACGGCCGTGTGGAATTTCCACACGGCCGTGTGAGCTTCACAACCCTACGCAACTCCACTTCCCACCTTCACACCTCCATTCAACTACCACACTCGGAGATCAGGGGAGTGTTGTTTTTAATCCCCACGCCCTCATGTTTTATTTATATTCTGTTTTTCTATGCTTGCATGCGTACAATGAGGGCATTGTACATCTTAAGTGTGGGGGGGAGTTCACGTTGCACACGTTCTCTATGTATGTATGCTCATCACTCATATGCTTATCTAGCCAATGATAGTTCACCTTAAAAGACAAGGATTGCAGTCTTGAATTTAGGAGAATTTTAAACATCGTTTGTACTCATGCTCTAGTTTACTCGAAAAACTTAGAAATTTTTTGTCTGATTGCATTAATTACACCTTTCTTGCTCTGTTAACCCTGATAACTCTAGTTCAGTGCCAAAAGGACATTAACTTTCTTTATTTTGAAAAAAAAAAAAAAAAAAAAAAAAAGAAAAAAACAAAGGAAGAATGCCTTATTTGTTTACTTGTTTTCGGAGTGGAAAGAGCTACCACCTATGTTGTATGCAGCTACTCTCATAAGTCGGATACTAGCTATGCCCTAAGGAGAGAAAGAGCTATCTAATAGGCTGTGTGAAAGCTAACACTCCCAGGTGGAAAGAGCTACCACCTCAAAGTGTGAAAGCCGCCCAGGAGGCATCTTGGGAAATGGCTACCTTCGAGGTTGCGTGCAGCTACTACCTACTTTTGTCCTTAAATAAGCCCTTTTCAATAAGAACTTTTAAGAGTAAACTTAGGGTTGGCATGAGTAAGCATACACACACACACGCAGTCAGATTCTATTTTCTTTGTGCTTCGTGTTTTTGCTAGAGCATCGGTTTTTATCTTTCTATGTTGCAAATTATTCCTTTGTTTAAGAATACTCTCCTTACATACTTTTTGGTGAACTTAAGGCTAAGCACTTCTATCACTCTACTTGTGGATTTTATTGTATAAATTTTGCTTGAGGACAAGCAAAAGCTTAAGTGTGGGGGAGTTTGATAAGTGCTTGCATGTACATATAATTTGAGATGTTTTTCCCTGCATGAGCATCACAGTTTTCAGGTTATATTTCTCATTTCGTGTGTTTCTGTGTTCTTTCGTGCAATTAGGGTTGTGAAAAAGGTTTACGCGAAGGAAAAGCAAGATTAGGTCATAATGGTGCTATGTGGAGCTCTTTTGTGCAAATACGAAGTTCAAGACACAAATCGGGTTCAAACGAGGGGGTATGTGCCAACTTCTAAAGGCTTCAAGACAATTCTTGTAGAAGGACACGAAGGCAGTCATGCTCGCTCGTTCCGATTGGTTCAAAGATTTCAAAAGCTCTCCAAGGTTTCCCATCATCAAGAAATGCCACTTGACCTTTCACATGGGCGTGTGTCCGTCCATGTGACCTCAGGAGAAGAAACGGGCGAAATCGAGGATTAGTATGAAGATTTCACAAGGCAGAAAATCCACATGGGCGTGTGGAATTTCCACACGGCCGTGTGGACTATCCACACGCCCGTGTGGATCCTCGAGATGGCCAATTATAAAGCCGTTCTGAAGCGTTATCCTGGGGATCATCTTCTAACTTTGGAAGGGGGCGACGGCTAGGGTTCAGGAGGTTCTTTCTACACTTTGGGGGCGCTTCTTCACCGGTTTCATCATCATTCCCTTCCAAGGAGAGCCATTGGGGGAGCCTTCGACGACTCGATTCGGCGAGGTGGGCCTTAGGCTTGGAGGAAGGGATTCTTTGAAGAAGAAGGAGAAGTTCCCATAGTCTATCAACACGAAGCCTAAGGGGGTTTTCTTTATGGATTTCTTGCACTTATCTTCATTTATTTTGATGAACTTGTATTGCTCCATGGAGAGCTAAACCCCTAGTGGGTACTTGGACTTGTAAACACTAGATTTCCTATGTTTCATTGACTTAAATGCTTTTATTCAATTTGAGTTTGAATTTGAGTTTCAATCTTGTTTGCTTAATTGTTTCTCCCTTAGAGTGACACTAGGGTTGAGGGCTAATCCAATCATCCTTTTGACGAGTGACCATCACCATTAGGATTAGATTAATCAAGATTGGAGGGGGTTGAGAGGGTGAGTTGAGAGGTAGCGACACGTCCCCTTTCCCCTCCGGTGTGGTTCTCCCTACCTTCTTATTCCAAGTATTACCTTCGATCTCAAAGAGAGTTAGGCGTTGAGAGAGGCCTTTCCGCCGGGACTTATTTGTGATTAGGGATCTTTCGCCTGGACCAAAGGGATTGATCTATAGTTGGGAATAGGGTTTACCACTTGGAATCCCTAGAGCATAGCGCAGTCATACGTGGTGTGAGGCGTCGAGAGTCTTCTCTCCACCGGGACCTCGTAGGGGACTAGTCAAGGTTGACCTTAGATTTGGACCTTGTATCTCTGGATTCCACGACTCTTGAAATCTTTATTGAATAAGAGTACTTGAAGTCTTGCACGTGAAACAAGGATTCTAGGGGGAGCATTGTCCGAGTACCCCATCTTCTTATTGATCTATTTCTCCGACCTAGCTTTCATTTTCAGCACTTTGTTTCTACTACTTTCTGATTTTATTTTCTTTCAACAACAATTGGTTTATCTTTGATTACTTAACAAAGTGTGATTGTTCTTACGTCTACTCCCTGTGGATTCGACTACCCACCCGTTTGGGTACTTTATTACTTCGACACCCGTGCACTTGCGGAGTACACACGCAAGGGTGTGTCACCCATCATCAAGAAATGCCACTTGACCTTTCACATGGGCGTGTGTCCGTCCATGTGACCTCAGGAGAAGAAACGGGCGAAATCGAGGATTAGTATGAAGATTTCACAAGGCAGAAAATCCACATGGGCATGTGGAATTTCCACACGGCCGTGTGGAATTTCCACACGCCCGTGTGGATCCTCGAGATGGCCAATTATAAAGCCGTTCTGAAGCGTTATTTGGGGGATCTTCTTCTAACTTTGGGAGGAGGTGACGGCTAGGGTTCAGGAGGTTCTTGCTACACTTTGGGGGCTCTTCTTCACCGGTTTCATCATCATTCCCTTCCAAGGAGAGCCATTGGGGGAGCCTTCGACGACTCGATTCGGCGAGGTGTGCCTTAGGCTTGGAGGAAGGGATTCTTTGAAGAAGAAGGAGAAGTTCCCATAGTCTATCAACACGAAGCTTAAGGGGGTTTTCTTTATGGATTTCTTGCACTTATCTTCAGTTATTTTGATGAACTTGTATTGCTCCATGGAGAGCTAAACCCCTAGTGGGTACTTGGACTTGTAAACCCTAGATTTCCTATGTTTCATTGACTTTAATGATCTTATTCAATTTGAGTTTAAATTTGAGTTTCAATCTTGTATGCTTAATGGTTTCTCCCTTAGAGTGACACTAGGGTTGAGGGCTAATCCAATCATCCTTTTGACAAGTGACCATCACCATTAGGATTAGGTTACCAAGATTGAAGAGGGTTGAGAGGTGATAAACGTCTAAATATACGTATTTTATACGTATTCATTTGTATTATTTTATTATCTTTTTGATAAGTCAATGCCCTTTTTATAGTCTAAATCTCTTTATTTTGTGTTGCAGACCCTAAATGAGCTCAAGAACGTATTTAGGAAGAATTCGACACCATATACGACGTTTTTGGGTTTTTCACTGTAGCAGTACTGTATCAGGAATACTGTGGCATAATCACTGTAGCATGGGGGTACTGTAGCACCGAGGTGAAAAGTTTCTGCAAAATTCTCTGGATGCCTCACGGGCAACCTCACGGCCGTGAGGCAGCCCGTGAGGAGTCGCGACTTTCACCCTTTTTAAAGACTTTTAGGGCATGGAAAAGGGGACTTTGGGGATCTATTCTTCTAGGGCCGGCGCCCCACCTTCCTTGCCGGCCATTTCCGGCGATCTACGACACAATCTTCACCAAGAGGGAGGCACACATCGAAGGAGAAGGTTTGGAGAGAAGATCCAAGACATCAAGGTGTATTTTGAAGGTCTTCATCCATTCAAGGGTTTCCAAAGCTAGAGGGAGTGTTTCTTCCTTCTTTTCTTGTTTATTTGCTCCTTGAACTTGTATAAGTGTTCCTCTTTCATGAGGAACTAACTTATTTGTGGTTTGGACATGATGAACTCTAGGGGTGTTTGTTTGTAATTTGGATGATTATCCTTGTGATGTATTGTTGGATGTTGTATTTCTTTTATGGAATCTTATAGTTTGTGGTTCATGTTTGGTGTATTTTAATGCCTTGGTATGCATGAGAACTCGGTGTGCCATTTCTAGGAAATGCTAGGTTGCATGACCATTGCCCTAGTATTAGACTCACCAAGCTTGAAAGGGATTCATGTATGAATACACCGTGACCATCGGGTATTTCGTACCCCTCCAACCATTAGGGATGAACATAGATATTGTGTTTGACCCTAATTAGAGATTTCCCTAAGTTTAATGCAATCATAGGAGGATTTGGGCGGATGTGATTCCGATCCAATACTTCTATCGGATTAGGGGTTGATCGTCGTGACCATCGGGGTTGACCTACTTTAGGAGTCTCTTGGCCCAGCTACCATCTCAACATTTCATCCTAAATTCAGGACCTAATGACAACTCTAGGGGAATTCATTGTCCAAATCACCTCTTCGTGTGTTTGATTCTCCCTTGTTCGCTAAATGTGTGTAGTAGTAGCCCGGATTTCATATTAGTAGTTTTTTTTATCTTTTCGCAATCACTATTTATCTTTTGTAGTGTTAGGCTAGGAAATAGACGAAAGGGGAGTAATAGTAGCTCCTTGGGCCCTTGGGAATACGACCCACTCGTGCTTGCGCGAGTGGTTTATTACTTGACGACCCCGTGCGGTTGCGGGATAATCATCAAGAGGGTGAGTTGAGAGGTAGCGACGCGTCCCCTTTCCCCTCCGGTGTGGTTTTCCCTACCTTCTTATTCCAAGTTTTACCTTCGATCTCAAAGAGAGTGATAAGTGCTTGATTATATATATTTTATAATATCAGTTTATATGCATTGAGCATCACTTCTATCAGATTTTAGCATTAACAAGGTGTGTTTTGTGTTCTTTTGTGCAAACAGGGCTTTGGAGACATGACATACAGGAAGAAGCAAAGATAGGGTGTGATGACACGTTCCAAGACCACAATCAGAAGCTGTGTTCATATGCATGGGGGTGTTGCCAACTTTCGGAGGAGTACAAGTCATTACACAAACCGAAAGGGCACAAAGGCAGTAGTACGCCCATGTCCCAGCTTCCGTACAAAGCAGAAGAAAGTTCTTGAGGATTTCAAAGCATAGAAAGCCACACACCCTACCACACGAGCGTGTGCCCGACCGTGTGGACTCCAAGGAAGACTTCGGGAAAAATCACTGTAGCATCTACTGTAGCATCTACTGTAGCAAATTACTGTAGCAGATCGTAGCAGGAGTGCTTCACACGCCCGTGTGGAATTTCCACACGGGCGTGTGGATGGCCGTGTGGATGCCCGCGTAAAGCCCCGAATTCAAATTATAAAAGCCGCCTTGTGATAATTTTTTGGGATCTTTTTGGCCACTTTGGAGAGACAAGGCGGCTAGGGCTTGGAAGGAGTTCTTTGCGGCTTTGGGAAGCTTTCCTCACCAACTTGGATCGATTCCTCCTCCGTCATAGCGTCAAGGAAGCCATCGGCGACCTAGCTTCGGAGTGGATTCAATCCAGACGTGGAAACTACCCATCGAGACTATCATCACGGATTTAAGGGGGTTATTCTTTATGTCTTTGGAACTTATTTCTGAATTTATTATTTGTTTTGTGACTCGCTCCATGGAGAGCTAAACCCCTAGAGGGTATTCGGGCATGTAAACCCTAGGATTCTTATTTTCATTAGATTTACATTGTGTTTCTATTCGAATCTATCAGTTTGAGTTTTACTCTTGAGTTCTTAATGCTTGTTTGTGCTTTTGATTTCATTATTAATTGCCTCGCATGTTTTATTCAATCTAGTGACGAGAGAGATCACCGCTAGGTTTAGAATTACCAAGAGTAAAGAGGGTTGAGAGGGTGAGCCGTGAGATAGCGGAGTGTCCCCTTTCCCTTCCGACGAGATATTTCCTATCTCCATATTCCCTAAGTGTCAAGCAACCATATGTGGTGTGAGGCGTCGAGAGAATTCTCCGCCGGGACCTCGTAGGGGGTTAGGGATCTTCCACCTGGAGGCAGGGTTAGATCTACTTTTAGGAATTGGTCATATCTTTGGGATCCCTAGAGTTTTAAGCAGTCATATGTGGTGTGAGGCGTCGAGAGAATTCTCCGCCGGGACCTCGTAGGGGACTAGTTATCGGTGACCTGGAGGCAGGGGCCGTTATACCTTTGGATACCCACGACTCATTGTCTTCGTTTAGAAACACTTGTAATCTACATCCAACACCCGAATCCTAGGGGGAGCATTGTCCGGATACCTCACTTTTATTGATTGAGAACTCTTTTCCTTTTTATTTCCTGCGCACTTGTGGTGACACTCTTAGTGTTGGCCATTAGATCATCACATACTACACTCATTAGGCTAGATAACAAAAGAGGGGCTATTACTAGTACTTCGTTCCCTGTGGTTCGACAACCCGACCCTTTGGGTCCACTTTTATTACTTGACGACCCGTGCACTTGCGGTAACGCAAGGGGTTGACACACATCACCCTGTTGTGTTGTTGCGGAGACGCATCAAGTTTTTGGCGCCGTTGCCGGGGAACAGGATATTAGGAACGCTAGTATTTTGTTACTTTAGCCATTCATTTATTTTTACTGTTTTTCTACTCCATCTTCTCTACTTTCATTGTTCTCATTTTCTTTTGTTTATTTGATTGCAGCTCCGACTTATGACCGAGGGAACCCATCGACATTAGTTGAAGGAGACCCCGAAATTGAGCGAAGACTTCACAAGAGAAGCAAGGAGCCTGAAGTTGTTCAAGAACAGCAAGTTGAAGTTGAAGCCGAAGGATCTGCGACCATGGCGGACCACGAAGATGAACCAAGGACACTTGCTGATTTTGCGAAACCTTCAGCCCGAGGAACACAAGTCGAGCATTGTTAGACCGCCCATCGCAGCCTAACAATTTTGAGCTGAAGCCGGCATTCATCCGAGATGGTTCAGCAGTCCGCGCAGCTTTAATGGGCTGCCGGATGAAGACCCCAATGCCCATGTTGAAAACTTCTTGGAGGTTTGTGATATGCTCAAGATCAACGGGGTATCGGATGATGCGATTCGATTGAGGACCTTCCCATTCTCATTGAAGGGACGAGCCAAACAATGGCTCCAATCATTGCCAAGAGCGTCCATCACCACTTGGGACGAGATGGTAGAAGCCTTTCTTGCACGATATTTCCCTCCCGGGAAATCAGCGAAGCTCCGCAATGAGATCTCTTCCTTCTTTCAGAATGAGTTGGAGTCTCTATTCGAGACATGGGAAAGGTTCAAGAACCTTCTGCGGCGATGTCCCCAACATGGATTCCCAGATTGGATGATTATACACACGTTCTATAATGGGCTGAATCCAAGCACTAGGCAACTCCTAGATGCGGCCGCAGGTGGGACTATGGGTAACAAGACCCCAGAAGATGCAAGACAGCTCATTGAAGACATGGCTCTCAACAGTTGCCAATGGAGCTCGAGGGAGAAGAAGAAGGTTGCAGGAATACATGATGTTGATGCCGTTACATCACTAGCAGCCCAAGTTGAAGCACTAAGCAAGAAGCTAGACACCATTACAACTTCAAGAGTAGCTGCCATCGGCACTTGCGATAGTTGTGGAGGTGGGCATAGCTCTGCGGATTGTCCTATTTCGGTGGGAGTGTCGGCACCAATGGAGCAAGTGGATTTTGTTGGAAATCCAAGTGAGGGGGCAAGGGAACCCTTATTCAAATACCTACAATCGGGGATGGAGGAACCATCCGAACTTCTCATGGAGCAATCGGGGCCGGCGAAGCAAGCAGCTCCTCCGGGTTTCCCACAACAGCCTTCTATTCCGAGAGAGTTTCGAACTTGAAAAGGTACTTTCTAAGTTTATTCAATCTACCGACACCAGGTTTCGTAACGTGGAGGCGACGCTGCGCAACCACACCAGCGTCATTGCACAACTTGGAGACGCAAGTGGGCCAAATAGCAAAATCCTTGGCCGATAGACCTCAAGGAAGCCTGCCGAGCAACACGAGAGACAAACCCAAGAGAGCACGTGAAGGCGATCACGTTGAGAAGCGGGCGAGAGGTGGAGAATAAGGTGCAAGAAAAGAAGACTGCACAAGAACCAGAGCAAGTGCAGCCTAAGGCCCAAGAAAAAGAGAAGGAGGCTGCAGCAACACCTCCCGCTTATGTGCCTCGAGTACCATACCCTTCACGGCTGAAGAAGGATCAAACGGAGGAGCGAGAACAAGAAATTTCTGGAGTTGTTCAAACAGTGCACATCAACATCCCTTTTGTCGAGGCATTATCACAAATGCCCGGGTATGCAAAATTTTTGAAAGATCTTTTGACTAACAAAAGGAAAATTGAAGAAAGTGCAGCTGTGATATTGGATGGGAGTTGTTCAAAGAATACTCCAAAAGAACCTCCCAAGCAAGAAGAAAGATCCTCGGGAGTTTCATCATCCCATGTGTTATTGGGGGTTTAGGCCAAGAGAAAGCGTTAGGCGATTCGGGAGCAAGCATCAACGTGATGCCGTACAAATTTTTCCAGAAATTGGGGTTAGGAGAGCCACGGCCAACTCAAATGACGTTGCAGCCTAGGCGATCGCTCAATTCGACATCCTAGAGGTATCATTGAAGATGTTTTGATTAAGATTGACAAATATATTTTTCCCGCAGATTTTGTAGTACTTGATGTCGATGAGGACGTGGAAGTTCCGTTGATTTTGGGGAGACCATTCCTTCGAACCTCCAAGGCACCGATAGACATGGAGGGAGGCGAATTGACGCCGCGCATTGGAGACGAAAAGATCACTTATCGCCTTACGAGATGCTATGAAGCATCCTCACGAATTTGATGACACATGTTATTTTGTTGATGCTAATGATGAGCTTGTCGATGAGTATGTGCAGGAGACGTTCTACCCCGACCCATATGAGGGGTGGCCTCGAGTTTGAAAAGGATGAATCAAGTCTCGGGAGGTTCGAGTGATAGAGGATCAACCACAACCGGGAATTCTAAAGAGGATTTTCCGTAGACTGACTAGATCAAGGCGTCACCGCAAGAAGCACCAAAAGGGTGTAAAAGATGCACATACACGAGAAGAAGGTGATGGCTTTTCAAGTGGTAATAAGAGTTCTCATCACTTGCCTCCCACGCAACCATATTGTCTGAATTGTCAGGTAAAGGCTGCCAAGAACATATTTCACTTGCATGAGCCCCCATAGAGGAACAGGTACGTCGAGCTAATGACGTAAAACAAGCACTTCTTGGGAGGTAACCCAAGTCATTTTATTGCTTTCATCGTTAGTTTTTTAATTCTGCAGTAATAACTAGCTTGAGTAGGCGACTTTGCGTTAATTCTGTCGTTGCTGTGTTTTTATTGTTTATTCTTGGTGTTTCATGATAATTATACATGTGTGGCTTGATCTAGATTGATTTAGAGATTTAAAGTTAAGGAATTGGCCTTGTGCTTAAGTGTTTCATGTTTTGCTGAAAATCCACAAGGGCAGGCACAAGGGGGTGTGAGTGCCCCTGTGCCTTGCTGAAAAAATTGAAAAAACATGAAACAGAAGGGCACAAGGGCACTCACACGCCCGTGTGAGTGCCCCTGTGGCCTTCCTGAGGAGCCACACGCCCATGTGGCTCGTCCACATGGGCGTGTGAGACCTGAAAATCAATTTTCAGGTTTCCAGAGAGGCACAAGGGCAGCCACACGCCCGTGTGGCTGCCCCTGTGGATTTTCCAGGTCCACAAGGGCACTCACACGCCCGTGTGAGTGCCCCTGTGGCCTTCTGTCTCGAGATATTTAATCCACACCGGCACTCACACGCCCGTGTGAGTGCCCTTGTGGCTTTCTGGCGTCGATTTTTGAAGGCACAAGGGCGTGTGGCTCATCCACACGCCCATGTGGCCATCCACAAGGGCGTGTGAGACCCTCACACGCCCATGTGGTTTATAAAGGAGATGAGAAGGCCTTGAACTTTCATTCAAACCTTCGCGCCTTTTCTCCTTCCGACGCCTCCACGCGAAGAGACGCATCTCTTGGGTTCCTAACGCCTCTCCTTAGCTTATTTAAGGATTCTTGGGTGTTTTTCCGGCGATTTCCATCTTCTTCTTCATCAAAAATCTCCGGTAAGCTCCAAGTTTTTCTAGTTCTTGCCATGAATTTTGAATTTCAGATCCGGTGATTTGTTGATGTTTTATGCATAAATCTTCCATGAGAACTATCATGATATGCATGCTTGTCGATTTAGGGGTAGTTTTTGATGTGGAAACCACCCAACCATGGCTTTTTGGCCATGGTCGGGCATCCACACGGGCGTGTGGCCCATCCACACGCCCGTGTGGATGAGGATGATGACCCACAAGGGCGTGTGGATCATCCACACGCCCATGTGGATTTCTGCACAGTGGAATTTTGCACTAACTTGCCCCCGATTTTCACGGATATGGCCCCTAGGACCAAGAAGGTCGCCCACAAACGCTCTCGCGCCGCTCGGGAGCCTTCCCCTCCCGAGGAACTGGAGTTCGCCGTCCCCGAGCATCGCGGCGATATGAGCGCTTACGGCGTCTCAAATTCGGACAGGCGCGCGTGATCGATTGGAAGGCACTCGAGGAGATTGACTTGGCCGATGAGGTGCGCGAGCTTACCGCTGTGGGAGGCTGGGACCGGCTCCTTACTATTCGTGATCCCACTTATCGTGAGCTCACACTGGAGGTCTTGTCCTCGTTCGACTTCGACCGCGCTCGCCATGATTTTGAGAGGGAGGACACGATCCGCTTCAGGCTATTCGGTCAGTACCACTCCATGAGCCTCACGCAGCTTCTCTTTTTTCTCGGTTTATATGACGAGAGACTATGTTCACACGGGGAGTACGAGCAACTCATCGTCGATTACCCTATTGGACTCACTCCGAGTCGTGCGTACGGGACCATATGCGGAGGCTTCCGAGACGAGCCGGGATCTTCCAAGGCAACCATGCTCAGCCGTCCGGCCTACAGGTATATACATTCTATTTTCAGCAGGACCGTGACGGGACGAGGCGACAGCACTGGAGTTTTGAGCCGCCTCGACTTGCTTTACCTATACACCATGGTCCAGAACATCCCCATGCATTTAGGCTTTGTTGTGGCGGATTACCTCCGCCATCAAAGCCATTACGTGCGGGTCGGTGTGATCTTTTCAGGAGTATACATTACCCGACTCGTTCGTGGCATGGGCTTGTCCGAGGCACTTCGAGGGATGGAGAGGATCAGCATACCAGCACCCTTGGGGCTTGCATCTCTCCGAGCCATGCGTATGGTGAAGAAGACGAGCACCGGCCGTTATATACTCGCAAGTGGAGGCCGAGGAGGAGGAGTCGAAGAGGAGGCGGCCGACCCGGCAGACGCTCCCGATTCACCGGCACCCACAACTGTGCCGATGGACACCGAGGCCCCCGCATCCGAGCCGAGCCGAGCAGCCCTCCACTCGAGCCCGTGACCGTTTGGCGAGGCTCGAGGTGGCGCTTGGAGCTCTCCCGGGGGACATGGCGACTGTGCTCGCCAACCAGGCCCATGATGATGTCGCAGCTTATCCATCATTCGACATCTTCCGGAGAGCGACACAAAGATCCGAGGCGACGACATCAGCACCACCAAGCACCACCACCAAAGGCACCAGCAGAGTTTCCCCGACGCATGAGGCGTCCTTGAGTCATTTTATTTTATCTTCGTATTTTTATTTTCTGTAGTTTTTTTTTTTTTTTCAGCATGCTAGTTGAGACTCTGTCTTTTATTTCTGTCATTTTTATTTTGTGGTTCTAGTTGTTTTTCGTTGTTTTATTTTCTAATCTTGTTGAGCTTCATTGAACCCCCGAATCCGCAGATAGTCTTGAGAGTCTTGGGAAATGGAAATCAAGTTATGCACATGGCCGTGTGAATAGGTCACACGGCCGTTTCACCTCCAAATGCCCGTTGCGCCAAACACACCCTTGTACAAGATTCCACCAACTATTTCACTTGGAATTCAGGGGAGTATTATTTTGATTTTTGCACACCCTCACATGCTTTGTGTTCAGAATTTATAATTTTATTGTGCTTGCATGTGTACATTGGGGACAATGTACATCTTAAGTGTGGGGGAGGGATCACTTTATACACCACTTTATTGTCTGTTTTCATTATATATGCTCATGCAACCTATGAAGGTTCACTTTAAGGTTAAGAGTTAGATTCTAGACTATAGGGGAGCTTCGAACACTAGATTTCATCATGCTCTAGTTGTCATCCAATTTTTTGAGAAATTTTTGTCCGATTGCCATTTATGCACTCTACTCACTCATTAGACCTATAGAAGCTCTAGTTTAATGTTTTGAGACTTGTTAGTAGTTGTTTTATTCGAAAAAAAAAAAAAAAAAAAAAAAAAAAAAAAAGAAGAAAAAGAAAAGAAAAAAATATAGATATTTATTTAGCTTAGCAATTGTGAATTATTTCGTGTATATAGGGGGTGAAAAGAGCTACTACCTTTGATTGTATGCAGCTACTCTCATAAGTCGGATACTAGTTATGCCCTAATGAGAGAAAGAGCTATCACAAGGGATATGTGAAAGCTAGCACCCTCGGTAGAAAGAGCTACCATCTCTAAAGTGTGAAAGCCACTCGGGAGGCCGCCCGAGAAAGGGCTACCTTGGAGATTGTGTGCAGCTACTACCATTCTTTTTGCTATTATATGAGTCTCGAGCAATAAAAACCGTAAGTAGTGGACATAGAGTCGAATTGAGATGAGTTTTTCCACACACACACGCTTTCGGATTTCTTTTTCTTTCTTGTCATTGGATTGTTTTCTAGAGCATTGACTCGAGCTGTTTGGTGTTAAATAGTTTTTCCCTTTTGTTATAGAATCATACTCTCATACTTTCTAGTGAACCCGAGGCCAAGCACTTATCCTTTCTTTCCTTGTAATGAATGTTTAGTTTGCTTGAGGACAAGCAAAAGCTTAAGTGTGGGGGAGTTTGATAAGTGCTTGATTATATATATTTTATAATATCGGTTTATATGCATTGAGCATCACTTCTATCAGATTTTAGCATTAACAAGGTGTGTTTTGTGTTCTTTTGTGCAAACAGGGCTTTGGAGACATGACATACGGGAAGAAGCAAAGATAGGGTGTGATGACACGTTCCAAGACCACAATCGAAGCCGTGTTCATATGCATGGGGGTGTTGCCAACTTTCGGAGGAGTACAAGTCATTACACAAACCGAAAGGGCACAAAGGCAAGTAGTACGCCCATGTCCCAGCCTTCCGTACAAAGCGAAAGAAAGTTCTTGAGGATTTCAAAGCATAGAAAGCCACACACCCTACCACACGAGCGTGTGCCCGACCGTGTGGACTCCAAGGAAGACTTCGGGAAAAATCACTGTAGCATCTACCGTAGCATCTACCGTAGCAAATTACTGTAGCAAGATCAGTAGCAGAGTGCTTCACACGCCCGTGTGGAATTTCCACACGGGCGTGTGGATGGCCGTGTGGATGCCCGCGTAAAGCCCCGAATTCAAATTATAAAAGCCGCCTTGTGATAATTTTTTGGGATCTTTTTGGCCACTTTGGAGAGACAAGGCGGCTAGGGCTTGGAAGGAGTTCTTTGCGGCTTTGGGAAGCTTTCCTCACCAACTTGGATCGATTCCTCCTCCGTCATAGCGTCAAGGAAGCCATCGGCGACCTAGCTTCGGAGTGGATTCAATCCAGACGTGGAAACTACCCATCGAGACTATCATCACGGATTTAAGGGGGTTATTCTTTATGTCTTTGGAACTTATTTCTGAATTTATTATTTGTTTTGTGACTCGCTCCATGGAGAGCTAAACCCCTAGAGGGTATTCGGGCATGTAAACCCTAGGATTCTTATTTTCATTAGATTTACATTGTGTTTCTATTCGAATCTATCAGTTTGAGTTTTACTCTTGAGTTCTTAATGCTTGTTTGTGCTTTTGATTTCATTATTAATTGCCTCGCATGTTTTATTCAATCTAGTGACGAGAGAGATCACCGCTAGGTTTAGAATTACCAAGAGTAAAGAGGGTTGAGAGGGTGAGCCGTGAGATAGCGGAGTGTCCCCTTTCCCTTCCGACGGATATTTCCTATCTCCATATTCCCTAAGTGTCAAGCAACCATATGTGGTGTGAGGCGTCGAGAGAATTCTCCGCCGGGACCTCGTAGGGGGTTAGGGATCTTCCACCTGGAGGCAGGGTTAGATCTACTTTTAGGAATTGGTCATATCTTTGGGATCCCTAGAGTTTTAAGCAGTCATATGTGGTGTGAGGCGTCGAGAGAATTCTCCGCCGGGACCTCGTAGGGGACTAGTTATCGGTGACCTGGAGGCAGGGGCCGTTATACCTTTGGATACCCACGACTCATTGTCTTCGTTTAGAAACACTTGTAATCTACATCCAACACCCGAATCCTAGGGGGAGCATTGTCCGGATACCTCACTTTTATTGATTGAGAACTCTTTTCCTTTTTATTTCCTGCGCACTTGTGGTGACACTCTTAGTGTTGGCCATTAGATCATCACATACTACACTCATTAGGCTAGATAACAAAAGAGGGGCTATTACTAGTACTTCTGTTCCCTGTGGTTCGACAACCCGACCCTTTGGGTCCACTTTTATTACTTGACGACCCGTGCACTTGCGGTAACGCAAGGGGTTGACACACATCACCCTGTTGTGTTGTTGCGGAGACGCATCAGAGAGTTAGGCGTTGAGAGAGGCCTTTCCGCCGGGACTTATTTGTGATTAGGGATCTTTCGCCTGGACCAAAGGGATTGATCTATAGTTGGGAATAGGGTTTACCATTGGAATCCCTAGAGCATAGCGCAGTCATACGTGGTGTGAGGCGTCGAGAGTCTTCTCTCCGCCGGGACCTCGTAGGGGACTAGTCAAGGTTGACCTTAGATTTGGGACCTTGTATCTTTGGATTCCACGATTCTTGAAATCTCTATTGAATAAGAGTACTTGAAGTCTTGCACTTGAAACAAGGATTCTAGGGGGAGCATTGTCCGAGTACCCCATCTTCTTATTGATCTATTTCTCCGACCTAGCTTTCATTTTCAGCACTTTGTTTCTACTACTTTCTGATTTTATTTTCTTTCAACAACAATTGGTTTATCTTTGATTACTTAACAAAGTGTGATTGTTCTTACGTCTACTCCCTGTGGATTCGACTACCCACCCGTTTGGGTACTTTATTACTTCGACACCCGTGCACTTGCGGAGTACACACGCAAGGGTGTGTCAGAGATCTTCTTCCAACTTGGAGAGGGAGTGACGGCTAGGGTTCAGGAGGTTCCTGCTACACTTTGGGGGCGCTTCTTCACCGATTTCATCATCAATACCTTCCAAGGAGAGCTATTGGGGGAGCCTTCGACGACTCGATTTGACGAGGTGTGCCTTAGGCTTGGAGGAAGGAGTTCTTTGGAGAAGAAGGAGAAGTCCCCATAGTCTATCAACACAAAGCTTAAGGGGGTTTTCTTTATGGATTTCTTGCACTTGTCTTCATTTAGTTTCATGAACTTGTATTGCTCCATGGAGGGCTAAACCCCTAGCGGGTACTTGGACTTGTAAACCCTAGATTTCCTTTGTTTCATTGACTTTAATGCTTTTATTCAATTTGAGTTTGAATTTGAGTTTCAATCTTGTATGTTTAATTGTTTCTCCCTTAGAGTGACACTAGGGTTGCGGGCTAATCCAATCATCCTTTTGACGAGTGACCATCACCATTAGGATTAGATCAACCAAGATTGAAGAGGGTTGAGAGGGTGAGTTGAGAGGTAGCGACACTTCCCCTTTCCCCTCCGGTGTGGTTTTCCCTACCTTCTTATTCCAAGTATTACCTTCGATCTTAAAGAGAGTTAGGCGTTGAGAGAGGCCTTTCCGCCGGGACTTATTTATGATTAGGGATCTTTCGCCTGGATCAA
Source organism: Dioscorea dumetorum (assembly GCA_902712375.1). Lineage (NCBI taxonomy): Eukaryota > Viridiplantae > Streptophyta > Magnoliopsida > Dioscoreales > Dioscoreaceae > Dioscorea > Dioscorea dumetorum. Next base: position 173,041 of record CACTHL010000882.1, on the reverse strand, counting down.
AGGGATTGATCTATAATTGGGAATAGGGTTTGCCGCTTGGAATCCCTCGAGCATAGCACAGTCATACGTGGTGTGAGGTGTCGAGAGTCTTCTCTCCGCCGGGACCTCGTAGGGGACTAGTCAAGGTTGACCTTAGATTTGGGACCTTGTACCTTTGGATTCCACGACTTTTGAAATCTCAATTGAATAAGAGTATTTGAAGTCTTGCACTTGAAACAAGGATTCTAGGGGGAACATCGTCCGAGTTTTCCATCTTCTTAACTGATCTATTTCTACGCCCTAGCTTTCATTTTCAGCACTTTATTTCTACTTCTTTCCCATTTTATTTTCTTTCAACAACAATTGGTTTATCTTTGATTACTTAACAAAGTGTTATTGTTCTTACGTCTACTCCCTGTGGATTCGACTACCCACCCGTTTGGGTACTTTATTACTTCGACACCCGTGCACTTGCGGAACACACACGCAAGGGTGTGTCAAGGGTTTTATTGATGTAAAAGATGGTCGACTGACATTGAGAGTCGGGGGATGAAGAAGTAGTCTTCAAGCTCAAGGAAGCTATGAGACACCCCATGGCATTTGATGATTCTTGTTATTTTCTAGATGAAACTGATGATGTTGTTTGTGAGTGTGTGTAGGAAATTTGGCAAAGGGATCATCTCACTGAGTTGTTAGGAGAGGAACCTCCAGATGAAGAACTCTTGGACATAGAGGAAGACATCGCTGTTACACCATCGGGCACTGGTCAACCAGCAATTAATGCCAAGAGAAGGAAAAAGAAGATATCTAAGGCCCAGACATGGTGGCAGAAGGTAGAGGAGAGGAAACAACAATAAGCTTCTACTTCAAACCATAACCCTGCTAATGTCCTCAGTTTTGGTGAGGCATTTTTAATTAATTCTTTACCTTCTTTACTGGACTGTCGTTCTGCAGAGCGCGTAGAAGGAAGGTATGTTTTTGAACCCTCTTGAGATGACACTAGACCCGTCAAGCTAGTGACGTTAAAAGATCGCTTATCGGGAGGCAACCCGATTGGTTTCATTTCTTTTGTTGTCTTTTTATTTTTGCCGTTGTTTGTTTTTGTGTTTTTGTCATGTTTTGAATCGAGTCCGGCGTGTTTTTCTTTATGAGGGAAGGTTTCAGGCCCAACACGGGCCTAATACCCCCGCGCTGATGGGGGTGCAATTCACAGGTTTTTAAGGTTTTATCAATTCTGAAAAACACGGGGAGAAGCACGGCCGTGCTGTGGCCGTGCTGAAGTCCCTAGCACGCTGCCCGTGCACGCGGCACGGACGTGCCGTGTTCTTCGTTTCTGTTTAATTTTTTTAGCACGGGCACAACACGGCCGTGTTGAGGGCGTGTTCGGTGTGCCGGATCGTCTTCCACGAGTTTGTCTTTTAAAATCCGGTCGTTCGCCTTCTTCTTCACTTTCACTGCGCGTTCCTCCTTTCTACCCTCAATTTTCTTGCGGTTTCGTGCTCATTTGCGGGGTTTTAGAGATTTGTTGGAGTTCACCGTTGATATTTTTATCTTCTCCGATATTGTGATTATGGCGAGGAAGGCTACTACATCCGACCCTTCCTCGAAGAGGGCTAGAGGGGAGTCATCGACCCCAGCCGCTCCCTCTGCGCCAGCCTTCGGTGCCCCCATCCACCAGGAGCGCCACGATCGCTTGAGCACGAAGCGGTTTCGCGAGATGCGAGTCATTAATTGGGAGGTTCTCCGCGAGCTGGGCCTGGAGACGGACGTTCGCTGATATCTCGGCGACGGCGCCTGGACGCGGCTACTCGCCATCACCGAGCCCGCTTATCGGGAGCTATCTTTGGAAGTCCTCGCGACCTTTGAGATGCCCCGAGGACCTGTCAGCTACCACCGCGCCGGCACGATTCAGTTCCAGGCGTTCGGCGAGCTCTACCGAATGAGTCTGACGGAGTTCTCCGTCAGACTGGGCTTGTACGATAAGGAGTTCACCATGACTCCAGAGTACGACGCCCTCCTCGTCGCCCGACCACCCAGCGAGTCCCAGGAGACATGTTGGCAGCAGTTGAGCACGGACCGAGCATACGACCCTCGCCGGTCCAAGGCCTCGTCCCTTCACCTCCCAGCTCTCAGGTACATTCACTTTATCCTCAGCCATTCTATCACAGGGCGGGGAGATAGCACAGGAGTCGTTAGTCGCCGCGACATCGACTTTCTGTTGAGCATGCTGGACGGATTCCAGATACACCTCGGCTACGAGGTGGCCTTCAGCATCCAGCATCAGGGACAGGATTCCCTGGTCGGCGCGATGTTCTGTGGGTCCTACATCACGCGCCTAATTCGAGGGATGGGCATCGAGGCGGCCACCCGTGCGATGAGAATGGTGGGTGGCGTGCTTCCTGTCTCGGTGGATACGCTACGCGCGATGGGATGCTGCGCTCCACCGCCACCGCCCAGGGTCCTCGGTACCAGGCCCCACCAACGAGCGTCCCTGCTTCTCCTCTTGCAGCCGCCGGACCATCATCTCCTCCCACCCCACGTGCTCGCACTGCCACCCACATTCCGGACTCTCCTCCAGCTGGCTCCCCTTCTTTCCGGCGATGGATGATCCGGAGCATGCAGCGGCTGGCCTCTCACCTCGACGTCACCCTGTCTCCACCTCCTCGCCGTGCTGCTGGACCTTCTACATCCAGGATTGTGGGAGTCGACACCACCGACCTTCCATTGGAGTCTGACTCCGAGTCTAAGAGCGCCGGGTTTTGATGTTCTGTTTGGTTGTTTAGTTTTATTTTCTGTGAACTTTGCTTTTATTTTTGTTGTCTTTTATTTTTCTTGAGTCAGTTAGCAAGGGGAGTCCCCTACTAAACTGTTCTCTTTTTAGTGTCATTTTGTTATTTTGCTTTTATTCTGTCTCTAATGCTTGCATGTTTACCTCAGGATTTATGAATATCTTTCTTGCTGGTTATTTCAAACGGATCCTCCCTAACTAGCGATCAACACACGCCCTTGTGTGCCGTGGAATTCTTTCCCGGCACCTCTCCCTTAACTTGGTGAAAATTCCCCAACTCTCAATTTACTTTTACTTGAAATCTTTTTCTATGCCTTGCATGTTAAATCTTTAAACATTGAGGACAATGTTTCATTCAAGTATGAGGGAGGGTTGTATACTTGTGTTTTAATATGTTTAGATGTTGTGCATGACTTAGGACGATCTATGAAAGTTTTGGTTGAGAATTGCTAAGCTAGGAGTTTTTGAGCGTACCAGTGCACTTTTGTTGAACTTAAAGTTTTATTTTACTCTTACTTTGGAAACCTTAATCTGAACACTTAGCCTTTGTTGTTTTGTCACTCTGTTAGAGGAAGGGCTAGTTGCAAGGCTTGTGAACAGTTAGTTTCTGACTCCAAACTCAAGGAATAAAAAGGAAAAAGAAAAGAATAGTGTGACAAGTCGGATTCCTTTTTGGGATGCTCTGTCAAAATTTTATGAGAAAAATGGTAGAAAGAGCTATCACTTTAGAAAAAGCGAAAGCCGCACTTGAGTAGTCGGATCTTAGGCATCACAAATGTCATTTTTGATGACCTACCAAGTGAAATGGCTGCCTCTAGGGTGTATGAAGCTACTACTCAGTTTAGGAGTTAGCAGTGAAAACAGTGAAAAGAAAAAGCTTGTACTAGACCCCCTCAAGAACAATTTTGACATACTCTAGGAGGAGACACACACACACGGTAGTACGGAGTGAGAGTAAAATTTTTCATAAGCTTCCAATTGACTAAGACACTAGTTCTTAGAAACTCCTTAGGCTTCAGTAACTCTCTTACTTTGTTGATGTGGAAGTTCGACCTTTTTCGCTTCTCTTGTGCTTTGTTTCTTGTGTAGAAGTTGTGTGTTTAAGTTTTTGTCGAGTTTTATTTTTGTTGGGATCTTAGTTAAGGCTCTTTTTAGAGTGTAAAAGAGAAGGAAAATCTTTGGGGGAGAGAGCTTTTAAGTGGAGCGAGTAAGTCTTCAAGAAGCCGCGAGAAACCCCCAAAAACAGGGGGCCTTGCGGCCTTCCATGCGGGCCGCATGGGAGGCCGCAAGGGGCCATGCGGCTCCGCATGCGGGCGCATGGCCGCCCGCAAGGGGCCATGCGGCCCCTCATGCGGGCGCATAGCCGCCCGCATGGCTTCCTGGTGGAGGCCTCGCGTGTACAGTAATTCCGCTACAGTACTGCTACAGTGATGAATCCCAAAAACGCCGTATTTGGTGTCGATTTCTTCATGAATACGTTCTTGAGCTTATTTCGGGCCTGTAACACAAGTAAAACCACATTAAACAAGAAAATAGAAAACAACTTAACAAAAAGAGAGAATAAACTATACACAAGTACGTAAAAAATACGTATATTTAGACGTTTATCAAACATCCCCACACCTAAGCGTTTGCTTGTCCCCAAGCAAACAAACATGAAGAACAGGGGCAAGAAGATAAATGGCTAAATATACGACCTCAAGCTCAAATGTACAGGACTTCACTAGCACAGGTGGTTAGAAATCAGGAAGTGAGTTGTTCAGTGTATAGACAAGTAATATCAGCTCTGTTTCATCCAAAGTGTCATCGTGAGTGTGTGCCGACTCCCACATCGATCTCCACACCCGGGATTACCCCAGGATGTCCATTCACCTCACACGATTGAAGTTGGTGTTAGGAATGCTAAAGACCCTCTCAATAGTCAATTAAAAATCTTCCGGTCTCCAAAAAGGAACTTTAACATCAAGTGAAGATAGAACAGGTTTCGGGCGTTTTTTTTTTTTTTTGTCCGCCTAACGTAGACTGCACAAAAATCTTTCAGCAGGATGCACATGCCGGCCGTGCACAAGAGCCACCCAACTTACTTGACTACGAGATCTACATATACGCATTCATGCTTTTATAAGCGAGAGGAATACCGACATAGACTCTCTTTTTTTTTTTTTTTTTTTTTTTTTTTTTTTTTCAACGCCCGATCAAACTTGCTAAAAACTTCACTTAAAAACCTCACCGAGGGTTAAAGCAAAAACAGGAGACTCAAAAGTTTTTTAAAGGACTATTGAAAGAAGAATTTAACATCCTAACACAAAAATCAATGAGATGGGTTAGAGCGTCGAATTGGGAGTTATAGTGAGCGGTATAAATATGCACTAAGGATGAAACAGAACTACATTCATGCACATGTAAAGTACAACTCACTACTTGTCATTCTACCAAGCTAGGAAATCCTTAACAAAAAGATCATAGCTATCATAGGTAAAATACAAGCATGCAATACAAGATAAATACTCCATCCCCACACCTAAAGCTATACATTGTCCCCAATGTACATAAATCAGCAGTACAGGGGGTGGGAAATAAATATAACAAGAATTAAAAGATGGAGTAAGAAACTTCCCCAATCCGTCAATGAAATGCATGTGGACTGGCGGGGTCCATGTGGTGAGGGCTGGGAGTGTGAAGCATTCCTAAAGAAATTCCTGGAAAAAGACAGAACACTGATCACAACTCCATAATGAGAATGATAGAGAAGAGTGCAAAAACAGAAAGTGCAAAATAAACAGAGAAAGTTTAGTAGGGTCGGAACCCTAACTAACTTAAAAAGTAACACTAAAGCAAACAACAATAAGAGCAGCAAAATAAATAAAAAGAACAACAAGAAGTGCCGTGATGCTGGGAGTCTAAGAGTCAGATGGCCGTGATGATGCAGCACAGGTGGTAGCTGCGGAGGTGGTGCCCGCTGAAGATGAAGAGCTGCGTAGGAATGTCAGGATCTCAGTGGTGGCACTCTCAATGTGACTCACTGATGCAGCTAACTCTCTATGTCCTCTTATGAGCCACTTTCTTGGTCCTCATACCTACAAGACCAAGGGGACACCATTAAACCAAATTTTAAAGAAATTGAGGCTTCATGGAATGAAAATTAAGGAGAATGGTTCATTGCTACAGTAAATCCGAGAAATTTTGGCAAGAGTTTTGCTTGAAAAAGTAGCCAAAAATTTCTACAATCATACAAAACCAATCTCATAATGCTATATTAAGCAAAGAGAACCAAAAGCACAAAGATTACATCCCAACAATTCATTAAAACACAAGATATAAGAATAAAAATCAAACCTTAACCCTAGAGTATGAGGGATGAATCAAAAGCTTGAAACGGCTTGAAAAGGTTGTAATCTTCCAAAATCCTTCCACAAAAGAGTTTAGAGGAGGATGAGAGTGATTTAGAGCAAAAAAAATGAGGTGATTTGGTGGAAAAATGAGTGAGAAATGAGAGGAAGAAGATGGGAGTGTGAAGATGAGAGAAAGAGTTGGGAAGAAGCCTTTTTAGGGCTTTTATCGGGCTTCCTTGCGGGTAGCCTTGCGGGCGCAAGGTTGCCCGCAAGGATCCTCGGGAAGCCTTGCGGTTGGGCTTGCGGGCGCAAGCCCACCCGCAAGGCCCCTCGGATGGTTCACGGGCAAGCTTGCGGGCGCAAGCTTGCCCGCAAGCTTGCCAAATCCGACCAAAACGATCTCTAACGGTCATAAAACGGCTCTAAACTTGTTTAGCATCAACATAACCTCCTTTAAACCCTAAAAACAATGAAAACAAAGCCGATATAATCCCATAAACACACAAGAAGCAAGCTTCATGGCATCAACACATCAAACAACTCAAAGAATCCCAACATCAAACAACAAAGAAATGACAAAGAAGAAGAACAAAATAACTAAAACGAAGACAACAACTAACCACTACAAAATTAAAGAAAACGAAAACTAGAGTGCAAGGAATTTTAAAAGCTTGGGTTGCCTCCCAAGAAGCGCTTGTTTAAAGTCGTTAGCTCGACTTGCATTACCTCAAAATTTTCATGGTGGGACAAATGGAGGAAAGTTACCTCCAACCTTTGGAGCTGGGTTGCCGCTTGGAAAGTTTAATGAAAGGCAAGAAAAGACTTTGAATTTACCCGCATTTCCAAAGAAGATACGATCAACCTCATCCGGAGGCAATGTGGATACCTCTCTATTCTCTTTTTGTTTCTTCTTCGATTTTCTCCACATCTTCTCAACACCCCTAATTTTCTTACCATTATTGGATGAATTACCCTCCACTTGATTAACTTGTTGTGTTGGTGGAGGAGAGAGTTCTTCCTTGACATCTTGGCATGTTAACTCATCCAAGTACTCATCCAAAGGGTTTAAGGCAAGTACCTCCCCGCACACAATCGAAACAATTATATCGGTACTATCGGTGAAATAGAGTTTATCATCATGATCAAGTGTGTGTTTCATTGCTTCCGGGAGGGTAAAGACCACTTGCTCATCTCCAACCCTCAAGGTCATCTTGCCTTCTTTAACATCAATTAGAGCACCCGAAGTGTTCAGGAATGGGCGCCCTAGAATTAGGGGTACCTCGACATCATCATCCACATCTAGAATCACGAAATCTACGGGAATGATGAGTTTGTCGACTCGACAAGGACATCTTCAACTACTCCCCGAGGTCTTCGCACCGACCTATCTCGCAAGTTGTAATGTCATTCGTGTAGGTCGTAGGTCTTCCAATCCCAGTTTCAAGAACAAGTTGTATGGCATTACATTTATACTAGCCCCGAGAATCGGCTAGAGCATGCTCGATTACTCCTTCACCAATTACACAAGGGATCACAAAACTACCCGGATCTTTTAACTTTTTTGGAAGTTTCTTCTCTAGAATTGCTGAGCAATTACCGGTAAGTGCAACAAGTGCCTTGTTCTTCTAACTTCCTCTTATTGGTGAGAAGCTCTTTTAAAAATTTGGCATACTTGGGCATTTGAGCTAGTGCCTCAATGATTGGAATATTTATGTGGAGTTGTTTGAATACATTGAGGAACTTCTTGAACTGGGCTTCATCTCTATCTGGTTTGAGTCTCGAGGGGTAAGGTACCACCGGCTTGTATGTGTGCTCCTTTGAAATGTCGAATTGGGAGAGTCTTCACCAGTTTTCCTCCCATTAGCCTTGCTTACATCTTTATTCAAATCAGGGTCTTCCCGGACGGCTACCCCATCATTAGAAGCACTTGGGATTCCTTTTTCCCTTGCTTCCAACTGTCTACCACTCCTCAAAGTAACAACTTTTAATTGCTCTCTCGGGTTGTTTTCAGTATTGCTTGGCAAACTCCCCGAGGGTCGTTCAGATTGTCCACGAGCAAGTCAGTCCCACTTGATTCTCCGAGAGATTGGATGGATGCTTGAACATTTCTCAATATAGTACCAAATTCATCCATTTTCTTTTCATTATTCACGAAGCGTGCCTCCGTGCTAATCATGAATCTGGCTAACACATCCTCTGTAGAATATTTCTTCTCTTGTGGGGGAGGAGCTTGGTATTGGCTTCCCTGAGATTGTGGAGGTCTATATTGAGATTGACCTTGAGTCCAAGAAGGATTTGAAGAGCCTCTCCATCCATAAGTGTAAGGGTTGCTAAACTGATTTCCAGGTCCTCTTGGTCCACCCCCAACATAATCCACTGTTTCCATCGGCGGTGATGGGGCAACAACAATGGGGCACCTGTGATGTTGCATGCCCCGCCCCCACAAGTATCACATGACATAACCGCCTTTGATCCCGAACTGGATCCTATCATGAGCCGATCAACCTTTTGTGCTAGGGCGTCATACTTCGAACTATTATCCATGACATGTTTTGTTAGGGCATCAATCTTCGCGGCCAAAGCCGTGGATTCGGTCACCTCATACAACCCCGCAGCCCTTGGAGGCTTCGTCGAGTGCTCCAATGGCACTCATTACCGGCCATGTTCTCAATTAACTCCTCGGCCTCTTCAGGAAGCTTGTTGCTCGAGAGAACCTCCTGCTCGCTGCATCGATGAGCCGCCTAGTAGCATAATTCAGCCCATTGCAAAATGTTTGCACCCTCATCCATGAAGGGAAGCCATGATGAGGACACTTGCGAAGAAGGTCCTTAAATCGTTCATGGGCTTCAAAAAGTGTCTCAAGTATCACCCCTGTCCGAAGGATGATATTTCCTCGTCTCAATCTTGCAGCTTTGCTTGGGGGAAAATATCGGGCCAGGGAACTTCTCAACCATTTCCTTCCAAGTGGTGATGGAACCAGGAGCTAAGGATGTGAGCCATCTCGTATGCTTGTTCCTCTCAAACCGAACGGGAATAACCTCGGTCCGATGGCATCGTCCGATACCGAGTTGATCTTAAAAGTGGAGCAAATCCGAAGAAATTTAGACAAGTGAGCATGCGGGTCTTCATCGGCTAAACCATCAAACCGGACTGAATTCCGAATCATTCCTATGGTGCTGGCCTTGATTTCAAAATTATTGGCCGGAACAGTTGGCACTTGGACACTAAATTCTTCTCCCGTGAATTGTGGCCTTTCATAATCTGATAGCGTTCTTCTTGGCTCGGCCATGACAAAGAGGCTCACTAGATTCGACCCGAATTTCTTGTTGCCTTGAGCTTTCAGTAACTTCTCTCAAACGTTGATGCAAGGTTCGTTCAATCTCGTCGTCAGGATCAACCAAATTTGTGTGACTCGCTCGTGTCATAAGATAGGTACCTCGCAAGAAAATTCAAGGCGGGTGTCAAAACTTGAAGAAAAACAAACAGGAAAAATGCAGGGAATAAAATAACGGAATATAAACAAGAATGGCAAAAACGGCAAAACAAAAGCCAAATCAACACGCTAAAAGTTTTCCGAATATTTCTCGAGGTTCCCCGGCAACGGCGCCAAAAACTTGGTGGTCGTCCCGCAAGCGCACGGGTCGTCAAGTAATACCTCTCACGCACGCGTGAGAGGGTCGTATTCCCTGGGGTCCGAGAATCTATCCTTACTTCCTTCTCGCAATGTTGTCTAGCCGATCAATTTCGAGAGTAAAGGAAGAAAATGCAAAAAACAAGAAATAAATGCAATTCAGAAAGCTAATTAAACAGGGCAATAGAAAGTGTGAAATCAGGGTGAGAAAGCGGTCCCGGATAAGGATCCCCTCAGGGGCTACTGAAGTGTACAGGATGCTGGGTTAACATGTAAATGGCTTGTTGGACCGAGAAAACCCTAGATTAGGTCAACCCGATGGTCACGGCAGTTGACCCCTAATCCGGTACGAGTATTGAATACGGGCTCTACCCGTATAAATCCTCATACGATTGCAAAGGGTGAGGTGGTTCTCTCAAGCTAAGGTTGAATTACAAATAAGCAATTAACCCTAGAATTGGAGGGGTACAAATACCCGATGGTCACGGCGTATTTATACGTATTTCCCTTCCAAGCTTGGTGAGTCTAACACTAGGGCAATGGTCATGCAACCTAGTATTGGCTAAGTAGAGATACACAGAGTTCTCATGCATACCCTAACATTCAAAAGCACCAAACAAGGATCACAAACAAGTCTACAAACATTAATTGAAACCAAGCATCCAAAATACACAAGTTCACCCCCAAGGTTCACCTACATCCGGTGACCTTGGGGTTTAGTTGTTCATAATATCAAAATACATACTCAAAAGCATGAAAACAACTAAAGAAAGCATAATCACTCCCTCAAATACGAAAATGGAGTTCCGAAGACGCCACTCAAGAGGTGGCTTCTCTTGTCTTCAACCCTCCTTCAATGATGCCCTAGAGTAGGATCTTGCTCCCAAACGCACTCTCCTCCAAGATCTCGCCGCGAAAACGCCCTCAAAGCCCTCCTCCAAGCCGGATTTTTAGATGGTTGTGTGGAGCTCCAAGGAAGAAGACTTCTCCTTTCCAAAATGCCCTAGAAAAGCCCTTTAAATCAAGACATCGCGATGCCTTGCGGGTGGCCTTGCGGGCGCAAGGTTGCCCGCAAGGCATCCAGAGAGTTTCTCAGGGATTTTTCCATTCAGAGCTACAGTACCCTGCTACAGTATCTGCTACAGTAATTGTGCTACAGTGATGAATCCCAAAAACGCCGTATTTGGTGTCGATTTCTTCATGAATACGTTCTTGAGCTTATTTCGGGCCTGTAACACAAGTAAAACCACATTAAACAAGAAAATAGAAAACAACTTAACAAAAAGAGAGAATAAACTATACACAAGTACGTAAAAAATACGTATATTTAGACGTTTATCATATTTGAAATGAGTTTTCAAAGAATACTCTTGTGTTGATATTCTTGATGAAAATGACGTTATTGTCGATGCTTTCTCAAAAGGATTTACTCTTCGATTAAGAGTTTTATTTTATGCGAATTTGTGATCTCTTGTTGAGATATGTGATTTTAAAACGATACGTTTATGATTAGCCTATGGGCAAACTATTTGTGATCTCTTGATGAGATATATGATTTTATAATGATACGTTTATGATGAGCCTACAGGCAAACTATTTGTGATCTCTTGATGAGATATATGATGTGTTCATGATGAGCCTACGGGCGGGATAGGATATCCCAAATGTTTCGATGGTGACATTGGGGAGGATCCCCGTCTTCTGCAGAAGCGAGTCTCCACGGACCGACCAATGGGGTGGCGTGGAGTTCTCGGCTGACGAGCCCTTTACAGGAGGCGCGGAGTGAACCTGAAGGTGCTGTGTTGGGATCCCGGAGTCACCACACGGGATACTCAACGGCCAACGCCAAGATACGCGCATCTTGGTGGCTCTTGACCTAACCACGGCCATGGTTAGTGATGGAGGGTTTTCATAGGCTATTGATGATGCTATCGATAAAGGATTTCTGCATGCGTTGCACTATAAATTCTTGATTCGATGCGTTTGATCTTTTGATCTTTTGACGAGTATTCTTAAGTTGAATTTTCAGTATTGGATCTCTTTACAAAAGAATTTCAGTGTTTTATTGATGCCTTTCTTTGAGAAAGTTGGAAAGCTCGTTATATTGAAATGTGTATTTAAAGCATTTTGTAAGTTGTGGTTGTTAAAGATTTACATATGTTTTCGGCATACCATTCTTTACACCTGTATGAGTTATAGCTCCATGTTCAACCCCTCACTGAGTAACGTAGTTACTCACCCATTCTTCTTCTCTCCTTTTCAGGTGTTAGCACGGCAGCAGGGCGTAAGACGTGATAGTGCTTGGCATCTATTCTTACATTTACCTTTGAGTAGTGTATGATTCATAAACATTGTCGTCATGCATAAGATGGATCCATTAGGACCTATGTTTTCGTATTTCCATTTGATCTTGTATAATCTTGATTGGTTAAGACAGGACCTTAGGTTGTATGAGTTTACACTCAGTGTTTTGGGAAAAACTATGATTGTGTCCATAATCATTGATGTTGTGATTTCCAGGGATATATGTACATATATGTGTGAGTCTGTTGATCTTGTACAGGGTTGTGATTGAATACCTTAGATTTAGAGTATTATTGTGGTAATGTTAATATTGTACAGGTAACAGGTTAGCCTTACGGCGACCTGGGGTTGAGGCAGGTGCTTGACCTCCCCTGGGTTGTCGTGGCGGTAGTGCCATGGACCGGGACCCGAGGGTCGGGGCGTGACACTACTTTAGTGGTATCAGAGCCCAGGTTATCATGATTGGGTCAGTATATGGTTTAGTGATTGGGTCAGTATAAAGTTACATGATTGGGTCGGTACGAGATTTCATGATTGGGTCAGTAACCAGTTTAGAGTTTTTGTCAGTATAATTTGGATTTAAAGTTAGCCTTATGATTGGGTCAGGAAGTTGATCTTCTATTATTTACCACTGTCTTCTGATTGGGTCGGAAAGTGAATTTTTGTTTTCTGCAACTGTCCCCTGATTGGGTCGAAAAGTTAATATTTTGATTCTTGTATCCAGTGGATCCAAATAGAGTCTGACTTATTGCATTTGATGCATATAGAACCATTCCTAAGAATTGCCTTATGTTCCTATCTCAGTAAAATGCCAGCACAACATTCACGCGCTCGCCAAGGGAGAGTTACTCTCTCTGCTGATGCTACACCGGTATACTTTCTATCTTTCAGCATGACGCTTATGTTTTGATTGATTCTGGGTCAGAACGTTCCTTTGTTAGCACTGTTTTTGCATGCCATGCCGATAGTCAGCCTTCCTTCTTAGAGTGTGAGTTGGTGATTCAAACCCCCTCTTGGTGAGGAGGTAGTTCGGAGTTTGGTCTTTAGAGAATGTCCTGTGATAGTTTGTGGAGAAATGTTGGAGGCAGATTTGATTCCTTTAGAGATGAAGGATTTTGATGCCATTCTTGGTATGGATTGGTTGGATAGGCATCATGCTTCCATTGATTGTTTCTTGAAGGAAGTAACTTTTCCTAGGTCCTCAGGACCTGCAGTAGTGTTGAAGGGGAAGAGAAGGGCTTTACCTTCATGTTTGATTTCGTCCTTGGAAGCTAGAAGATTGGTGAGTAAGGGTTGTTGAGGAAGTGTCCACAGCACGGAATAGTAGAGTGGATGCAAATCCAAATATTTTACAATGGTTTGAACGTTGCTACCAAACAGATGATTCAGTAGACTGCTCAATTTAATGGCCTAGCCAATAAAGACCCAAATGGCCATATCGAGAACTTCTTGGAAGTTTGTGAAGATCAATGGCGTCACTGATGATGTCATTCGACTTCGCTCCTTTCCATTCTCTTTGAAAGGGACGGCCAAACAAGGGTTGTAGCCATTGCCTAGAGCAGCAACCAGACAGGGTTTCAGAGCTAGAAAAGGTTCTAGCTAAGTACATTCAGACATCTGATGCAAGACAGACAAGCATGGAGACCATTTTGCGGATCAACAAGCGTCTATCCAAAATTTGGAGAACTGATGGTAGCCGTGCGCATTGCTAATATGCGGGCACATGGCTCCCCGGCCGCAAGTGCACAGGTCGTCAAATAATACCTTTTGCATGAGCGCAAAAGGGTCGTATTCCCTAGGGCCCCGAGATCTACTAGTACTTCCTCTTAGAACAGTTGTTTCATCGGATCAAAACAAGGTTTTGTTGTAAAAGAATTAAAATTAAATAAGCAACCAAAGACACTTAATGACCAACAGGTTAAAGTCACAAAGAAGAAAACAAGTAGAGACGATAAGGCCCCGGGCGAGGATTCCCCCTGGAAGAACAAAAGTAAGGATGATGATGTGTTTCCGCAACACAGGGTGATGTGTCAACCCCTTGTGTTACAGCAAGTGCACGGATTGTCAAGTAATAAAGTAGACCCCAAAGGGTCGGGTTGTCGAACCACAGGGAACAGGAGTACTAGTAGTTGCTCCTCTTTTGTTATCTAGCCTAATGAGTGTAGTGTGTGATGATCTAATGGCTAAGCCTAACAGTGTCACTACAAGTGCGCAGGGACTGAAAGGAGAGAGAGTTATTGATAAGTGCTTGTACACATATATTTTATAACATCATGTTGCATGCATTGAGCATCATTTTAATCAGGTTGTATCACTAATAAGGTGTATTTTGTGTTCTTTGTGCAAACAGGGGGTTGGAGGTGCGAAATATAAGAAAGGAAGCAAAGATAGGGAGTGATGGCACATTTCAAGACTAGAAATATAAGCTGTGCTCGCATACATGGAGGTTTGCCAACTTTCAGAGGAGTTCAAGTAATCACATGAACCGGAAGGACACAAAGGTAGTACAACGTCCATGTCTCAGCTTCTGCGCACAAATAGGAGAAAGTTTTGAAGGTTTCAAAGGACAGAAAGCCACCCACCCTATCACACGGGCGTGTGCCCGACCGTGTGGACTCAAAGAATGAGTTTGGGAGAAATCACTGCAGAAATCATAGTACCGTACTGTAGCAAAATCACTGTTTACGACCTTGTGAAAATTTTACACTGGCGTGTGGCTACAGGACACGGTAGTGTGAGTGCCTGTGTGAAGCCCCTGATTTCAGTTTATAAAAGCAGCATTGCTATAATTTTAAGGGATCTTTTCGGCTACTTTCAAGAGGCAAGGCGGTTAGGGCTTGGCGAGGGTTCCTTGCGGCTTCGGGAAGCTTTTCTCACCAACTTGGATAGATTCCTCTGTCATAGCATCAAGGAAGCCACCGGCGACCTAGCTTCGGAGTGGATTCAATCCAGACGTGGAAGTTACCCATCAAGACCTTCATCACGGATTTAATGGAGTTATTTTCTATTGCTAGTGAACTTGTTTATCATTATTTTATTTGCTTTGTGACTTGCTCCATGGAGAGCTAAACCCCTAGAAGGTATTTTGACATGTAAACCCTAGGATTCATATTTTCATTAGATTTACATTGTGTTTCTATTCGAATTTACTACATTGAGTTTTGCTCTTGAGTTCTTAATGCTTGCTTGTGCTTTTGATTCTATTGTTAATTGCCTTGCATGTTTTATTAAATCTAGTGAAGAGAGAGATCACCGCTAGGTTTAGAATTACCAAGAGTAAAGAGGGTTGAGAGGGTGAGCAGTGAGATAGCGGAGTGTCCCCTTTCCCTTCTGATAGATATTTCCTATCTCCATATTCCCTAAGTGTCAAGTAATCATATGTGGTGTGAGGCGTCGAGAGAATTCTCCGCCGGGACCTTGTAGGGGGTTAGGGATCTTTCACATAGAGGCAGGGTTAGATCTACTTTTAGGAATTGGTTATATCTTTGGGATCCCTAGAGTTTTAAGCAGTCATATGTGGTGTGAGGTGTCGAGAGAATTCTCCACCGGGATGTCTAGGGGACTAGTTATCAGCGACCTAGAGGCAGGGGCCGTTATACCTTAGGATACCCATGACTCATTGCTTTCATCTAGAAACACTTGTAATTTACATTTAACACATGAATCCTAGGGGAAGCATTGTCCGGATACCTCACTTTTATTGATTAATAACTCCCTCTCCTTTCAGTTCCTGTGCACTTGTAGTGACACTCTTAGGCTTAGCCATTAGATCATCACACACTAGACTCATTAGGCTAGATAACAAAAGAGAAGCAGCTACTAGTACTCCTATTCCTTGTGGTTCGACAACCTGACCCTTTGGGGTCTACTTTATTACTTGACGACCCGTGCGCTTGCGGTAACGTAAGGGGTTGACACATCACCCTGTGTTGCGGAATAAACAATCAAGTTTTTGGCGCCGTTACCGGGGAACAGGATATTAGGAACGCTAGTATTTTATTACTTTAGCCATTCATTTATTTTTACTTTTTTTTTCTATTCCATCTTCTTTACTTCCATTGTTCTTGTTCTGACTCTTTGCCTTTGCGTGTATCTCAGCACCATGTTTAATACAAAGGAAATACTGGAGACACCGACAGCGGTAATGACGATAAATGAAGAAAAGATTGAACAAATAGTTACAACGTATAAACTAAGTGAATGCACGGATCAATGGGATTCTGGGTTGACGGGACAAGATGGAATAGTCAATGGGCTCAGGAGCTTGTATCAAGGTGCATATCTCGAAAGTTTACTAGATCAATTCAATAAATCGGCAATTATCTCTTTTAATGAGGAGCCCGAAGTGAATTCGAAAGAAACACTAGCACAGTTTCATAAGACAATGGCAGATGAAGGTACTAGTGCAGGGAGTAGTTCAGATGAAGATGATGATTCTGTAGAAGAGGTGGATCATATACTAGCAGCAGAAATTTGTAGTGTAAGTTTCCAAGAAAAATGCCTAGAGAATTTGGAGTTGTTGCTATCAGCTCAACCAGAACAGGAGGCATTCGTAAAGGAGCCTGAGAATGAACCCAGAGCTTTGAGAGAATTGAACAATGACAAGAGAATCGACTGCGGCCTTCAGTGGTAGAGCCTCCCCAGTTAGAATTGAAGACATTACCCGACCATCTGGAATATGCTTTCCTAGCAGAGGGATCGAAGTTGCCGGTCATTATTGCCTCCAACTTTTCTGCAGTGCAAAAACAAAGACTAGTAACCATGTTGAAAGCACATAAAACTGCTATTGCATGAAAAATTTCAGATATTAAAGGAATAAATGCATCTTTTTGCACTCATAAGATTTTGATGGAGGAGAATTATAAGACAGTGATCCAACCTCAGCGAAGGCTTAATCCGAATATGAAGGAGGTAGTGAAAGCAGAGGTAGTGAAACTCCTTGATGCAGGTATTATTTACCCCATGTCAGATATTGTTGGGTGAGCCCAACTCAGGTAGTGCTGAAAAAAGGGAGTATGACGGTAGTAAAGAATGAGCAGAACGAACTGATTCCCACAAGGACAGTCACCGGATGGCGTGTATGCATTAATTACCGAAGATTAAATGATGCCACAAGAAAGGATCATTTTCCATTTCCCTTCATTGATCAGATGCTAGGGTGCCTCGCTGGTCATAAATTCTATTGCTTTCTAGATGGCATGTCTGGTTATTTTCATATCCCAATCGCCCCTGAAGATCATGAGAAGATAACTTTTACATGCCCCTATGGCACTTTTGCATACAGAAGGATGCCATTCGGGTTATGCAATGCACCGGCCACATTTCAGCGGTGCATGACGGCTTTTTTCAACGAGTTGCTGGAGGATGTTATGGAAGTTTTCATGGATGATTTCTCGGTATTTGGTGACTCTTTTGACGGGTGTATTAAGAACTTAGAAAGGATGCTCATGCGGTGCGATGAAACAAATCTTGTTCTAAATTGGGAAAAAAGCCACTTTATGGTGCAAGAAGGGATAGTTCTTGGTCACAAAATTTGTGGAAGTTCGATTCTCTTTACTTCTCTTGTGCTTTGTTTCTTGTGTAGAAGTTGTGTGTTTAAGTTTTCGTCGAGTTTTATTTTTGTTGGGATCTTAGTAAGGTCTTTTTGAGAGGTTAAAAGATGGGGGAAAAGTGTTTTAAAATGTGTAAGCAAGGAAGGGACCTTGCAGGCACTTAGTTAGCCCGCAAGGAGCCAAAAAAGGGGCCTTGTGGCCAGAAGACCATGCGGGCTCCCATCCGAGCGCATGAGAGGCCGCATGGCTTGCAGGTTGAGGCCTCCCTGCCTCCCTTGCGCCTGCAAGGGAGCTCGCGAGCCCTCCCGCGCTTTGAGGCCTATATATACCGATTTGAAACTCAAAGGGCCTTCATAAGACCCCATTTCCCTCTCTTTTTCTCCCCATCTTGAATCCTCATTCGTCCCTCTATTAGATCTTCATTCTTGAGCTCCAAGAAAGAAGAAAGGTGTTGATCTCCCCCTCTCCTCCATTGGTGATTATTCTCCTCTAGTTCTAGCAAGATTTAAGGTGGGTTTTCTTCTTTTCTTCAATTTCTTGTGCTTTTATTCAATTCTCTATAGATCCATGAAGAATTAGAGTGGACCTAGTATGGATTTAATGTTTAATTGGAATTAAGCCATTGATCTAATGTTTGGATGGTTTAGGGTTCTTGATCTCATGTTTTGGTGAAGAATAAAGGAGATCCTTCATCTCTAAACCGTTGATTCTTTTATATCCGAACCAAATTAGGATTTTCTAGGTTTTATTGTGATCTTGAGGATTTGAGGATACCATTATTATTAATTCTTGAATCTAGAATATCTAGTGAACCCTAGTAGCCATGAGATCTAAATTTGGATCATTCTTTCCTCTTTTGTTTATTCTTTGGGTTATGTGATTGATTCTTGTTTTTCTTGGATGGTTAATGGCTTCAAGGAGGTGAATCTAAAGGCAAGGGTAAAGATCAAGTAGGCGAGTGATCCAAGAAATTCGATCTCACCAAGTTTGTGAGTGGGAAATTGTTTAATTCATGAGCTATGGTCATGCTTGTTTGAATACCTAATTATATACATTCTTGAATAGTGAATTTCATGTTTCAAAGGTTTCTTGAGATGTTTTCATGAAACTTTGAATAATGATGATTTATGTTTTGGTTTATTTCTTGATTGAAGACATTGATCATCTATACTTCTTGATTTATGATCCGATGTACTTTTGATTAAGGTTGTTGATCGTTTATACTTATGGTTCGTGATTTGATTTACTTTTTCGATTATGATTAATGATCTTTTATTATTCTTAAGGGATGAAATCCTTATGTCTTGAAATGCATATTTTCAAAGTAATGTCAAAGGGTTAATGTTCTTAACATAAGGACCCAAGAAAGGACCTAAGAGAATCAAAATGGATTTATTGGTGATGAAACTTTATTTGAAAGGTTATTCTTTGCGATGATGTCGTATTTGAAATGTGTTTTCAAAGAATACTTTTATGATGATTTTCTTGATGAATCCAATATCATTGTCGATGTTTACTCAAGAATTCACTTTCGAATTGAGAGTTGTATCTATGATCATTTGTGATCTCTTGACGAGATTTATGATAATATATTGATGTCTTCATATTATTATCGTGATGTGTTCATAATGAGCCTACGTGCAGGATGAATATCCCAAATGTTTCGATGGTGACATTGGGGGGATCCCCGTCTTCTGCAGAAGCGAGTCTCCACGGACCGACCTAGTTGGGGTGGCGTGGGGTACTCGGCTGACTAGCCCTTAAAGGAGGTGCGTAGAGAACCTAAAGGTGCTGTGTTGGGTCCCCGGAGTCACCACACATGATTCCAACGGCCAACACCAAGATACGCGCATCCTGGTGGTTCCTGACCTAGCCACGGCCATGGTTAGTGATGGAGGGTTTTCATAGGCTATTGATGATGCTATCGATAGAGGATTTCCGCATGTGTTGCACCATAAATCCTTGATTCAATGGGTTTGATCTTTTAACTAGTATTCTTAACTTGAATTTTCAGTATTGAATCTCTTTATAAATGATTTTCAGAGTTTTTGTGATCTCTTTCTTTGAGGAAGTTGGAAAGCTTCTTATATTGAAATGTGTACTTAAAGCATTTTGTAAGTTGTTGGTTGTTAAAAATTTACGTATGTTTTCGGCATATCATTTGTTACACTTATATGAGTTATAGCTCCATGTTCCCCTCACTGAGTAAGTTAGTTACTCACCCATTCTTCTTCCCTTCTTTTCAGGTGTTAGCACGGCAGTAGAGCGTGAGACGTGATAGTGCTTGACAGATTTATTCTTGCATTTACCTTTAAGTAGTGTATGATTCATAAACATTGTTGTCATTCATAAGATGGATCCACAAGAACCTATGTTTTCGTATTTCCATTTTGGTCTTGGATAATCTTGATTGGTTTAGTTAGAACCTTAGGTTGTATGAGCTTTACACCCAGTGTTTGGGGAGACTATAATTGTATTCATAATCATTGATGTTGTGATGTCCGGGAATATATATACCTGGTGTGAGTATGTTGATCTTGTACATGGTTGTGGTTGAATAGCTTAGATTTAGAGTATTATGGTTCTGATGTTAATATTATACAAGTAACGGGTTAGCCTTGCGGCGATCTAGGGTTGAGGCAGGTGCCTGACCTCCCCCGGGTTGTCGTGGCGGTAGTGTCATGGGTCGGGACCCGAGGGTCAGGGCGTGACAAAATTTCTAATCAGGGAATCGAAGTGGACAGAGCAAAGATTGAAACGATAGAGAAACTACCACTACCGGCCAGTGTCAAGGCAATTCGTAGTTTCCTGGGGCATGCAGGGTTCTATCGCCGTTTCATCAAAGACTTCTCCAAGATCACTCGACCGCTAACCAAACTCTTAGAAAAGGACGTCCCTTTTGAGTTTACTGATAAATGTCTATCTGTTTTCGGCGTACTAAAAGAGAAACTCACTCAAGCACCCATCCTTATCACACCCGATTGGAATCTTCCCGTTGAGCTTATGTGTGATGCCAGTGATCACGCACTAGGGGCTATATGCTGGGACAAAGAAAAGACAAGCAGTTCCAGCCAATTTATTATGCAAGCAAGACCTTGACAAGTGCTCAGGAGAATTACACAACTACCGAGAAAGAACTACTAGCTGCAGTCTTTGCGCTTGATAAATTTAGGCCCTATCTAATCTTGTCTCAAGTAATTGTCTTTACAGACCACTCGACCCTTCGTTATTTAATGAGCAAAGCCGATGCTAAACCAAGACTAATTCATTGGGTTTTTTTCTTGCAGGAATTCGATGTGGAAATCAAAGACAAGAGAGGTGTAGAGAATCTAGCAGCAGATCATTTATCCCGTCTGGAAGGGTTAGAAGACGACAAGGCTACAGGTTATAAAATTAATGACTCATTTCCTGAAGAGCATCTATATGGAATGCAAGAGCTGACAGCATCGGATACCCCATGGTTTGCAGACTTTGCAAACTATCTCTCGGGCAAGGTTCTTCCCAAGGGGCTCACATTTCAACAGAAGAAGAAGTTTTTCGCAGACCTGAAAATTTTCCTTTGGAAAGACCCGTACCTGTTCTGAATATGTGCAGACCATGTAGTGCGACGATGTGTATCACGAGAAGAAGGATGGAGCATTCTGACTCACTACCACTCGGGGCCTACTGGGGGTCATTATGTAGCAGGCCGAACTGCAGAGAAAGTCTTGCCTACAGGTTTTTACTGGCTAACACTATTTAAAGATGCTCACCAATTCATCCAAAGTTGTGATAAATGCCAAAGGGCAAGAAATCTATCCAGGCGGGACGAGATACCCCAAAATCCAATTCAGTTCTGTGAAGTATTTGATGTTTGGGGCATTAATTTCATGGGGCCATTTCCTAGCTCAAATGGAAACCGATACATTCTAGTCACCGTGGATTATGTGCCCAAGTGGGTTGAGGCACAAGCTCTAAGCACAAACGACGCTAGAACTGTAGTGAGATTTCTCAAACGGTTGTTGGCCCATTTCAGCACTCCTAGGATCATCATTAGCTATAGAGGAACTCACTTTGGTAATGTACAACTGGACAAGGTCCTGAAACGATATGGAGTTAACTATCGCTTAGCCACCTCGTATCACCCACAAACAAGTAGCCAAGTCGAGGTTACAAATAGAGAGTTGAAGAGAATTCTAGCTAAATCAGTGGAGCACAATCGGAAGGATTGGTCTGAATGTTTAGATAACACAGTCTGGGCGTATCGGACGGCCTACAAAACCCCAGTGGGAACAACACCATACAAGCTAGTTTATGGGAAATCCTGTCACTTGCCAGTGGAGCTCGAGCATAAGGCTTGTTGGGCGATTAAGGCAATGAATTTTGATCCTATTCAAGTTGGGAGTCAAAGAATGCTACAATTAAATGAATTAGACGAATGGAGGTTGCGGGCATACAAAAATTCAAAGATCTATAAAGAGAGGATGCGTCGGTGGCATGATAAGCACATCAAATTGCAGAAAGAAGTCAAGGAAGGAGACTCAGTATTACTTTTCAATTCTCGCTTGAGATTATTCCCAGGGAAGCTTAAATTGAGGTGCTCGGGACAATACCAAGTGACTAAGGTATCATCTTATGGGGCTATTAAAATCACGCACCCAGAAAAATGAACATTTAAGGTGAATGGGCACAGGTTGAAGCGATATTTTTCAGGAGAAGAAGTAGTTGCAGGAAAAGAGGTATTCATCCTTCAGGAACTACCTTGAGAATCAGGTACGTTGAGCTAATGACGTAAAACAAGCGTTTCTTGGGAGACAACCCAAGTAATTACATTAATTTCGTAGTAAGTTTTTATTTCTGCAATAATAACTAGCATGAGTAGGCGACTTTGCGGTAATTCAATCGTTGTTGCATTTTCATTGTACATTGTTGGTGTTTTATGGTAATTATACGCGTGTGGCATGATCTAGGATGTTTTAGATGTTCTAAGTAAAGGATTCGGCCTTGTACTTCTTAGTTTCGTTTTGCTTTGAAAATCCACAAGGGCGAGGCACAAGGGGGTGTGAGTGCCCCTGTGCCTTACTGAAAATTGAGAAAAACAAGAAACAGAATAGCACAAGGGTACTCACACGCCCCCTGTGGCTTTCTGGCGTGAGTTTTTGGTCTCACAAGGGTGTGTGGACCATCCACAGGCCCGTGTGAGTGCCCACAAGGGCGTGTGAGACACTCACACGCCCATGTGGCCTATAAGGAAGTGAAAAGGGGCTTGAAAACTACATTCAAACCTTCGCGGCCTTTCTCCTTCCAATCCCTCCACACCAAAAGACCATTCTTTGGGCATCCAAAACCATTCCTCCATACATTTAAAGGATTTAAAGAGTTTGTCCGACAACAACACCAAGATTTCATTGTTAGTTTTGTCGGTAAGCTCTCACCCATACTAGGTCTTGCCATGATCTTTTATTTTGTTATTTCTTCATGAATTGGTGCTTATAGAATGTTTTCTTCTATAAAAACATTTAACATGCTTTTATTATGAGATTTGAGCATTTTTGTAGCCACATTGGACGGACCATACAAATTTAGCGACACCACATCAATGGCCATCTAGTGAGCACCACCATCAACACCAGCAGCACCAGCAGAGTTCCCTGACGCATGAGGCGTCTTTTAGTCATGCTATTTTTCTTTTCTGTACTTTCTATTTTAGTTTGCTTGTTAAGACTTTGTTTCTATATTTCTATCATTTTATTTTGTTGCTCTAGTGTATTTCGTTGTGTTCTTATCTAGTTTTGTTAAGCTTCATTGAACCTCCCTTAATCTGTGCAGATAGTCTTGAGAGTCTTGTGAAATGAGAATTGAGTCATGTACCCTGCCGCGTGATTAGGTCACACGGCCGTCTCACCTCCAAATGCCCGCTGAACCAAACACACCCTTGTACAAGATTCCACCAACTTTTTCACATGGAATTCAGGGAAGTATTATTTTTTTTATTTTGCACACCCTCACATGTTTTATTTTCAGAATTCATATTCTTATTGTGCTCGTATGTGTACATTGGGGACAATGTACATCTTAAGTGTGGGGGAGGGATCACTTTATACACCACTTTATTTTTTTTTTGGTTTTATTATATATGCTCATGCAACCTATGAAGGTTCACTTTAGGGTTAAGAGTTTGATTCTAGACTATAGGAGAACTTCGAACACTAGATTTCATCATGCTCTAGTTATCATCCAATTTTTTTTGAGAAATTTTTGTCCGATTGCCATTTATGCACTCTACTCACTCATTAGACCTATAGAAGCTCTAGTTTAATGTTTTGAGACTTGTTAGTAGTTGTTTTATTCAAACAAAAAAACAAAAAAAAAACAAAAGAGAAAATAATAATAATAATAATAATAATAATAATAACAATAATAATAATAATAATAATAATAATAATAACTTAGCAATTGTGAATTCTTTCTTGTATATAAGGGGTGAAAAGAGCTACTACCTTTGATTGTATGCAGCTACTCTCATAAGTTGGATACTAGTTATGCCCTAACGAGAGAAAGAGCTATCACAAGGGATGTGTGAAAGCTAGCACCCTCGGTAGAAAGAGCTACCATCTCTAAAGTGTGAAAGCCACTGGGGAAGCCGCCTGAGAAAGGGCTACCTTGGAGATTGTGTGCAACTACTACTCTTTTTTTTTATTTTGCTTACGACATAAGTCTCGCACAATAAAAACTTCGAGTAGTGGACATAGTGTCGACATGATTTGAGTTATTTCTTGACACACACACGCTTTTGGATTCCTTTTTCTTTCTTTTCATTGGATTGTTTTCTAGAGCGTTGATTAAACCATTTGGTGTTAAATAGGTTCCTTCTTGGTTATAGAATCGTATTCTTGCACTCTCTAGTGAACCTGAGGCCAAGCACTTACTCATTCTTCCCTTGTAATGAATGTTTAGATTGCTTGAGGACAAGCAAAGGCTTAAGTGTGGGGGAGTTTGATAAGTGCTTGTACACATATATTTTATAACATCATGTTGCATGCATTGAACATCATTTTTATCAAGTTGTATCACAAATAAGGTGTATTTTGTGTTCTTTGTGCACACAGGGCATTGGAGGTGCGAAATATAGGAAATGAAGCAAAGATAGGGAGTGATGGCACTTTTCAAGACCAAAAATAGAAGCTGTGCTCGCATACGTGGAGGTGTTGCCAACTTTCGGAGGAGTTCAAGTAATCACATGAACAGGAAGGGCACAAAGACAATAGTACGTCTATGTCCCAGCTTTTGCGCACAAATAGGGGAAGGTTTTGAAGGTTTCAAATGACAGAAAGCCACACACCCTACCACACGGGCGTGTGCTCGACCGTGTGGACTCGAAGAATGAGTTTTGGAAAAATCACCGTAGCAGTTTATTGAAGCAAAATCACAGTTTACGAAAGTGTGAAAATTTCACACGGTGTGTGGCTACAGTACACGGACGTGTGAGTGCCCGTGTGAAGAACGATTTCAGTTTATAAAAACCGCCTTGTTATAATTTTAAGGGATCTTTTCGGCTACTTTTAAGAGGCAAGGCAGCTAGGGCTTGGAGAGAGCCCTTTGCGGCTTCGGGAAGCTTTCCTCACCAACATGGATCGAGTCCTTCTCCGTCATAGCATCAAGGAAGCCACCCGCAACCTAGCTTCGGAGTGGATTCAATCCAGACGTGGAAGTTACCCATCAAGACCATCATCACGGATTTAGGAGGGATATTTTCTATGGGTTGTAAACTTGTTTGTCATTTTTTATTTGCTTTGTGACTTTCCATGGAGAGCTAAACCCTTAGAGGGTATTCCGACATGTAAGCCCTAGGATTCATATTTTCATTAGATTTACATTGTGTTTCTATTCGAATTTACTACATTCAGTTTTGCTCTTGAGTTCTTAATGCTTGCTTGTACTTTTGATTCTATTATTAATTGCCTTGCATGTTTTATTAAATCTAGTGAAGAGAGAGATCACCGCTAGGTTTAGAATTACCAAGAGTAAAGAGGGTTGAGAGGGTGAGCCGTGAGATAGCGGAGTGTCCCCTTTCCCTTCCGATAGATATTTCCTATCTCCATACTCCCTAAGTGTCAAGCAACCATATGTGGTGTGAGGCGTCGAGAGAATTCTCCGCCGGGACCACGTAGGGGGTTAGGGATTGATGGTCGCAGCGCGCATCGCTAAAAAGCGGGCACACGGCTCCCCGTCGCAAGTGCACGGGTCGTCAAGTAATACCTCTTGCGCGAGCACGAGAGGGTCGTATTCCCTAGGGTACTGTAATCTACTATTACTTCCTCTTAGTTTAGCTGTTTAATCTGATCAAACAAGGGTTTTGTTATAATAAAACTAAGTATGAAAACAAATCAATAAAAGTGATCAAGCCACCAACAAACAATAAGCATGTAGATGGAAAACAAGTATCACAAATAAGGCCCCAGGCAAGGATTCCCCCGGGAAGAACACAAGTATGGATGATAAAATAAATAAATAATGCATGCATGGTTTGTAACAAGTTGGTCCGTTTAGACTCGGAAGTCGACTGCCCCAGAACCTACGTAGTGTAGCCCTAATCCAACACAAGTTCCTTTGTCCAAAGGATACTCACACAATGTCATTGGGATTAAGGAACCTTGGTTAGAGTTATCTATAAACAATTTCGCTAAGATAAACTCTACAACCTACGGGAGGCTACCGGCACCCGGAACCTCCGGTGTACCGGTACAATGAATCCCTCTTCATACTAAGTGGATCTAATGCAAGAGCGCACCTCGCACAACCAAGCACAATCAATAAGATGAAATGCAGAGTTATCATGCAAATCACTACAATTAAGTACACAAAGTATGAAACCAAATGACAAACCATGCATTCATTGAATTAAAAGTACAACATCCAATACAAGTATTCCTCCAAAGGTTCACCGGTTGCCAGGGGGCCTTGAGATTTTTAGTTCGACATGAATAATAAGGAAAGTTCAAACAATAAAGAGTACATCAACAAAAGCACTAAGAACTCCCTCTTGAGAGTGTCGACTAGGTTTGATGATTAAACTTGCCGAATCCGCGTCGGCAAGCACTAGGATGAAGATCTATGCGTTCTTCCCTCTTCTCCCACTTGATTCCACTCCAAAATAACCTCCTCCGATGAATATTTGAGCGTGGGGGTGCTTGGAGGCATCGGTGGCAAGATATCCCTCGAAAAAACCCTAAAAACCCTTTTAAACCCGATCTGTGTGCGGCCTGGTGTGCGGGCACACCCTTCTGCCAAGGGTGTGCACACAAGCCCACACAGGGCCTTAAAACGGGCCTGAATAGGCCCGTTTCATGTAGGAGTGTCCGAATGACGTTCGGAGCTCGTTTAACCTTCGTTTCTTCGCTCCTTGGTCTCGATTTTCATGCTACAAATGCTTCTCCTACCATAGACAGCTCATAGATGCCTTGAAATAGAAAAACATGAAAAACACATCAAAGGGCACCGGTTTCATTCAAAGAATGCATGAAAGTACAAGCAAAACACATCTCGACACTTATAAGGGATCTTTCACCTGGAGGCAGGGTTGGATCTAATTTTAGGAATTGATTATATCTTTGGGATCCCTAGAGTTTTAAGAAGTCATATGTGGTGTGAGATGTCGAGAGAATTCTCCGCCAGGACCTCGTAGGGGACTAGTTATCGGCAACTTGGAGGCATGGGCCGTTATACCATAGGATACCCACGACTCATTGCTTTCGTCTATAAACACTTGTAATCTACATTTAACACCCGAATCCTAGGGGAAGCATTGTCCGGATACCTCACTTTTATTGATTGATAACTCCCTCTCCTTTCAGTCCCTGTGCACTTGTAGTGACACTCTTAGGCTAAGCCATTAGATCATCACACACTACACTCATTAGGCTAGATAACAAAAAAGGAGCAACTACTAATACTCCTGTTCCATGTGGTTCGACAACCTGACCCTTTGTGGTCTACTTTATTACTTGATGACCCGTGCACTTGCGGTAACGTAAGGGGTTGACACATCACCCTGTGTTGCGGAATAAGCAATCAAATATCATTCAATAAAAGTGGGGTATCCGGACAATGCTTCCCCTAGAATTCGGGTGTTAAATGTAAATTACGAGTGTTTCTAGACAAAAACAATGAGTAGTGGGTATCCTAAGGTATAACGGCCCCTGCCTCCAAGTCGCTGATAACTAGTCCCCTACGATGTCTCGGCAGAGAATTCTCTCGACGCCTCACACCACATATGACTGCTTAAAACTCTATGGATCCCAAATATATAACCAATTCCTAAAATTAGATCCAACCCTGCATCCAGGTGAAAGATCCCAAACCCCTTACGAGGTCCCGGTGTAGAATTCTCTCAATGCCTCACACCACATATGGTTGCTTAAGACTTAGAGAATATGAAGATAGGAAATATCTATCGGAAGGGAAAGGGGACACTCCGCTATCTCACGGCTCACCCTCTCTACCTTCTTCACGCTTGGTAATTCTAAACCTAGTAGTGATCTCTCTCTTCACTAGATTGAATAAAACAAGCAAGGCAATTAACAATAGAATCAAAAGCACAAGCAAGCATTAAGAACTCAAGAGCAAAACTCAATGTAGTAAATTCGAATAGAAACACAATGTAAAGCTAATGAAAATATGAATCCTAGGGTTTACATGTCCAAATACCCTCTAGGGGTTTAGCACTCCATAGAGAAAGCTACAAAGAAAATAAAATAATGATAAACAAGTTCACAAGCCATAGAAAATAAACCCCTTAAATCCGTGATGATGGTCTTGATGGGTAGCTTCCACTTCTGGATTGAATCCACTCCGAAGCTAGGTCGCCGGTGGCTTCCTTGATGCTTCGACGGAGGAAGAATCGATCCAAGTTATTGAGGGAAGCTTCCCGAAGCCGCAAAGAACTCTCTCCAATCCCTATGTGTCTTGCCTCTTGAATGTAGCTGAAAAGATCCCTTAAAATTATAACAATGCGGCTTTTATAAACTGAAATCGGGGCTTCAAACGGGCATCGACACGGGCACTCACACTCATGTGTACTGTAGCCACATGCCCGTGTGAAATTTCACACGGGCGTGAACAGTACTTTGCTACAGTACTACTACAATAAATTGCTGCAGCGATTTCCCCCCAAACTCATTCTTCGAGTCCACACGGTCGAGCACACGCCCGTGTGGTAGAGTGTGTGGCTTTCTGTCCTTTGAAACCTTCAAAACCTTCTCCTATTTGCGCAGAAGCTGAGACATGAACATACTACTGCCTTCGTGCCCTTCCTGTTCATGTGATGACTTGAACTCCTCCGAAAGTTGGCAACACCTCCATGGATGCGAGCACAACTTCCATTTTTGGTCTTGAAATGTGCCATCACTCCCTATCTTTGCTTCATTTCCTATATTTCAGACCTCCAAATCCCTGTTTACACAAAAGAACACAAAATACACCTTATTAGTGATACAACCTGATAAAAGTGATGCTCAATGCATGCAAAGTGATGTTATAAAATATATGTATACAAGCACTTATCAGATAATAAAATAGAAAGATAATGCATGCATGGTTTCCAACACGTTGGTCCGCCTAGACTCTGAAGTCGACTACCCCAGAACCTCCGTAGGGTAGCTCTAATCCAGTACAAGTCCCTTCATCGTAAGGATACTCACATGATGTCATTGGGCATAGGGCGTCTCGGCTAGAGTTATCTAAGAGCAATTGTACTAAGATAAACTCTACAACCTACGGGAGGCTACCGTCACCCGGAACATCCGGTGTACCGGCACAATGAATCCCTCTTCTAACATTCTTTGACCTAATACAAGCAAGCATCCCGCCAAACAAGGATCATTCATAATCAATGCTACGGGAACCATCAAGTGTAGAATGAACGTGAAATAAGAATGAAAGAAACCAAGCAACACAATCCATGCATTCATTTGATTAGATAAAAATCATCCCATACAAGTGCTCCTCCCAAGGTTCGACGGTTGCCTGACGGCCTTGGCAGGTTTAGTTCGACATGGTAAGCAAAGGAAGTTCACACAATATAAGATACATCAAAATTAAACACAAACTCCCTCTCGAAGATGTCGACTAAAGGTGATGAGGTAACTCGCCGAATCCGCGTCAGCAAGGCCTAGGATGAAGATTTGAGCATATCAGTCTTTGGAGGCACCGGTGGCAAGATGCTCAAAAGAAAACCCTAAAATGGGTTAAATACTCGATTGTTGTGCGGCCGCACACCAGGCGCACACCCCTCTGCCAGGGGTGTGCTGGCGGTGCACATCCGGTACACAGGCCCTAAAATGGCCTTTATCGTATAGGGGCGCTCGGATGCCAACCGGAGCTCGTTTAACCTTCGTGTCTTAGCTCCTTGGCCTCTATTTTCTTGTTATAAGCGCTCCTCTCAAAGTAGATGGCCCGTAGATGTCCTAAATTAGAAAAACACGAGAAACACATCAAAGGGCTCCGGTGTTTGTCAATTAATACATGAAAATACAAGTAATTTACCTTTACAAAACGGTGTATCTAGACACTTATCAAACTGCCCCCCCCCACTTGAGGGTTTGCTTGTCCCCAAGCAAACAAACATGAATAACAAGAGGAATTAATAAGTGGCTAAATGTACAACCTCCGGCTCAAATATAAGTATGCAATAGCAACTGTAAAACTCTAGATGCTAAGCTGCAACCATAAAAGAAATTTTGAAACATTCATTCGGCAAGTTGATGTTGTGTGTGTGGAACCTTCTTCACCTGGGTTCTTGTAGCCTAGATAAGAGAAAATGACACCCTAAGGACCACTTCTTAAAGCTCATCGCACCACTTACAGCAGTAACGGACCTTGAAATGGTAGGGACCTAATGAATTCACAAGGCACTTCTGTCTCTCGTCTATACGCAATTGGCTTATTTCTCTTTTTTATTTATTTATTTATTTTTAACTAACATGAACTGTAGTCTTCATTTTAGAAGCGTAAATATGCCAATCAGGCACCAAAAACCCAACTTATTTAGAAGATTACAAGTTCACATGAACATGCTCGTGCTTTTCTAGCTTTTGGCTTAGGAAACACTCTTTTGAGGAGCCTGAAATCTATGTTAATTTGCTATTCAAGTAGAGGAGCATTGTCATTCTTATTGCTATACAAAACTCTTTTTATGACCATACTTTATTTCCCTTTTTGCCAATTTAAGAGAGAGACAGAAGTCCTCAGACAACTCATTAGGAAGAAGCCTAACACGTCAAGGTACGGTATCACTAAAATGGGTTAGCTACTAGAGGGTCACGAAGGTTATCATTTAACGTAACCTAGGTGTCCAAGGTCCAAGCTAAAAGGTATGTGGTGGAATGCCGTCAATGATTAAAATTCATTAAGTACAAGGTTGTGTGCAATAGTGATGCGTCTCCGCAACAACACAACAGGGTGATGTGTGTCAACCCCTTGCGTTACCGCAAGTGCACAGGTCGTCAAGTAATAAAAGTGGACCCAAATGGTCGGGTTGTCGAACCACAGGGAACAGAAGTACTAGTAATAGCCCCTCTTTTGTTATTTAGCCTAATGAATGTAGTGTATGATGATCTAATGGCCAACACTAAGAGTGTCACCACAAGTGCGCAGGAAATAAAAGGAAAAGAGTTCTCAATCAATAAAAGTGAGGTATCCGGACAATGCTCCCCCTAGGATTCGGGTGTTGGATGTAGATTACAAGTGTTCTAAACGAAAACAATGAGTCGTGGGTATCCAAAGGTATAACGGCCCCTGCCTCCAGGTCACCGATAACTAGTCCCCTACGAGGTCCCGGCGGAGAATTCTCTCGACGCCTCACACCACATATGACTGCTTAAAACTCTAGGGATCCCAAAGATATGACCAATTCCTAAAAGTAGATCTAACCCTGCCTCCAGGTGGAAGATCCCTAACCCCCTACGAGGTCCCGGCGGAGAATTCTCTCGACGCCTCACACCACATATGGTTGCTTGACACTTAGGGAATATGGAGATAGGAAATATCTGTCGGAAGGGAAAGGGGACACTCCGCTATCTCACGGCTCACCCTCTCAACCCTCTTTACTCTTGGTAATTCTAAACCTAGCGGTGATCTCTCTCTTCACTAGATTGAATAAAACATGCAAGGCAATTAATAATGAAATCAAAAGCACAAACAAGCATTATGAACTCAAGAGTAAAACTCAATCTGATAAATTCGAATAGAAACACAATGTAAATCTAATGAAAATAAGAATCCTAGGGTTTACATGTCCGAATACCCTCTAGGGGTTTAGCTCTCCATGGAGCGAGTCACAAAACAAATAATAAATTCAGAAATAAGTTCCAAAGACATAAAGAATAACCCCCTTAAATCCGTGGTGATAGTCTTGATGGGTAGTTTCCACGTCTGGATTGAATCCACTCCGAAGCTAGGTCGCCGATGGCTTCCTTGACTCTATGACGGAGGAGGAATCGATCCAAGTTGGTGAGGAAAGCTTCCCAAAGCCGCCAAGAACTCCTTCCAAGCCCTAGCCGCCTTGTCTCTCGAAAGTGGCCAAAAAGATCCCTAAAAATTATCACAAGGCGGCTTTTATAATTTGAATTCGGGGCTTTACGCGGGCATCCACACGGCCATCCATACGCCCGTGTGGAAATTCCACACGGGCGTGTGAAGCACTCTGCTACAGTACTGCTACAGTAAATTGCTACAGTGTTTCGCTACAGTAGATGCTACAGTGATTTTTTTCCGAAGTCTTCCTTGGAGTCCACACGGTCGGGCACACGCTCGTGTGGTAGGGTGTGTGGCTTTCTATGCTTTGAAATCCTCAAGAACTTTCTTCTGCTTTGTACGGAAGCTGGGACATGGGCGTACTACTGCCTTTGTGCCCTTTCGGTTTGTGTAATGACTTGTACTCCTCCGAAAGTTGGCAACACCCCCATGCATATGAACACAGCTTCTGATTGTGGTCTTGAAACGTGTCATCACACCCTATCTTTGCTTCTTCCTGTATGTCATGTCTCCAAAGCCCTGTTTGCACAAAAGAACACAAAACACACCTTGTTAATGCTAAAATCTGATAGAAGTGATGCTCAATGCATATAAACTGATATTATAAAATATATATAATCAAGCACTTATCAAATAGCTTAGCATCTATCATTGTCCTACTCTAATCTATACTTAAGTATCATCACCATCATATGTTATAATCATACATAAATGTCATCAAAGTTCACCAAAACAGTCATACACAAGTAAGAAAAAAATTCAATGCTAAGAACCTATGTGCATACATGCCACCCCCCACTTTAAGTCGTACATTGTCCCCAATGTATATGATCAGCAGCTCAAAATATATGATAGGAAGCATAAAGCATCGATAAGGGGTTGGTGAACTTCCCTTAATCGGGTGGTAGCACGTTTTATGATAAACACAGTGATCATTGACCTTAAAATAGGACATTAGATCGAGACATCCATCATCATCACATGAAATTGATTAAAGAACTACTAACAAACAATAAAAAGTAGAATAATAGTTTGGAAGAGTTAGGCTCTTTCCAACTGACTACAAACACACTTGCAAGGAAAAAAAAAAAAAAAAAAAGAAAACTGCAATAGATAACAAGGGTCTCAAAGCCAAGTGTCCCAAGACTCGGTTGATGCTGGTGGTGCAGAGTTGGGTGGATGTGGAATCGGTGAAAAATCGGGACTCTAAAAGCTTAGATCGACAAAGTTTTTCCCCCCAAAATATGAAAGAAGATGGAGGAAAATAAGAAGGAAAAAGAAATGTGGTGAGGGAGCCAAGATGAGGAGGGTAGGGGCCGCCAAGTGCCCTAAAGGGTATCTGGCGGCCAGACCTGTGCGGGCTGGCTGCAGCCCGCACAGCCTTCTGGCTAGGCTTGCCAGAAGCCTGTGCGGGGCTGTGCGGCGGCACATGGGCAGCACAGCCCTCTCCAGAAATGCCGAATTTCAAATTTGTTCAAGTTTTCCAGACAAAAATTTATATCCCAATCATTTACCACCTTATAAAACACGATAATTTTGCCGATAAAAGTGAAAAACACGCAACATCAACCGAAATTACATCAAAATTTTAGAATGAAGCCCAAGTTTTCGAATTCAAAAAAATCAACAAAAACAAATTACTCAAACAAGAAAGTAAAACACAAACAAACCAACCAACCAACAAATAACTCAAACACAAATACAAAAATTAAGAAATGAACATGGGTTGCCTCCCATGAGTGCTTGTTTAGAGTCATGAGCCTGACATCAATTTTCATGCTTCTTAAGGGGGGTCAAAGGAAGGGTTTGTACCTTGCTTCATGAAGAATGAAGTAGATGAACATGACTGACCAAAGTATGGCTTAAGGCGGTGGCCATTGACCTTGAACTGACCTTTCTCAAGATGATGGATTTCAAATTACTCCTTGTGGCGATACACGGGTGATGTGTATGTCCCCGACCATCGGGACTTGAGTTTCCCAGGGAATAAACGAAAACGGGAGTTGTATAGGAGGACCTAATCCCCTTCTGTAAACTGCTCATCTTGCTTAATCCTCTGGTC
Organism: Dioscorea dumetorum; assembly: GCA_902712375.1. Taxonomy (NCBI): domain Eukaryota; kingdom Viridiplantae; phylum Streptophyta; class Magnoliopsida; order Dioscoreales; family Dioscoreaceae; genus Dioscorea; species Dioscorea dumetorum. The sequence continues at coordinate 138,882 of CACTHL010000882.1, read as the reverse complement.
GTGATATTTATTGCTCTTTCCTTGTATATACGCGAGTTCTCATAAGCAAGGGTCCTCCATTCATCAAGTTCATTTAGTTGCAGTCTTTTTTCTCCCCCATCGCATGGAAATCAAAATTTAAGACTTTAGTTGCCCAATACGCCTTATGTTCGAATGCTACCAGTAGGTGACAAGCTTTGTTGTACACAAGGCGACAAGGGCTACTCCCGGTGGGTGATTTGTAGGCCGTTCTATAAGCCCACAAGGCGTCTTCTAGTTGGTCGGGCCAACTTTTCCGGTGATAAGCCACGGTTTTCTCCAAGATTCTCTTGAGTTCTCGATTGGAAACTTCAACTTGACCACTAGTCTGGGGGTGATAAGCAGTTGAAGTATGATGTCAGACTCCGTATCGCTTTAGGAGTTTTGCGAATAGGGAATTGCAAAAATGTGTTCCCCGATCGCTTATAATTGTTCGTGGAGTTCCAAACCGGGAGAATAGCTTATTCAAGAATTGGACTACGGATCTTGCATCATTCGTTGGTAACGCCTAAGCCTCCACCCATCTGGAAGCATAATCTACTCCTACCAAAATGAATTTGTTACCACACGAAGTCGGAAATGGGCCCATGAAATCTATCCCCCATACATCGAAAACTTCACACACTTGGATGGCATTTTGAGGCATTTCACAAGTTCGGACGTGGTACTGAGTATCCTGAAACAGCGTTGGCCAATAGAAACCAACATCTAATACCTTTCTTCCTGTGCGGTTAGCATTATAGTGGCCTCCAGTGGGTCCTCCATGACAATGCTTAATAATATCCTGGCTTTCTGCTTGGAATACACAATGGCGAACCACTTGATCAGCACATATTCGAAACAGGTAGGGATCTTCCCACATGTGGTGCTTGAGGTCTGTGAAGATTTCTTCTTTTGTTGGGACGTGAGCTTTTTTGGGATGATACCTGCAGCTAAATAATTAGCAATAACTGCAAACCAAGGTATATCATCATCTTGTTTCACTTGGATGTGGTATAATTGTTCCTCGAGGAATGAGTCATTGGTCTCATACTCCTGAGTTGTACATGCGTCAGTTCTTTCCAAACGGGGAGAGGTGGTATGCAGCCAAATTTTCAGCCCTCCTTTTATCCTTAATCTCCAAGTTGAACTCTTGTAACAAAAGTACCCAACGAATTAGGCGCGGCTTTGCATCCATCTTGCTCATGAGGTAACGTAGAAATGAATGATTTGTAAACACAATGACCTTCGATAGCACCAGGTATGACCGAAACTTGTCAACTGCGAATACTACTGCGAGGAGCTCCTTTTCAGTGGTCATCTAATTCTCTTGGGCCCCGACGAGAGTCTTGCTCGCGTAGTAGATAGGATGAAAATGGTTGTCCTTTCGTTGACCTAACACTGCGCCCACTGCATAATCACTCGCGCCACACATTAACTTGAATGGTTCATTTCAATCTGGTGTAACCATGATAGGGGCTTGAATCAATAAATTTTTAGGGTAGTAAATGTGGAAGTTCGACTCTCTTTACTTCTCTTGTGCTTTGTTTCTTGTGTAGAAGTTGTGTGTTTAAGTTTTTGTCGAGTTTTATTTTTTTATTGATATCTTAGTTAAGGTCTTTTTGAGAGGTTAATAGATGGAGGAAAAGTGTTTTAAAAGGTGTAAGCAAGGAAGGGATCTTGTGGGCACTTAGTGTGCCCGCAAGGAGCCAAAAAAGGGGCCTTGCGGCCTCCCATGCACCCGCATGGGAGCCCGCAAGGACCGCAGGCCAGAAGACCATGCGGGCTCCCATGCGGGCGCATGGGAGGCCGCATGGCTTCCAAGATGAGGCCTCACGGCCTCCCTTGCGCCCGAAAGGGAGCCCGCGAGCCCTCCCGCGCTTGGGGCCCTATATATACGGATTTGAAACTCAAAGGGCCTTTATAAGACCCCATTTCCCTCTCTTTTTCTCCCCATCTTGAATCCTCATTCTCCCCTCCATTAGATCTTCATTCTTCAGCTCCATAAAGAAGAAAGGTGTTGATCTTCCCCTCTCCTCCATTGGTGATGATTCTCCTCTAGTTCCAGCAAGGTTTGAGGAGGTGGATCCAAAGGCAAGGGTAAAGATCAACTATGTGAGTGATCCAAGTGTTCGATCTCGCCAAGTTTGTGAGTGGGAATTGTTTAATTAAAGAGCTATGATCATGCTTGTTTGAATGTCCAATAATGCATACCTTGAAATGAGAAATTCTTGATTTCAATGGATTCTTGAAGTGTTTCTTGAAAACTGAAATTATGATGCTATATGATCTTCTTAATTCTTGATTTCATTTTAATGGACTCATGAGATGATTTCCTTGAGATCTAGAAACTATGATATTTATGATCTCGCTTAACTATTGATTCTATTACAAAAGGCTCATGAGATGATTTCCTTGAGGCCTAGAAACCATGATAGTTTATGATCTGGTTAAATTCTTGATTATTTATATTTCATGAGGATTGGAAAATCCCATGGTTTGAACTACATGTTTTCAAGATTTGTGAATTTGAGAATTCGATGTTCTTGTTATTTTGACCGAATAAGGGTCTATGTAAACCAAATTGAGATTCTTCACGACGTTATCGTATTTGAAATGAGTTTTCAAAGAATACTCTTGTGTTGATATTCTTGATGAAAATGACATTATTGTCGATGCTTTCACACAAGGATTTACTCTTGGATTAAAAGTTGTATTTTATGGGAATTTGTGATCTCTTGATGAGATATATCATTTTATAATGATACGTTTATGATGAGCAAACTATTTGTGATCTCTTGATGAGATATATGATGTTATATTGATGTGTTCATGATGAGCTTACGGGCGGGATGGATATCCCAATTGTTTCGATGGTGACATTGGGGGGATCCCCGTCTTCTGCAGAAGCGAGTCTCCATGGACCGACCTAGTTGGGGTGGCGGGGGGTTCTCGGTTGACTAGCCCTTAACGGAGGCGCGTAGAGAACCTGAAGGTGCTGTGTTGGGTTCCCGGAGTCACCACATGGGCTTCCCAACGGCCAATGCCAAGATACGCGCATCTTGGTGGCTCTTGACCTAGCCACTGCCATGGTTAGTGATGGAGGGTTTTCATAGGCTGTTGATGATACTATCGATAGAGGATTTTCCGCATGTGTTGCACTATAAATCCTTATTTCGATGGGTTTGATCTTTTAACGAGTATTCTTAACTTGAATTTTAAGTATTGAATCTCTTTACAAATGATTTTCAGAGTTTTATTGATGCCTTTTTTTGATAAAGTTGGAAAGCTTCTTATATTGAAATGTGTATTGAAATCATTTTGTAAGTTGTTGGTTATTAAAGATATAGATATACATATATTTTCGGCATATCATTCGTTACACTTGGATGAGTTATAGCTCCATGTTCAATCCCTCACTGAGTAACTTAGTTACTCACCCATTCTTCTTCTCTTCCTTACAGGTGTTAGCACGGCAGCAGGGGTGAGACGTGATAGTGCTTGGCATCTATTCTTGTATTTACCTTTGAGTAGTGTATGATTCATAAACATTGTCGTCATCAATAAGATGGATCCACTAGGACCTATATTTTCGTATTTCCATTTGATCTTGTATAATCTTGTTTGGTTCAGTCAGGACCTTAGGTTGTATAAGGTTTACACATAGTGTTTGGGAGAGACTATGATTGTGTCCATGATCATTGATTTTGTGATTCTCAGGGATATATACCTGGTGTGAGTATATTGATCTTGTACAGGGTTGTGGTTGAATACCTTAGATTTAGAGTATTACTATTGTGATGTTAATATTGTACAGGTAACAGGTTAGCCTTGCGGCGATCTAGGGTTGAGGCAGGTGCCTCACATCCCCTGGGTTGTCGTGGCGGTAGTGTCATGGGCCGGGACCCAAGGGTCGGGGCGTGACAGTGAAGGCGGTAAGGCATTCAGGCATGAAATCGAAGGGGACGTCCTTCTCCAGTAGTTTAGTCAATGGTTTTGAGATCTTCGCACAATCCCTTATGAATCTTCTACAGAACCATGCATGGCCAAGAAAGCTTCTTATTGCCCGCACTGAAGTCGGTGGAGGAAGCTTCTTAATGGTCGTGATTTTTGTCTTGTCTACCTCGATCCCTTTCTTTGAGATTTTGTGCCCCAGAACTATCCCGTCCTTGATAATGAAATGATATTTTTCCCAACTCAAAACCAGGTTGGTTACATAACATCGAGCTAATACTCGCTCAAGGTTCTTTAAGCACAAGTCAAAAGAGTCACCATACACAGAGAAATCATCCATGAAGACCTCCATAGTGTCTTCAATCATGTCCTCAAATATGGTAAGTGTCATGATAAACGCCTAAGTATACGTATTTTATACGTATTAATTTGTATTATTTTATTATCTTTTTATGAGCCGATGCCCTTCTTATGGTCTAAATCTCTTTATTTTGTGTTGCAGACCCTAAATAAGCCAAAATGAGCTCAAGAACGTATTTGGGAAGAAATCCGTATCAAATACGATGTTTTCGAGTTTATATCACCGTAGAAGTACTGTAGAAGGATTACTGTAGCAGTTACTATAGCAGGCACTGTAGCATCGAAACGGGATTTTCTGGAAAAAGACTGGGGGCCTTGCGGGCAAGCATGCGCCCGCAAGGCAGCCCGTATGGATGCCCGAAAAAGAGGTTTCTAAAGGAAAGTTAGGGCATTCTTTTAGCGGGACATCATCTACTCTTCTAGGGCCGGCGCCCCACTTTCTTTGCCGGCCATTTCCGGCGATCTACGGCGCAATCTTCACCAAGAGGGAGGCACTGACACACCCTTGCGTGTGTACTCCGCAAGTGCACGGGTGTCGAAGTAATAAAGTACCCAAACGGGTGGGTAGTCGATTCCACAGGGAGTAGACGTAAGAACAATCACACTTTGTTAAGTAATCAAAGATAAACCAATTGTTGTTGTGAAAGAAAATGAAATAAGAAAGAAGTAGAAATAAAGAGCTGAAAAATAAAAGCTAGGGCGTAGAAATAGATCAATAAGAAGATGGGGTACTCGGACGATGCTCCCCCTAGAATCCTTATTTCAAGTGCAAGACTTCAAATACTCTTATTCAATAGAGATTTCAAGAGTCGTGGAATCCACAGATACAAGGTCCCAAATCTAAGGTCAACCTTGACTAGTCCCCTACGAGGTCCCGGCGGAGAAAAGACTCTCAACACCTCACACCACGTATGACTGCGCTATGCTCTAGGGATTCCAAGTGGTAAACCCTATTCCCAATTATAGATCAATCCCTTTGGTCCAGGCGAAAGATCCCTAATCACAAATAAGTCCCGGCGGAAAGGCCTCTCTCAACGTCTAAATCTCTTTAAGATCGAAGGTAATACTTGGAATAAGAAGGTAGGGAAAACCACACCGGAGGGGAAAGGGGACGTGTCGCTACCTCTCAACTCACCCTCTCAACCCTCTTCAATCTTGGTTGATCTAATCCTAATGGTGATGGTCACTCGTCAAAAGGATGATTGGATTAGCCCTCAACCCTAGTGTCACTCTAAGGAAGAAACAATTAAGCATACAAGATTGAAACTCAAATTCAAACTCAAATTGAATAAAAGCATTAAAGTCAATGAAACATAGGAAATCTAGGGTTTACAAGTCCAAGTACCCACTAGGGGTTTAGCCCTCCATGGAGCAATACAAGTTCATCAAACTAAATGAAGACAAGTGCAAGAAATCCATAAAGAAAACCCCCTTGAGCTTTGTGTTGATAGACTATGGGGACTTCTCCTTCTTCTCCAAAGAACTCCTGCCTCCAAGCCTAAGGCACACCTCGTCGGATCGAGTCGTCGAAGGCTCCCCCAATAGCTCTCCTTGGAAGGAATTGAAGATGAAATCGGTGAAGAAGCACCCCCAAAGTGTAGCAAGAACCTCCTGAACCCTAGCCATCACTCCCCCTCAAATTTGGAAGAAGATCCTTTAAATAACGCTTCAGAACGGCTTTATAATTGTCCATCTCGAGGATCCACACGGGCGTGTGGATAAGCCACACGGCTGTGTGGAAATTCCACACGCCCATGTGGATTTTCTGCCCTGTGGAAACTTCATACTAGTCCCCGATTTCGCCCGTTTCTTCTCCTGAGATCACATGGACGGACACACGCCCATGTGAAAGGTCATGTGGCATTTCTTGATGATGGGAAAACCTTGGAGATCTCTTGAAATCTTTGAACAAATCGGAACAAGCGAGCATGACTGCCTTCGTGTCCTTCTACAAGAGTTGTCTTGAAGTCTTTAGAAGTTGGCACATACCCCTCGTTGGAACCCGATTTGTGTCTTAAACTTCGTAATTGCACAAAAGAGCTCCACTTGGTACCATTATGACCTAATCTTGCCTTTATTTACGTACCATGTCTTCACAACCCTAATTGCATGAAAGAACACCAAAACACACGAAATTAGCAATAAAGCCTGAAAAATGTGATGCTCATGCGTGGAAAACATTTCCAAAATTATATACATGCAAGAACTTATCAGGCACACATCGAAGGAGAAGATTTGGAGAGAAGATCCAAGACATCAAGGTGTATTTTGAAGGTCTTCATCCATTCAAGGGTTTCCAAAGCTAGAGGGAGTGTTTCTTCCTTCTTTTCTTGTTTATTTGCTCCATGAACTTGTGTGAGTGTTCCTCTTTCATGAGGAACTAACTTATTTGTGGTTTGGACATGATGAACTCTAGGGGTGTTTGTTTGTAATTTGGATGATCATCCTTGTGATGTATTGCTGGATGTTGTATTTCTTTTATGGAATCTTATAGTTTGTGGTTCATGTTTAGTGTATTTTAATGCCTTGGTATGCATGAGAACTCGGTGTGCCAATTCTAGGAAATGCTAGGTTGCATGACCATTGCCCTAGTATTAGACTCACCAAGCTTGAAAGATATTCATGTATGAATACACCGTGACCATCGGGTATTTCGTACCCCTCCAACCATTATGGATGAACATAGATATTGTGTTTGACCCTAATTAGAGATTTACCTAAGTTTAATGCAATCATAGGAGGATTTGGGCGGATGTGATTCCGATCCAATACTTCTACCGGATTAGGGGTTGATCGCCGTGACCATCGGGGTTGAGCTACTTTAGGAGTCTCTTGGCCCAGCTACCATCTCAATATTTCATCCTAAATTCAGGACCTAATGACAACCCTAGGAGAATTTATTGTCCAAATCACCTCTTCGTGTGTTTGATTCTCCCTTGTTCGCTAAATGTGTGTAGTAGTAGCCCGGATTTCATTTTAATAGTTTTTTTATCATTTTGCAATCACTGTTTATCTTTTGAAGTGTTAGGCTAGGAAATAGACGAAAGGGGAGTAATAGTAGCTCCTTGGGCCCTTCGGAATACGACCCACTCGTGCGTGCGAGAGTGGTTTATTACTTGACGACCCCGTGCGCTTGCGGGATCACCACCATGTCACGGCCTCAAATATGGTAACTGCGGCACCTGACATGCACCATAGCGATAGGTCAGCCTTTCCTTACAAGAACAGTTAGTGAATCATGTTTGTATTACAAAGCACAGCGAAAATAAGAAGAAGCGAGCAAATCCAGAAAACCCCTCGGTACGAGAAACACGACGCAATGAAACCCATTTTGAGAGAGAAAAACATAAAACTCTCTTAGATTGAGAAATGTTTACAACCATGGCCAAAACCAACACCAAGTGACCTTGTCTTCTCAAAAAGACTCATTTGACCCTAATACAAGAGCTACCTCAAATCCAAGGTTGATTGAGCCCCATGCCCAATACAGGTCTGGCGTGAATTCCTTGACTTCACTTAGCTTGCAGTGTCCTCTGACTCGACTGTAGCTTTAACCAGCCACCCTTGGTCACGCGCGGTAATACCGTGTGCCATCCTCGCCCCTGGCTCGGCAACGCTCCCGGCCACGTGCCTACTTGCATACGCCTTCTTAAAGCCTTGTCAGATCCGGAATCAGCTGTCGGTCAACCGGCCTTGTCACGCCCCGACCCTCGGGTCCCGGTCCATGGCACTACCGCCACGACAACCCAGGGGAGGTCAACACCTGCCTCAACCCCAGGTCGCCGTAAGGCTAACCAGTTACCTGAACAATATTAACATTACCACAATAATACTCTAAATGTAAGGTATTCAATCACAACCCTGTACAAGATCAACAGACTCACACATATATGTACATATATCTTTGGAAATCACAACATCAATGATCATGGACACAATCATAGTTTTTCCCCAAACACTGGGTGTAAACTCATACAACCTAAGGTCCTGTCTTAACCAATCAAGATTATACAAGATCAAATGGAAATACGAAATTATAGGTCCTAATGGATCCATCTTATGCATGACTACAATGTTTATGATTCATACACTACTCAAAGGTAAATGCAAGAATAGATGCCAAGCACTATCACGTCTTACGCCCTGCTGCCGTGCTAACACCTGAAAAGGAGAGAAGAAGAATGGGTGAGTAACTAAGTTACTCAGTGAGGGGTTGAACATGGAGCTATAACTCATACAGGTGTAAAGAATGATATGCCGAAAACATATGTAAATCTTTAACAACCACAACTTACAAAATGCTTTAAATACACATTTCAATATAACAAGCTTTCCAACTTTCTCAAAGAAAGACATCAATAAAACTTTGAAAATCTTTTGTAAAGAGATTCAATACTGAAAATTCAAGTTAAGAATACTCGTCAAAAGATCAAAAGATCAAACCCATCGAAATAAGGATTTATAAAGCAACACATGCGGAAATCCTCTATCGATAGCATCATCAATAGCCTATGAAAACCCTCTATCACTAACCATGGCCGTGGCTAGGTCAAGAGCCACCAAGATGCGCGTATCTTGGCGTTGGCCGTTGAGTATCCCGTGTGGTGACTCCGGGATCCCAACACAGCACCTTCAGGTTCTCTCCGCGCCTCCTGTAAAGGGCTCGTCAGCCGAGAACTCCACGCCACCCCAAATAGGTCGGTCCGTGGAGACTCGCTTCTGCAGAAGACGGGGATCCTCCCCAATGTCACCATCGAAACATTTGGGATATCCATCCCGCCCGTAGGCTCATCATGAACACATCATGTATCTCATCAAGAGATCACAAATAGTTTGCCCGTAGGCTCATCATAAACGTATCATTATAAAATCATATATCTCATCAAGAGATCACAAATTCGCATAAAATACAACTCTTAATCGAAGAGTAAATCCTTTTGCGAAAGCATCGACAATAATGTCATTTTCATCAAGAATGTCAACACAAGAGTATTCTTTGAAAACTCATTTCGAATACGATAACATCGTGGAGAATCTCAATTTGTTTTACATAGACCCTTATTCGGTCAAAATAACAAGAACATCGAATTCTCAAATTCACAAATCTTGAAAACATGTAGTTCAAACCATAGGATTATCCAATCCTCATCAAATATAAATAATCAAGAATTTAACAAGATCATAAACTATCATGGTTTCTAGGCCTCAAGGAAATCATCTCATGAGCCTTTTGTAATAGAATCAATAGTTAAGCAAAATCACAAATATCATTGTTTCTAGATCTCAAGGAAATCATCTCATGAGTCTTTTGTAATAGAATCAATAGTTAAGCAAGATCATAAACATCAAGGTTTCTAGATCTCAAGGAAATCATCTCATGAGTCCATTAAGTTGAAATCAAGAATTAAAAGTATCATATAGTATCATAATTTCAGTTTTCAAGAAACACTTCAAGAATCCATTGAAATCAAGAATTTCTCATTTCAAGGCATGCATTATTAAACAAGCGTGATCATAGCTCAAGAATTACACAATTTCCCACTCAGAAACTTGGCGAGATCGAACACTTGGATCACTCGCCTACTTGATCTTTACCCTTGCCTTTAGATCCACCTTCTTGAAGCCATTAACCATCCAAGAAAAACAAGAATCAATCACATAACCCAAACAATCAACAAGAGAGGAAAGAATGATCTAAAATTAGATCTCATGGCTTCTAGGGTTTACTAAGTGTTCTAGATTCAAGAATTAACAATAATAGAATCCTTAAACCCATAAAATCAAAATGAAATCAAGAATTTCCTAATTGGGTTCGGATCTAAAAGAATCAAAGGTTTAGAGATGAAGGATCTCCTTCATTCTTCACCAAAACATGAAAACAAGGCTCCTATACCAATCAAACATAAGATCCATGGCTAAATTCCCATTTAAATAATAGATCCATACTAAATCCACACTAATTCTCCATGGATCTAAAGAGAAATAAATAAAAGAACAAGGAGTTGAAGAAGAGAATAAAACCCACCTCAAACTTTGCTAGAACTAGAGGAGAATCACCACCAATGGAGAAGAGGGGAAGATCAACACCTTTCTCCTTTCTTGGAGCTCAAGAATGAAGATCTAACGGAGGGGAGAATGAGGATTCAAGATGGGGAGAAAAAGAGAGGGAAATGGGGTCTTATAAAGGCCATTTGAGTTTGAAAACGGGTATTTATAGACCCAAAGCGCGGGAGGGCTCGCGGGCTCCCTTGCGGGCGCAAGGGAGGCCGCGAGGCCCTTTCCAGAAGGCCATGCGGGCGGCCATGCGCCCGCATGAGGGGCCGCATGGCCCCTTGCGGGCGGCCATGCACCCGCATGCGGGGCCGCATGGCCCCCTGCGGCCTCCCATGCGGCTGACACACCCTTGCGTGTGTACTCCGCAAGTGCACGGGTGTCGAAGTAATAAAGTACCCAAACGGGTGGGTAGTCGAATCCACAGGGAGTAGACGTAAGAACAATCACACGTTGTCAAGTAATCAAAGATAAACCAATTGTTGTTGAAAGAAAGTAAAATCAGAAAGTAGTAGAAATAAAGTGCTGAAAATGAAAGCTAGGTTGGGGAAATAGATCAATAAGAAGATGGGGTACTCGGACAATGCTCCCCCTAGAATCCTTGTTTCACGTGCAAGACTTCAAGTACTCTTATTCAATAGAGATTTCAAGAGTCGTGGAATCCAGAGATACAAGGTCCCAAATCTAAGGTCAACCTTGACTAGTCCCCTACGAGGTCCCGGCGGAGAGAAGACTCTCAACGCCTCACACCACGTATGACTGCGCTATGCTCTAGGGATTCCGAGTGGTAAACCCTATTCCCAACTATAGATCAATCCCTTTGGTCCAGGCGAAAGATCCCTAATCACAAATAAGTCCCGGCGGAAAGGCCTCTCTCAACGCCTAACTCTCTTTGAGATCGAAGGTAATACTTGGAATAAGAAGGTAGGGAGAACCACACCGGAGGGGAAAGGGGACGTGTCGCTACCTCTCAACTCACCCTCTCAACCCCCTCCAATCTTGATTAATCTAATCCTAATGGTGATGGTCACTCGTCAAAAGGATGATTGTATTAGCCCTCAACCCTAGTGTCACTCTAAGGGAGAAACAATTAAGCAAGCAAGATTGAAACTCAAATTCAAACTCCAATTGAATAAAAGCATTTAAGTCAATGAAACATAGGAAATCTAGGGTTTACAAGTCCAAGTACCCACTAGGGGTTTAGCTCTCCATGGAGCAATACAAGTTCATCAAAATAAATGAAGATAAGTGCAAGAAATCCATAAAGAAAACCCCCTTAGGCTTCGTGTTGATAGACTATGGGAACTCCTCCTTCTTCTTCAAAGAGTCCCTTCCTCCAAGCCTAAGGCCCACCTCGCCGAATCGAGTCGTCGAAGGCTCCCCCAATGGCTCTCCTTGGAAGGGAATGATGATGAAACCGGTGAAGAAGCGCCCCCAAAGTGTGGCAAGAACCTCCCGAACCCTAGCCGTCGCCTCCTCCCAAAGTTAGAAGCGATTCCTTTGATAACGCTTCGAACGGCTTTATAATTGGCCATCTCGAGGATCCACACGGGCGTGTGGATAGTCCACACGGCCGTGTGGAAATTCCACACGGCCGTGTGGAAATTCCACACGCCCATGTGGATTTTCTCGCCATGTGAAATCTTCATACCAATCCTCGATTTCGCCCGTTTCTTCTCCTCGAGGTCACATGGACGGACACACGCCCATGTGAAAGGTCAAGTGGCATTTCTTGATGATGGGAAACCTTGGAGAGCTTTTAAAATCTTTGAACCAATCGGAACGAGCGAGCATGACTGCCTTCGTGTCCTTCTACAAGAATTGTCTTGAAGCCTTTAGAAGTTGGCACATACCCCCTCATTTGAACCCGATTTGTGTCTTGACTTCGTATTTGCACAAAAAGAGCTCCACATAGCACCATTATGACCTAATCTTGCTTTTCTTCGCATAAACCTTCTTCACAACCCTAATTGCACGAAAGAACACAAAAACACACGAAATGAGAAATATAACCTGAAAAATGTGATGCTCATGCATGGAAAAACATCTCAAGTAATATGTACATGCAGGCACTTATCAAACTCCCCCACACTTAAGCTTTTGCTTGTCCTCAAGCAAAATTTATACAATGAAAACCACAAGTAGAGTGATATAAGTGCTTAGCCTTAAGTTCACCAAAAAGTATGTAAGAAGAGCATTCTTAAACAAAGGAACAATTTGCAACATAGAAAGATAAAAACCAATGCTCTAGCAAAAACTCGGAGCACAAAGAAAATAGAATCTGACTGCGTGTGTGTGTGTATTGCTTACTCATGCCAACCCTAAATTTACTCTTAAAAGTTCTTATTGAAAAGGATTTATTTGAGGACAAAGAATAGGCAGTAGCTGCACACAACCTCGAAGGTAGCCATTTCCTAAGATGCCTCCTAGGCGGCTTTCACGCTTTGAGGAGGTAGCTCTTTCCACCGGGGAGTGTTAGCTTTCACACGGCCTATTAGATAGCTCTTTCTCTCATTAGGGCATAGCTAGTATCCGACTTATGAGAGTAGCTGCATACAACATAGGTGGTAGCTCTTTCCACTCCGGAAACAAGTAAACAAATAAGGCATTCTCGAGTAAACTAGAGCATGAGTACAAACGATGTTTAAAATTCTCCTAAATTCAAGACTGCAATCCTTGCCTTTTAAGGTGAACTATCATTGGCTTGATAAGCATATGAGTGATGAGCATACATACATAGAGAACGTGTGCAACGTGAACTCCCCCCCACACTTAAGATGTACAATGCCCCCATTGTACGCATGCAAGCATACAAAACAGAATATAAATAAAACATGAGGGCGTGGGGATTAAAAACAACACTCCCCGATCTCCGAGTGTGGTAGTTGAATGGAGCGTGAAGGTGGGAAGTGGAGTTGCGTAGGGTTGTGAAGCTCACACGGCCGTGTGGAAATTCCACACGGCCGTGCCTATGACCATTTCTCAAAACCAAGTTGACAAGTCTATCTTGCACATCATAAAAGGGGTTCAGTGGATTTCAACAAAAGCTACGATTAAAAGAGTACAAAAATTAAACAAGCCAAACACAAACTCAACAAAGAACATGAAAAGAAAGCAGTAAGATAACTCTCAGAAGGTGCAACCTTTCGAGTATACAAAGACTCAACACAAAAGAAAGTACAAGGGAATAAAAAGAAGGAATGAAAGACGCATCAAGCGTCGGCATCTCTGCCGGTCTTGCTTGGGGATGCTTGGGAGGCGTAGGGTGCTCGGGGTGTGGACGGCGGAGTGGAATCGCTGCCTCTCGCTATCAACCGGGTGGAGTGAAGTGATGCGCGTCATCATCTCCGAGTGGTACTCAGCCATGCGAGCAAGAACCTCGGTGTGGTTCGCTGCTCGAGTCACCCGCATGGCGGCGAGATCAGTCTGGAGGGTCCCCACAGCAGCCTCAAGTCTGTCTATGCGCTCTCGTGCCGGGGAGATGCGGAGTGCGACACCGGTGGCACCTCCTCGTCTGCTTGGGGTGTCCTCCGCCTCCATGGGTGCGGGTTGGGATGATGGTCCGGCCCGAGTCTCCTCCGAGTCTTCGTCTTCGTCCTCGAGACTCCTCGGACTCATCCGGGAATGGAACAGCAAGTACATACCTGCCGGGAGCGGCCCTCTTCACCATGCCCATCATACGCGGGGTATCAAGGCCAAGTGGGGGAGGGAACAATAACCTTGTCGGCTCCCCGAACAAGCATCAATCGGTCCCATTCCTCGGATGAGTCGGGTGATGTAGGGGCCGAGAAAAGAACTCCTATCCGCGCGTCATCGTCCCCGGTGCCTCGAAAAATCTGCTACCACGTAACCCAGGTGCGGGGGCAGGCTTTGGACCATAGAGTACAAATAGAGGAGGTCCAGCCGCCCCCAATACGCCGGTGCTTGTCTCCCCGCCCAGTAATAGACCCGCTCGGGATGGCATGAATGTACCCGTGGGCGGGGCGGAGGAGCAAAGACGCCTTGGTCAACCCGGGCTCGTGCTGTATGTCTCCACACAAGCATCCGGCAAACCCGGCTTGGAGTGACGCGGAAAGGATAGTCGAATGGCAGCTGCGCGTACTCCTCCGTGTGGATGAAGTCTCGATCGTACAGGGCCGAGGGCGACAAGCAAAATCTGTCGGGCTCATGCTTTGTGGTATTGCCCAAAGATGCGGAATCGAACCGTGTCCGGCCGGTGGTAGTCGGTGTGGGCGCGATCAAACTCGAATGTCGCGAGGACTTCGAAAGTGAGATCGCGAGTGGCCGGGTCCTTGATGCACAACGGTCGCTCCCACCCGCCCACAATAAGTTCACGGACCTCATCCGCCAACTCGGCTGCACGCGCATGTTCTATTGCCTCTAAAGCTTGCAAGTCGGGAATACGCGTCCGGCCAAACTTCAACTTCGAAAGTCGATCAAACCGTGCTTGATGTTCGGGCACGGCGAACTCGAATGGTGCGGGCGAGAGATCACGGGACTCCCGGACCTCACGAGCCTCACGAGGGCGCTTATGAGCGAGTTTCTTCGTTCTTGGGGCCATTCCCGTGCATAAGAGGGGTAAACAAGTTAATTCGAGCTCAAAATAGGTTCCCAGAATTCCACATGGCCGTGTGGAAATTCCACGCGGCCGTGTGTCTCCTGCGGGTTGCCCAAAACAAAGAAACAGGTAATTCACACGGCCGTGTGGAATTTCCACACGGCCGTGTGTCTCCTCCGGAATTCGGAGGGGGCACCCCGATAATCCACACGGCCGTGTGGAATTTCCACACGGCCGTGTGGATCTTCGACCATGGCCAAAGTGCCATGGTGAATCCACACCAATTCATATAATCATCCACACAATTGAGCACAAGTGCTTTAAGCAATAATCTAAGTATTAATCATGAAAATAGCATGCAAAAACACAAGATTCAACATCCACAACAACGATTGAAGGTTTCATGGCAAGAAGAGGGAAAGAAGGCTTACCGGAGAGGATGAGTCCAATCTAACAATGTAGTAACGAGTAAGGCCCACAAATCCCTTAAATAAGCGAGAGAATGGAAGGAGAGGAGCAACCGTCGCGACCTTTGAAGAGGAAGCGTTTGAAGATGAAAGGTTGCTTGGGGGGGGAATATAAAGAGATGCCCCCCTTTTCAGTTTAAATACCCCACACGGCCGTGTGGAAATTCCACACGGCCGTGTGGATTCTCTGTATGGCCTTATCAAACTTCCCGAAATTCCACACGGCCGTGGGTAATTTCCACACGGCCGTGTGGATTCTCTGTATTGTGAAGGTTTGTACTAAATAAATCCACATGGCCGTGTGGAATTTCCACACGGCCGTGGGGATTCTCTGGATGCGAAAAAATTCCTTCACAATCTCATCCACACGGCCATGTGGAATTTCCACATGGCCGTGTGCTTCCATTCTTCAACTCAAAAATAGTCCAAACTCTGCAGAAATTAATGAAAACACATGGAACGACTGCAGAAGTTGAAAACTAAGACGTTTACGATTTAAAATCTCGCACAATTCACAAGAATACCACCTAACTTGCCATAAACGATGAACACATAAAAAAAATGCACTACCAGCAATAAATCCACACACTACAAACTAAACAAAAAATGCAGAAATAAAACTAACTACAGCACAAACAAAGAGTTCTAAAAGAAAAAATTGGGTTGCCTCCCAATAAGCGCTTGTTTTACGTCACTAGCTTGACGTACCTGCTTCTCTAGACTCAAGGGGGTTGATGCAACAAAAATACCTCTACACCTTCAGCACTAACCTCACCACCAAAATATGGCTTCAGACGATGCCCGTTTACCTTGAAAGTACCTCTATCTGGGTGAGTGATTTCAATTGCCCCCTGCGGTGATACTTGAGTTACGGTGTATGGCCCAAACCACCTAGATTTTAACTTTCCGGGGAACAGTTTGAGTCGTGAGTTAAATAACAAAACTTCATCCCCCACCTTGAACTCTTTCGGAGTTTTGATGTGCTTATCATGCCACTTGCGTATCCTTTCCTTGTAGATTTGGGCATTTTCATATGCTCTCAGTCTCCATTCATCAAGCTCATTGATCTGGTGCTTCCGTTGTTCCCCAGCTCGAGAAAGGTCAAGATTCATTGTCTTGAGTGCCCAATAAGCTCGGTGTTCTAATTCAACAGGAAGATGACAAGATTTCCCATAGACCAGATTGTAGGGTGTAGTTCCAATAGGAGTCTTATATGCAGTCCGGTAAGCCCATAACGTGTCATCCAACCGTTCAGACCAATCTCTTTTCCCATGTTCTACCGACTTGGTCAAGATCCTCTTCAGCTCCCTGTTAGTAACCTCTACTTGGCCACTTGTCTGCGGATGATAGGGGGTAGCGAGACGATGGTGCACTCCGTATCGCTTTAACACTTTTTCGAACTGACTATTACAAAAATGTGTTCCTCTATCACTAATAATGATCCTAGGTGTTCCAAATCGGGAGAAAAGCTTCTTGAGAAATTTAACTACAGTCCTCGCATCGTTTGTAGGTAATGCTTGAGCTTCCACCCACTTAGATACATAATCCACCGCTACAAGAATATATTTGTTCCCATTGGAGCCTGGGAATGGTCCCATGAAATCAATTCCCCACACATCAAAAACCTCACAGAATTGAATAGGATTTTGTGGCATCTCATCACGCCGAGAGAGGTTCCCTGTCCGTTGGCAATTGTCACAACGAAGAACATACTGATGAGCGTCCTGAAATAGTGTTGGCCAATAGAATCCTGCAGCAAGCACCTTTTCGGCTGTTCTACCAGAAGCATAGTGACCCCCGGTTGGGCCTGAATGACAGTGTGTTAAAATATTCCAGCCTTCTTCCCTAGAGACACAGCGTCGGATTACATGATCTGCACAAGTCCGGAACAGAAAGGGGTCATCCCAAAAATAGTTCTTTAAGTCACTGAAAAACTTTTTCTTTTGCTGAAAAGTAAGACCCTGCTTAAGAACCTTTCCCGACAAATAGTTGGCAAAATCCGCAAACCAAGGTGTTCCCTCTTCTGCCGATCCGCCACGAATTGTGTATAAGTGCTCTTCTGGGAATGAGTCGTTAATCTCCGGCCTTGATGCCTTGTAATCCTCACAACCTTCTAACCTAGATAGGTGATCAGCAGCTACATTTTCCACGCCCCTTTTGTCCTTGATTTCCATGTCAAACTCTTGTAGAAGAAGAACCCAACGGATCAACCTCGGTTTGGTATCAGACTTGCTCATGAGATAACGCAAGGCAGAATGATCTGTGAAGACAGTGACTCTGGATAAGATCAGATATGGCCTGAACTTATCAAATGCGTAAACCACTGCTAGCAACTCTTTTTCTGTAGTAGTATAATTTTCTTGTGCGCTTGTGAGTGTTTTACTCGCATAATAGATGGGCTGAAAATGTTTGTTCTTCCTCTGCCCTAGCACTGCCCCAATTGCATAATCACTGGCGTCGCACATGAGCTCAAAAGAAGCGTTCCAATCTGGTGTAATCAAAATTGGTGCTTGAGTCAACTTCTCCTTCAGCAGGTTAAATGCAGCTAAACATTCGTCCCCGAACTCAAAAGATGCATCTTTTTCAAGAAGTTTTGTTAAAGGTTGAGAGATTTTTGAAAAATCTTTAATGAACCGCCGATAGAAACCTGCATGCCCAAGAAAGCTGCGAATTCCCTTCACATTAGTTGGCGGGGGAAGTTTCTCGATCACCTCAATTTTCGCCTTGTCCACCTCCATCCCATCTTTGGAAATTTTATGCCCTAAAACTATTCCTTCTTGGACCATGAAGTGGCATTTCTCCCAGTTCAACGCCAAATTGGTTTCTTCACATCTCTTGAGGACCCTTTCCAGATTCTGCAGACAGCTATCAAACGAGTCCCCGAACACCGAAAAATCATCCATAAATACTTCCATGATGTCTTCCAACAGATCGTCAAATATAGCAGTCATGCATCGTTGAAAAGTGGCTGGGGCATTACATAGTCCGAAAGGCATCCTTCGGTATGCGAAAGTCCCGTAGGGACAAGTGAATGTAGTTTTTTCTTGATCCTCGGGTGCAATGGGGATTTGAAAATATCCCGACATACCGTCAAGGAAGCGAGAGAAATTATGCCCAGCTAACCTTTCCAACATCTCGGTCAATGAATGGTAACGGAAAATGATCCTTCCGAGTCGCGTCATTTAGCCTTCGTAATCAATGCATACTCTCCACCCCGTGATCGTTCTGGTTGGAATTAACTCATTACGTTCATTCTTCACTACAGTCATTCCTCCTTTTTAGGGACCACCTGAGTAGGACTCACCCACGCACTGTCAGAGATCGGATAAATGATACCTGCATCCAGAAGTTTAACTACCTCTGCCTTCACCACCTCCTTCATGTTTGGGTTCAAACGACGTTGAGGCTGGATCACTGACTTATAATTATCCTCCATCAATATTTTATGAGTGCAGAATGACGGATTTATACCTTTAATATCAGAAATTTTCCAAGCAATGGCAGTCTTATGCTTCTTCAACATATTCACTAATTTATCCTTTTGAGACACGGATAATCCCGAAGATATAATGACCGGGAGTTTTGATCCTTCACCTAAGAATGCATATTCCAAGTGTTCCGGTAGTGTTTTAAGCTCAAGATCGGTGGGGTCTTCAATGGATGGTTGTAACCTTTTCCCCTTCTGTCTATCAATTTCCTCAAAATGTTCGATTCTTCTTCCGAGATTTTCTCTAAGCTCTCTTCTTGGGTGTGTGTGTCTTGTTGGGTTTTGAGATTTTCTATGTCTCCCACCCCACTTTCTTTGTAGGTTTCATTGGTGACACCCAAAGAAAAAATTTCTTGCTCTTCGCCTTTATTAGAAGAATCAAATCGATTAAGGGCTTCTTCTAAACTTTCCTCTACTTCTCCCTTTATACAACCCCGTGTTGCTTCTTCAAATTGAGTGAGTACTCTGAATAAATCGCAATCTTGTCCCTCAGTAACTCTATCTCGTATCCAGGTTAACCTTTCTCACACAATAGTTTGTTTCAATTTGAATCTCGTAAGTAACTATGTGGAGATGATTCCTTGGTGAACCAATTCATTTTCTGCTCAACGTCTCTCACCATTCCGGTTATCTTCTCAAACAGTTCTGCTTCGTCGATCATGATTCCTACAGGATTGATAAAGAGCAACAACCTTAGAATAGCGGATAATGAAGAAGATTGATTATGTATAAGGAAATTAAGATTAGAATAATGAAAGTAAAAGAAGTGTGAGATAGAATGTGCGAAAAATGACCAGCGAAACAAGGTGTAACAATTCCTAAAACGCCTAACTCCCCGGCAACGGCGCCAAAAACTTGACACACCCTTGCGTGTGTACTCCGCAAGTGCACGGGTGTCGAAGTAATAAAGTACCCAAACGGGTGGGTAGTCGAATCCACAGGGAGTAGACGTAAGAACAATCACACGTTGTCAAGTAATCAAAGATAAACCAATTGTTGTTGAAAGAAAGTAAAATCAGAAAGTAGTAGAAATAAAGTGCTGAAAATGAAAGCTAGGTTGGGGAAATAGATCAATAAGAAGATGGGGTACTCGGACAATGCTCCCCCTAGAATCCTTGTTTCACGTGCAAGACTTCAAGTACTCTTATTCAATAGAGATTTCAAGAGTCGTGGAATCCAGAGATACAAGGTCCCAAATCTAAGGTCAACCTTGACTAGTCCCCTACGAGGTCCCGGCGGAGAGAAGACTCTCAACGCCTCACACCACGTATGACTGCGCTATGCTCTAGGGATTCCGAGTGGTAAACCCTATTCCCAACTATAGATCAATCCCTTTGGTCCAGGCGAAAGATCCCTAATCACAAATAAGTCCCGGCGGAAAGGCCTCTCTCAACGCCTAACTCTCTTTGAGATCGAAGGTAATACTTGGAATAAGAAGGTAGGGAGAACCACACCGGAGGGGAAAGGGGACGTGTCGCTACCTCTCAACTCACCCTCTCAACCCCCTCCAATCTTGATTAATCTAATCCTAATGGTGATGGTCACTCGTCAAAAGGATGATTGTATTAGCCCTCAACCCTAGTGTCACTCTAAGGGAGAAACAATTAAGCAAGCAAGATTGAAACTCAAATTCAAACTCCAATTGAATAAAAGCATTTAAGTCAATGAAACATAGGAAATCTAGGGTTTACAAGTCCAAGTACCCACTAGGGGTTTAGCTCTCCATGGAGCAATACAAGTTCATCAAAATAAATGAAGATAAGTGCAAGAAATCCATAAAGAAAACCCCCTTAGGCTTCGTGTTGATAGACTATGGGAACTCCTCCTTCTTCTTCAAAGAGTCCCTTCCTCCAAGCCTAAGGCCCACCTCGCCGAATCGAGTCGTCGAAGGCTCCCCCAATGGCTCTCCTTGGAAGGGAATGATGATGAAACCGGTGAAGAAGCGCCCCCAAAGTGTGGCAAGAACCTCCTCGAACCCTAGCCGTCGCCTCCTCCCAAAGTTAGAAGCAGATTCCTTTGATAACGCTTCGAACGGCTTTATAATTGGCCATCTCGAGGATCCACACGGGCGTGTGGATAGTCCACACGGCCGTGTGGAAATTCCACACGGCCGTGTGGAAATTCCACACGCCCATGTGGATTTTCTGCCATGTGAAATCTTCATACCAATCCTCGATTTCGCCCGTTTCTTCTCCTGAGGTCACATGGACGGACACACGCCCATGTGAAAGGTCAAGTGGCATTTCTTGATGATGGGAAACCTTGGAGAGCTTTTAAAATCTTTGAACCAATCGGAACGAGCGAGCATGACTGCCTTCGTGTCCTTCTACAAGAATTGTCTTGAAGCCTTTAGAAGTTGGCACATACCCCCTCATTTGAACCCGATTTGTGTCTTGACTTCGTATTTGCACAAAAGAGCTCCACATAGCACCATTATGACCTAATCTTGCTTTTCTTCGCATAAACCTTCTTCACAACCCTAATTGCACGAAAGAACACAAAAACACACGAAATGAGAAATATAACCTGAAAAATGTGATGCTCATGCATGGAAAAACATCTCAAGTAATATGTACATGCAGGCACTTATCAGCGGCCCGCATGGAAGGCCGCAAGGCCCCCTGTTTTTGGGGTTTTCTCGCGGCTTCTTGAAGGCTTACTCGCTCCACTTAAAAGCTCTTTCCCCCAAAGATTTTCCTCCTCTTTTACACTCTAAAAAGAGCCTTAGCGAAGATCCCAACAAAAAAAATAAAACTCGACAAAAACTTAAACACAACTTCTACACAAGAAACAAAGCACAAGAGAAGCGAAAAAGGTCGAACTTCCACAACCTACCCCCCTTAAAGAAATTTCGGCCACGAAATTTTTGGCATACCTCAAGATTCAAATAAAAGGGGATACTTGCTCTTCATCACTTCCTCAGGTTCCCAAGTTACCTCTTCTACCACATCATTTCTCCAAAGCACTTTAACCATAGGAATAATCTTTCGCCGAAGGGTTTTCACTTGAGAATCAAGGATCTCTACCGGTTGCACTTCAAATTTCAAATCTTCTCTTAACTCTACCGGCGGAGCTTCAAGACAATGAGAAGGGTCAGGGATATACTTCTTCAACATGGAAACATGGAACACATTATGAATCTTCTCCAACTCAGGCGGTAATTCTAATCGGTATGCCACCGGTCCAATCCTCTCTAGGATCACAAATGGACCTATAAATCGGGGATTCAACTTTCCCCTACCTCGAAACCGAATTACCCCTTTCCAAGGAGAGATCTTCAAGAATACTCTATCCCCAACCTGAAACTCCAAAGATCTTCTACGATTATCGGCATAACTCTTTTGCCTGTCTTGAGCTGTTTTCAATCTACCTCTAATCACAGCTACTTTCTCAACTGTTCGATCAATCAACTCCACACTTTGAAGTTTCCTTTCTCCCACTTCATCCCAACAAAGAGGAGTTCTGCACTTTCTTCCATACAAAGCTTCATACGGAGCCATACCAATGCTTGCTTGGAAGCTATTATTATAGGCAAACTCCACTAATGCCAAATGTTGCTCCCAACTCCCTTGGAAATCTATCACACAAGCCCTCAACATGTCCTCGAGGGTCTGAATGGTCCTCTCAGACTGACCATCTGTTTGAGGATGATAAGAAGTACTGAACTTCAAAGTCGTACCCAAGGCCTCCTGAAACCTAGGATAAAAACGGGAAGTAAATCTGGGGTCTCGATCTGAAACTATCGAAGTTGGCACCCCATGCAACCTTACTATCTCATCAATGTACAACTTTGCCAATTTCTCCAAAGAGTACTTAGTATGCACTGCTAAGAAATGTGCCGACTTTGTTAGTTATCCACTATCACCCACAATGCATCACAACCTTGAGGCGTTCGTGGTAAACCAACCACAAAAATCCATCGTCACATGATCCCACTTCCATTCTGGGATAGGAAGAGGTTGTAAGAACCCAGATGGCCTTTGGTGTTCTGCCTTAACTTGCTGACACACCAAACACTTAGCCACAAACTCTGCTATCTCCCTCTTCATTCCAGGCCAACAATAACTCTCCTTAATAGTTCTATACATCTTGGTACTCCAAGGATGAACCGCGTAAGCTGAAGAATGAGCTTCCTCCAGAATAGCTTTCCTCAGCTCAGAATCCGATGGAACACAAACACGTCCTCGAAACTCCAAGGTCCCATCATCTCTCAATCTAAATTCACTAGTCTCCCCGGCCTGCAACTTCTTCAACTCTTGCACCAACTCTTCACTAACACTCTGAAGCTCCTTAATACGTTCCAACAGCGAAGGTCTCACCACAAAACTGGCCACTAAGGCTCCACTATCCTCAGTCTCTAGTTCCAACTTCAAGCTTTTCATTGCTGACAAAATCTGCAAATAGGACACCCTCAAAACAGCCACCGAACTATATTTCCTACTCAAAGCATCAGCTACCACATTGGCCTTTCCTGGGTGATAATCGATTATCAAATCATAATCTTTTATCAATTCCAACCATCGCCTCTGCCTCAAATTCAAGTCCTTCTGAGTGAAAAGATACTTCAAACTTTTATGGTCTGTGAAAATCCGACATCTTTCCCCATAAAGATAATGCCTCCAAATCTTCAAAGCAAACACTACCGCAGCCAACTCCAAATCATGAGTAGGATAATTCAACTCATGTTGTTTCAACTGTCTAGAAGCATAGGCAACTACCTTTCCTTCTTGCATCAATACACAACCTAAACCCTGCCGAGAGGCATCACTGAAAACCACAAACTCTTTCTCATTTTCTGGCAAAGTAAGCACAGGAGCTGATGTCAATCGATCCTTTAAAATCTGAAAACTCTTCTCACACTCATCATTCCAAGAGAACTTCACTTCCTTACGAGTTAACTTTGACAAAGGTAATGCAATCGCAGAAAACCCTTCCACAAACCTCCTATAAAACCCCCAAGACCAAGAAAACTTCGAACTTCAGTAACATTCTTCGGCCTTTCCCAATCAACAATGGCTTCCACCTTCTTTGGATCCACCGAAATAGCTTCTCCTGACACCACATGCCCAAGAAATCCCACTTCATAAAGCCAAAACTCACACTTAACGAACTTAGCAAACAACCGCCTTTCCCGGAGAGTTTGCAGTACAATCCTCAAATGTTGAGCATGCTCCTCATTGGAAGGTGAGTACACCAAAATATCATCAATAAACACAATGACAAATTTGTCCAGATAAGGCCTAAACACCCTGTTAATCAAATCCATAAAAGCTGCAGGAGCATTAGTCAAACCAAATGGCATCACCAAAAACTCATAATGTCCATATCGTGTCCGAAATGCCGTCTTCGGTACATCTTCTGACCTAATCTTCAACTGATGATACCCAGACCTCAAATCAATCTTGGAGAACACCTTTGCCCCTTTTAATTGATCAAACAAATCATCAATCCTCGGCAATGGGTACTTGTTCTTAATTGTCACCTTATTCAGTTGTCGATAATCAATACACAGCCTCAGAGATCCATCCTTCTTCTTCACAAAAAGGACAGGTGCACCTCAGGGTGATATACTTGGTCGTATAAAACCCTTGTCTACCAGATCTTGCAACTGAGTTTTTAACTCCTTTAACTCCGCAGGCGCCATCCTGTAAGGTGGTATAGAAATGGGAGCTGTACCAGGCAACAAATCTATAACAAACTCCATGTCTCTGTCTGGGGGTAAACCCGGTAATTCCTCAGGGAAGACATCCTGGAACTCCCTCACCACAGCCATCTCCTCCAACTGTGGCTCCTTAACTCTTGTGTCCACCACATGAGCCAAAAACACAGAACAACCCTTACTCACCAATCTTCTAGCTTCCAAGGACGAAATCAAACATGAAGGTAAAGCCCTTCTCTTCCCCTTCAACACTACTGCAGGTCCTGAGGACCTAGGAAAAGTTACTTCCTTCAAGAAACAATCAATGGAAGCATGATGCCTATCCAACCAATCCATACCAAGAATGGCATCAAAATCCTTCATCTCTAAAGGAATCAAATCTGCCTCCAATACTTCTCCACAAACTATCACAGGACATTATGTAAACACCAAACTCCGAACTACCTCCTCACCAAGAGGGGTTTGAATCACCAACTCACACCCTAAGAAGGAAGGCTGTCTAACGGCATGGCATGCAAAAACAGTGCTAACAAAGGAACGTTCAGACCCAGAATCAATCAAAACATAAGCATCATGCTGAAAGATAGAAAGTATACCTGTGATCACATTAGGCCTACACTCGGCCTCTTCCTCAGTCATAGCAAAAACTCGGGTCTGGGCTCTAGGCTGAGGTCGCTGAGAACCCGGCTTAGGGACACTACTACCAGCTCCAGACTTCGCAGCAGCTGGAGTAGAAACTACCGGCTGAGGACCCCTGGACTGAAAAGGACGACCCTGAGCTGATGGTGCAAAACCACCCTGACCTAGCTCTGGACAAGCAGATCTCAAGTGTCCAGTCTGACCACACTGAAAACACTTGCGAGGAAAAAGACACGGCCCCTTATGTGACTTCCCACAGTTCCTACACTTGGCACCGAAATCTGGACCTCTAACACTGGGAGCACTGTCAGCACGAGAGTGCCTCTGCTGGTAACCACTCTGAGATGGTTTAGGTCTAGCAGGGCCTGACACAGAAGTGCCTCTAAAAGAACCTTCACTTCTACTCTTCTTTAAGGGCTGACCCGACTCCAAACTCCTTCTCTTAGCAATGCTCTCCCGAACTCTCTTACCTTCTCTAACCAACTGCTCTGCCCTCAAAGCTGACTGCACTAATTCCTGGAAACTCTGCTTACTGGAGACCGCCATCCTTTCCCTAATGCCCAGATTCAACCCAACTTCAAATTTGGAACAAAGAACCTCCTCAGAAGGTGCCAACTCTGGAACGAAACTAGCCAAATCCTTCAATTCTGTCTCATACTCTGTCACTGTCTTACCTCCCTGAACAAGCCTCATAAACTCAAGCCTCTTCTGATCCCGATGGAACCGGGTATAGTACTCCTCATCAAACTCTCTCAGGAAATCAGACCAAGTAACCTGCCCAAAAGATCGGCTCCTCAAACTCTCCCACCAAATCCGAGCACGACTCTCCAGTAGTCTGGTAGCCACCCTGAGTCTCATCTCAGCACCTAAACTCATGTCATCAAAGGTAGCAACTACCCTCTTGACCCACTCCTTAGCAATCATGGCATCACTTGTGCCATCAAAAGAACTACAACCAAGCTGTCGGGCTTCCTTCAGAAATTTAGACAAAACCAAGGCTTGACTAGATCCACCGTCCTCTACTGGCGCATGCTGAACTACTGGCACTGGAGGTGCCGGGGCAGGCCTTGGGTCTGCCTGAGCCTGACCCCCGAAAGCCCTCCAAAACCCGAGAAAGTCCTGGTACTCCTGATAGGTAGGCTGCCTCCCCTTGGTAGCCCAATGAGCCCTAAAAGCTTCAAGTGCCTCAGGAGTTGGACCAGTACCCTGAACATCCGGAGCATGAACAGAAGCTGCCACCTCAGGATCATGCCCTGAACTACCCTCCTGCCCATGTGGCGATGGAGATGGGCGAGGAGTTGGTTCTCCTTGCCTCCCATCTCTCAAAACTCTTGGTGTAGCATCAGCAGGGGAAGTAGCTCTCCCTTGGCGAGCGCGTGAGCGTAGTGCTGGCATTTTACTGAGACAGGAACATAAGACAATTCTTAGGAATGGTTCTATATGCATCAAATGCAATAAGTCAGACTCTATTTGGATCCATTGGATACAAGAATCAAAAGATCAACTTTTTGACCCAATCAGGGAACAGTTGCAGAAAACAAAAGCTCACTTTCCGACCCAATCAGAAGACAGTGGTAAATAACAGAAGATCAACTTCCTGTCCCAAACAGAAGAGTGACTTTAAGTCAAGCTTATATTGACAAAATCCATTTCTAAACTTTAAACTGATTACTGACCCAATCATGAAATCTCGTACCGACCCTCGGGTCCCGGTCCATGGCACTACCGCCACGACAACCCAGGGGAGGTCAACACCTGCCTCAACCCCAGGTCGCCGTAAGGCTAACCTGTTACCTGAACAATATTAACATTACCACAATAATACTCTAAATCTAAGGTATTCAATCACAACCCTGTACAAGATCAACAGACTCACACATATATGTACATATATCTCTCGAAATCACAACATCAATGATCATGGACACAATCATAGTTTTTCCCCAAACACTGGGTGTAAACTCATACAACCTAAGGTCCTATCTTAACCAATCAAGATTATACAAGATCAAATGGAAATACGAAATTATAGGTCCTAATGGATCCATCTTATGCATGACTACAATGTTTATGATTCATACACTACTCAAAGGTAAATGCAAGAATAGATGCCAAGCACTATCACGTCTTACGCCCTGCTGCCGTGCTAACACCTGAAAAGGAGAGAAGAAGAATGGGTGAGTAACTAAGTTACTCAGTGAGGGGTTGAACATGGAGCTATAACTCATACAGGTGTAAAGAATGATATGCCGAAAACATATGTAAATCTTTAACAACCAGAACTTACAAAATGCTTTAAATACACATTTCAATATAACAAGCTTTCCAACTTTCTCAAAGAAAGACATCAATAAAACTTTGAAAATCTTTTGTAAAGAGATTCAATATTGAAAATTCAAGTTAAGAATACTCTTCAAAAGATCAAAAGATCAAACCCATCGAAATAAAGATTTATAAAGCAACACATGCGGAAATCCTCTATCGATAGCATCATCAATAGCCTATGAAAACCCTCTATCACTAACCATGGCCGTGGCTAGGTCAAGAGCCACCAAGATGCGCGTATCTTGGCGTTGGCCGTTGAGTATCCCGTGTGGTGACTCCGGGATCCCAACACAGCACCTTCAGGTTCTCTCCGCGCCTCCTGTAAAGGGCTCGTCAGCCGAGAACTCCACGCCACCCCAAATAGGTCGGTCCGTGGAGACTCGCTTCTGCAGAAGACGGGGATCCTCCCCAATGTCACCATCGAAACATTTGGGATATCCATCCCGCCCGTAGGCTCATCATGAACACATCATATATCTCATCAAGAGATCACAAATAGTTTGCTCGTAGGCTCATCATAAACGTATCATTATAAAATCATAAATCTCATCAAGAGATCACAAATTCGCATAAAATACAACTCTTAATCGAAGAATAAATCCTTTTGCGAAAGCATCGACAATAATGTCATTTTCATCAAGAATGTCAACACAAGAGTATTCTTTGAAAACTCATTTCGAATACGATAACATCATGGAGAATCTCAATTTGGTTTACATAGACCCTTATTCGGTCAAAATAACAAGAACATCGAATTCTCAAATTCACAAATCTTGAAAACATGTAGTTCAAACCATAGGATTATCCAATCCTCATCAAATATAAATAATCAAGAATTTAACAAGATCATAAACTATCATGGTTTCTAGGCCTCAAGTAAATCATCTCATGAGCCTTTTGTAATAGAATCAATAGTTAAGCAAAATCACAAATATCATTGTTTCTAGATCTCAAGGAAATCATCTCATGAGTCTTTTGTAATAGAATCAATAGTTAAGCAAGATCATAAACATCAAGGTTTCTAGATCTCAAGGAAATCATCTCATGAGTCCATTAAGATGAAATCAAGAATTAAAAGGATCATATAGTATCATAATTTCAGTTTTCAAGAAACACTTCAAGAATCCATTGAAATCAAGAATTTCTCATTTCAAGGCATGCATTATTAAACAAGCGTGATCATAGCTCAAGAATTACACAATTTCCCACTCAGAAACTTGGCGAGATCGAACACTTGGATCACTCGCCTACTTGATCTTTACCCTTGCCTTTAGATCCACCTTCTTGAAGCCATTAACCATCCAAGAAAAACAAGAATCAATCACATAACCCAAACAATCAACAAGAGAGGAAAGAATGATCTAAAATTAGATCTCATGGCTTCTAGGGTTTACAAAGTGTTCTAGATTCAAGAATTAACAATAATAGAATCCTTAAACCCATAAAATCAAAATGAAATCAAGAATTTCCTAATTGGGTTCGGATCTAAAAGAATCAAAGGTTTAGAGATGAAGGATCTCCTTCATTCTTCACCAAAACATGAAAACAAGGCTCCTATACCAATCAAACATAAGATCCATGGCTAAATTCCCATTTAAATAATAGATCCATACTAAATCCACACTAATTCTCCATGGATCTAAAGAGAAATAAATAAAAGAACAAGGAGTTGAAGAAGAGAATAAAACCCACCTCAAACTTTGCTAGAACTAGAGGAGAATCACCACCAATGGAGAAGAGGGGAAGATCAACACCTTTCTCCTTTCTTGGAGCTCAAGAATGAAGATCTAATGGAGGGGAGAATGAGGATTCAAGATGGGGAGAAAAAGAGAGGGAAATGGGGTCTTATAAAGGCCATTTGAGTTTGAAAACGGGTATTTATAGACCCAAAGCGCAGGAGGGCTCGCGGGCTCCCTTGCGGGCGCAAGGGAGGCCGCGAGGCCCTTTCCAGAAGGCCATGCGGGCGGCCATGCGCCCGCATGCGGGGCCGCATGGCCCCTTGCGGCCTCCCATGCGGCCCGCATGGAAGGCCGCAAGGCCCCCTGTTTCTGGGGGTTTCTCGCGGCTTCTTGAAGGCTTACTCGCTCCACTTAAAAGCTCTTTCCCCCAAAGATTTTCCTCCTCTTTTACACTCTAAAAAGAGCCTTAACTAAGATCCCAACAAAAAAAAATAAAACTCGACAAAAACTTAAACACACAACTTCTATACAAGAAACAAAGCACAAGAGAAGCGAAAAAAGTCGAACTTCCACAGGCCTGATCAAGTGTCCCACCCCGCCTAGACTTGCTAGAGATCCAACGCTCTACATGATGAAGTCCTGCGACACTTGACTCTTGGTTAGGGGCGCGCCTACCCCACACGCTCATCGGCCACGCGCACGCCCACGGTCCAGCGCGCGCGCCTCACGGTTTCAGCCTATAATCATGCGGGATATTTCACCCGCCTTGGTCCGGACACAACACACGCGTCGCGCTAACCGCATGCGCTACCAAATCCACGCAGCAGTGCGCCCTCGTGGCTTGGCTTATGTGATACTCTATGCCCGCTGACCAAGTGTAAGGTCATCAACCCTTACAAACCACTCCCAATAGTTGAACCCGATGTCCTAGTCGGTCTCGAACTCAAGAAGTCTTCCACCAACTCCTCGAACTGCCAAAGAGTAGTATCGCGCTCCCAGCTTGCCTCTGACATAGGCAAGTCCTTCCATTGGGCAAGGAAGAACACCCTGGTGTTCTTCTTGCTTTGGCCTTCTACACTTCGGTCTAGAATCCGCTCAGCCACCCTGCTGAACTCCTTGCGAATAGTCGGCGGAGCCCGACTCTTCTTCGCCCTCGATGGATCCATGGGGTCCTCGTGGCATGGCTTCAAGAAACTCACATGAAAAGTTGGATGGAGTTTCAGCCGATCGGGGAGATCCAAACGATATGTCACGTAGCCCAGCCGCTGGACAATAACGAAAGGCCCATCATACCTCGCGATTAAGCCTTTCTGTACATCCTTCCGATGTAACTTCTTCCACACCTGTGGAGTAAGCTTCAACCAAACCTTGTCCCCTACTTGGAACTCCAAAGGACGTCTCCCTTGATCTGCATACTTCTTCATCCGACGAGCCGCCTTGGAAGACATTTTCCTCCTGTCCTCCTCTTCGCCACCTTTGAAGGAGTAATAGGTTGGTATCCGTATGCAATCTCAAACGGACTCTTTTCCGTTGATGAAGACCGATGAAGATTGTAGCTAAACTGTGCCATATCAAGCAGACTTAGCTAATTCTTCTACGAAGCTGAAACATAGTGTCGGAGATACTCTTCCAACAGAGCATTGATCCTCTCCGTCTATCCATCCATTTGCGGATGATTCACTCTTGAAAACTTCAACTCTGTGCCTAACTACCCGAACAACGCCGTCCAGAACCGCCCAGTAAAGCAAGCATCTCGATCGCTTATTATGTCTTCCGGTACCCCAAAGTGCTTCACCACATGCTTCAGGAACAGCTCAGCAACCACTTCTGCCGAACAAACTACCGAAGCGGGTATGAATACCGCATACTTTGCGAATCGGTCCACGACCACCATCACTGTCGACATCCCTTCCACCTTAGGAAATCCGGAGATAAAGTCCATGGAAATTGACGCCCATGGCCTTTCCGGAATACTCAACGGCTGGAGAAGACCGGCCTCCCGTCTTCTTTCCGACCTGTCTTGTTGGCACACGAAACACGTCTTCACATATGCTTCAATGTCTTCGCCCATATCCGGCCAATAATAATGTCTTGTGAGCAAGGCCTTCATTCGCTCACGACCGGGATGTCCCGCCCATGGAACATCATGATGCTCTCTAAGGAGCTCCTGCCGAATCTTCCCTCCTTTCGGCACATAGAGTCTGTTGTCTTTGGCGTAGAGAAGCCCATTCTCCACTGACACACCCTTGCGTGTGTACTCCGCAAGTGCACGGGTGTCGAAGTAATAAAGTACCCAAACGGGTGGGTAGTCGAATCCACAGGGAGTAGACGTAAGAACAATCACACTTTGTTAAGTAATCAAAGATAAACCAATTGTTGTTGAAAGAAAATAAAATCAGAAAGTAGTAGAAACAAAGTGCTGAAAATGAAAGCTAGGTCGGAGAAATAGATCAATAAGAAGATGGGGTACTCGGACAATGCTCCCCCTAGAATCCTTGTTTCAAGTGCAAGACTTCACGTACTCTCATTCAATAGAGATTTCAAGAATCGTGGAATCCAAAGATTCAAGGTCCCAAATCTAAGGTCAACCTTGACTAGTCCCCTACGAGGTCCCGGCGGAGAGAAGACTCTCGACGCCTCACACCACGTATGACTGCGCTATGCTCTAGGGATTCCAAGTGGTAAACCCTATTCCCAACTATAGATCAATCCCTTTGGTCCAGGCGAAAGATCCCTAATCACAAATAAGTCCCGGCGGAAAGGCCTCTCTCAACGCCTAACTCTCTTTGAGATCGAAGGTAAAACTTGGAATAAGAAGGTAGGGAAAACCACACCGGAGGGGAAAGGGGACGCGTCGCTACCTCTCAACTCACCCTCTCAACCCTCTTCAATCTTGGTAACCTAATCCTAATGGTCATGGTCACTCGTCAAAAGGATGATTGGATTAGCCCTCAACCCTAGTGTCATTCTAAGGGAGAAACCATTAAGCATACAAGATTGAAACTCAAATTTAAACTCAAATTGAATAAGATCATTAAAGTCAATGAAACATAGGAAATCTAGGGTTTACAAGTCCAAGTACCCACTAGGGGTTTAGCTCTCCATGGAGCAATACAAGTTCATCAAAATAACTGAAGATAAGTGCAAGAAATCCATAAAGAAAACCCCCTTAAGCTTCGTGTTGATAGACTATGGGAACTTCTCCTTCTTCTTCAAAGAATCCCTTCCTCCAAGCCTAAGGCACACCTCGCCGAATCGAGTCGTCGAAGGCTCCCCCAATGGCTCTCCTTGGAAGGGAATGATGATGAAACCGGTGAAGAAGCGCCCCCAAAGTGTAGCAAGAACCTCCTGAACCCTAGCCGTCACCTCCTCCCAGAGTTAGAAGAAGATTCCCTCAATAACGCTTCAGAACGGCTTTATAATTGGCCATCTCGAGGATCCACACGGGCGTGTAGATAAGCCACACGGCCGTGTGGAATTTCCACACGGCCGTGTGGAAATTCCACACGCCCATGTGGATTTTCTGTCTTGTGGAATCTTCATACTAGTCCCCGATTTCGCCCGTTTCTTCTCCTGAGGTCACATGGACGGACACACGCCCATGTGAAAGGTCAAGTGGCGTTTCTTGATAATGGGAAAACCTTGGAGAGCTTTTGAAATCTTTGAACCAATCGGAACGAGCGAGCATGACTGCCTTCGTGTCCTTCTACAAGAGTTGTCTTGAAGTCTTTAGAAGTTGGCACATACCCCCTCGTTGGAACCCGATTTGTGTCTTGAACTTCGTAATTGCACAAAAGATCTCCACTTGGCACCATTCTGACCTAATCTTGCCTTTATTCACGTACCATGTCTCCACAACCCTAATTGCGTGAAAGAACACCAAAACATTTCAAGAATTATATACATGCAAGCACTTATCATCCACTCAGTACTTGCGCACGACTCCCTCTTGTACATCTTTGATCAGCTTCAAATACTAACTGTCCGCCTTGGCTACCTCCTCGATACGACTTTTGCAAGTCATTCTCTACTTGCGCCAACGCAGCCACTGATCGGCACAAAGTGTGAACACCCGCAAGCGCACGGGGTCATCAAGTAATAAACCACTCGTGCACGCAAGAGTGGGTCGTATTCCCAAGGGACCCGAGGAGCTACTTTACTCACTTCTCACTCGTTGATTAGCTAACCGATTCGATTTCAAGAGAATAATTAGGAAAGAAAAGAAATAATCAACAAGAGAAATTGTTTAAATAAATGCGATGAAATCAAAACGCGGGAGATGCTCAAGGATGGAAAACGGCCATGGATCAAGATCCCCAAGGGGGCTACTTAAGTGAGTAGGATATTTGAGAAATTAAACACGTGGCTAGTTGGACCGAGAAAACCTAAACTTAGGTCAACCCGATGGTCACGGCAATTGACCCCTAACCCGGTACAAGAGTTGATTAAGGAATTTCTTCCACTCAACCTCTCACACGGTTGCAAGGAGAATGATGGTTTCCTCAAGTTAGGGTGGAAACACTAGTTAGTTTTCAACCCTAGAAATGGAGGGGTACAAATACCCGATGGTCACGGCGTATTTATACAATAATCCCTTCCAAGTTTGGTGGAGTCTAGCACTAAGGCAATGGTCAAGCTACAAAGTGCTACCAAGAATTTGATGCATCAATTAATCACATGCACCAAAACAATCAAGAACACCAAACAAGGATCACAACAAGCCAATCATACAATAGATAACTCAAATAATCCAAAACATCACAAGTTGGCCCCCAAGGTGACCTTGGGGTTTAGTTGTTCATGATCAACAAATCAACCCAACAATCCATGCAAACAACTAAAATAAACATGAGGAACACTCCCTCAAAAGGTGAAGGCCGAATGACGCTTGAATCCCCAGAGAAAACCTTCCGAAGTCGCCACTCGAAGGGGTGGCTTCCCGTTGTCTTCAACCTCCAAGCAATGAAGTTCTTGAAGTGGATCCTCCTAGATCTTGCTCTCCCACCGAAGAATGCCCGGATTTCCTCTCCTTTTGCCCTCCTAAATCGCGTGGAAGAGATGTCCAAACCCTAGCCTCCCTTCTCCCCCCCCAAAACTCTCCAAAAGATGATCCTAAAGTCCCTTAAAAAGATGCCCCAGATAGCCTTTAAACACCCAAATCCCGATGGGTAAACGGGTCAGCATACAGCCGGTATGCTGACCCCTCGGGATTTCTACTTTTCTGGAGAGAAACCCGTGATGAGCTACAGTAACTGCTAGAGTAAACGCTACATTGTTGTGCTACAGTATCCCGTCTCGAAAACGCTGTTTTGATGTCAAATTCGTTCCCCATCTCGTCGTCGAGTCCCCAGGGCTTCTGACTGGCCTGAAATACAAAGATAAAGCAATTTAGACCGAAAGGGCATGGATTCAACAATAAAATGTGAAAATAATACACAACACATACATGCAAAATACGTACTTTTAGGTGTTTATTAGCCACGTACTCAACCATTTGCTTGCGACTCAACGCATCAGCCACCTGGTTGTCTCTCCCCGGTTTGTGCTGCCATTCAATGTCATATTCCTGCAAGAACTCTTGCCAACGAGCTTGTCTAGCCGACAGCTTCTTTTGAGTAGCAAATAATGTATTGGCAATATTATCTGTTTTGACAAGAAACTTAGTGCCCAGAAGGTACACTCTCCATACCTGTAAGTAATGAACAATGGCGAGCATCTCCCGCTCATGCGCCGAATAGTGCTGCTCCGCGTCTTTCAGCTTCCAACTCTCGAATGCCACCGGATGCCCGTTCTGAACAAGAACACAGCCAACGGCCTTCTCTGACGCATCGGTGTAGACCTTAAAAGGTTCTTCGAAGTTGGGTAAGGCTAAAACTGGTTCACTTACAATCGCACTCTTGATCTTGTCAAAAGCAGCCTGCTGCCTCTCGGTCCAGCCCCACGGCTGGTCTTTCTTCAACAAGTCGGTGTGCGGCACGATCTTTGATGGTGCAGGCCAGTCCAAAATCGCCGCCACCTTAGCCCGATCCATTCGGACTTCACCCCGAGAAATGACGTGCCCAAGGAACTTAATTTCCTGCTGAGCGAAATGACACTTCTCCAGCTTCACAAATAGCTGATGCTCCCTCAATCTTGATAGTACATGCTTCAGATGAATAAGGTGATCCTCCATGGATTCACTATAAATGACAACATCATCCAATTACACCACCACAAACTCATCGATGTAATCTGAAAACACCTGATTCATTAAGTGGCAAAAAGTAGCCGGAGCATTAGTCAAGCCAAACGGCATTACAAGGAATTCAAACGAACCATAGCGTGTCACACGCGCCGTTTTGGACTCGTCTCCCTCTGCAATCTTGACTTGCCAGTACCCCGAGCGCAGATCCAGCTTGGAAAAATATATTACCTTCGCTAAGCGATCGAACAAGTCCTGTATGAGAGGAATTGGGTACTTGTTCTTAACCGTGATCTTGTTCAAAGCCCGATAGTCCACGCACAGTCGAAGAGCGCCATCCTGCTCCTTCTGGAACAATACCGGTGCACCATACGGAGCCTTTGATGGCTGAATGAAGCCACTATCAAGAAGCTCAGTCAGTTGTCTCCTCAGTTCCGCCAACTCCAACGGAGAAATACGATAGGGAGCCCGGGCAGGGGGTTTGCAGCCCGGTATCAACTAAATCTGGTGATCTATTGCCCGCCGGGGTGGGATTTCACGGGGTAGTTCCGGCGGCATCACGTCTTGAAACTCCGTCAAGATTTCAGCCACAGCTGAAGGTAGATCACTCACCATATCATCCTGCACTTCTACTAAAGTAGCAACATATGTGGGCTCTCCATGTTTCAGCCCATGCACCACCTGGTGCGCAGAAAGCATCGGTTCCTTCCCCTTCTTCTCGTTTGCATCTACTCCCGCTACAAAGCATGGGTTCTTCTCATCCATTATAAGAAGACCACCCAAATGTGGCATAACAGCGGCCTTCACAGACTTGAGGAACTCCATCCCCAGTATCAACTCAAAATCATCTAATGTGACCGCAAGCAGATCAATCTTCCCTTGCCATCCACCCATGTGAACGGTTACGTCAGAGATCTTCCCAGTCACCGCTACTGCCTGGGAGTTGACTGCTTTCACTCGGCTCGTGTGCGACCCCACGCTCAGTCCCAACCGAGTCGCCACATCCTTCTTGATGAAAGTGTAAGTTGCGCCTGTATCCACCATCCCTTGTATGGCCCTCTCATTCAAGGTCAGTTCCACATTGATCAGGGAATTCACCGCCCCGTCACCCTTGACAGTCTTCTAGGCATCCAACAGTTGTAAAGGACTCACTCTTGCTAGGTCCTCCGAATCGCTTTCTGATTCATTTCTAAACGCGGCCAACTTCTCGCGCTTAGTGCAATCCTTTGCCATATGTGGTCCTTTGCAGATGAAGCATCCACTCATCTTGCCGGAACCACTCGCTGCTCTTCCATCATCCCTGGGTCTATTCCATCAAGCCTGGCCGTTAGGCTTCCTCCTCTGGAACCCATCTCCGGCCTTTCTCTAGACTGACTTCTTGTCTTTGGATTTGAACTTCGCCTTCTCACCCTCTCCACCGGGTAAGGTTCGTAAGTCCACCAGTGCTTCAGCTGTAATGATCGCGGAAGTGAGGTCCTTCACGCCCTGTCTCCGTACCTCGATCTGGGCCCAACTCTGGAGTCCCGTAAGGAAGTTAAACAACTTGTCCTCCTCGGACATGTCCCTGATATCCAGCATCAAGGATGAAAACTCCTTCACGTACTCCCGGACAGTGCCTGTCTGCCGTAGCTTCTTCAGATTTGAACGAACTACCCAAGCAGTGTTGCCAGGCAAGAATTGCTCTCGCAATTCCTTCTTCAACTCGACCCACGAGTTCGAACTTGTCCGACCCTCCTGAGCGTCTTCTTGCTGACGAGTTCGCCACCATAGGTTTGCATCGCCAGTAAGGTACATCCCGACCAACGGAACTTACTCATGGCCCGGTACCCTTGCAGCCTTAAAGTACTGATCCACGTCCCAAAGAAAGTTATCCAGTGTCTTGGCACTCCGTGCGCCATCAAATGGGGAAGGTTCGGGGACCTTCACTCTCGTGGGCGCCTCCCACGAGACCGATAAAGCGCTAGCTTCCTTGAGTTGGCCGACCTCTGCCTCCAGAAACTGCACCTTAATCTTCCGGACCTCCACAGTCATCTTCAGAACTTCAACAGTCATCTGGCTCTCGCGATATCTACTCGCAAGGTCTTCTACCATCTTCGACAGGTTCTCGAGCTGATCATCGACACTCCCGACGACGTTCTCCAAGCGCTCTGCTGTCTCCTCAAGGCGGTCCAAACGATCCTTCTTGCTACTCGCCATCTCCACCATCTTCACCTGTGTGTCTTCTCGCGCTTCACTTCAAGCCACAAACTCGTAGCTCTGATACCAGCTGTCACGGCTTCAACCGATCACCTTCGGCCGTGCGGCACCTAACATGCACCATAGCGACAGGTCAGCCTTTCCTTGCAAGAACAGTTAGTGAATCCTGTTTGCATTACAAAACACAGCGAAAATAAGAAGAAGCGAGCAAATCCGGAAAGCCCCTCGGTACGAGAAACACGACACAATGAAACCCATTTTGAGAGAGAAAAACATAAAACTCTCTTAGATTGAGAAATGTTTACAACCATGGCCAAAACCAACACCAAGTGGCCTTGTCTTCTCCCAAAGACTCATTTGACCCTAATACAAGAGCTACCCCAAATCCAAGGTTGATTGAGCCCCATGCCCAATACAGGTCTGGCGTGAATTCCCTGACTTCACTTAGCTTGTAGTGTCCTCTGACTCGACTCTAGCTTTAACCAGCCACCCTTGGTCACAGCGCGCAGCAGTACCGGTCACGCGCGGTAATACCGCGTGCCATCCTCGCCCCTGGCTCGGCAACGCTCCCGGCCACGTGTCTACTTGCATACGCCTTCTTAAAGCCTTGTCAGATCCGGAATCAGCTCTCGGTCAACCGGCCTGATCAAGTGTCCCGCCCCACCTAGACTTGCTAGAGATCCAACAATCTACATGATGAAGTTCTGCGACACTTGACTCTTGGTCAGAGGCGCGCCTGCCCCACACGCTCATCGGCCACGCACGCGCCCACGGTCCAGCGCGCGCGCGCCTCACGGTCTCAACCTATGATCATGCGGGATATTTCACCCGCCCTTGGTCCCGACACAACACACGTGTCGCGCTAACCGCACGCACTACCAAATCCACGCAGCTGTGCGCCCTCGTGGCTTGGCCTATGTGATACTGTATGCCCGCTGACCAAGTGTAAAGTCATCAACCCTTACAGTAAGCATGCACGTTTGAAATGTAGCTGGAGCGTTACAGAGGCCAAAGGGCATGTGACGATAAGCGAACATACCATAGGGGACAAGTGAAAGTGGTTTTCTCCTGATCTTTCGGTGCAATAGGAATCTGAAAATACCCAGAAAAACCATCCAAGAAGCAATAGTAATCATGACCGGCAAAGGGAAATGATCCTTTCGGGTGGCGTCATTGAGCTTACGGTAGTCGATATACACTCGCCATCCAGTAACTGTTCGAGTGGGAATAAGTTCGTTATTCTCGTTAGTTACCGCTGTAATACCCCCTTTCTTCGGTACTACCTGGACTGGACTTACCCATGCACTGTCAGAGATAGGATAGATGATGCCGACATCTAACAACTTGACTACCTCCTCTTTCACTACTTTCTTCATGTTGGGGTTCAGTCTTCTTTGCGGGAGTGCAGATGGTTTGTGACTATTTTCCATTAAGATCTTGTGAGTACAGAATGAAGGACTTATACCCTTGATGTCTGCAATCTTCCAAGAGATAGCTTGTTTGTGGTTTCCCAACACGCTTAGAAGTTTTCTTTTCTGCTCATCGCAAAGGTTGGAGGCTATGATAACCGGAAGTGATGAGTTCTCTCCCAAAAATGCATACTCCAAGTGTGGCGGTAATTCCTTAAGTTTTATCTTTGGTGGGTACTTCACAGACGGTTTAAGCCAGTCCTCACCATCACACTTTATTTTCTCGACTTCGACATCCGAAGGAGTAGAGCTCACCGAACTAGAATCCTCACTCACCAACCAAGCTTCCACCTCGGATTCTGACTGAGTGTCATGCTTTGGTGGTCCCCATATAACTTTCTCACAAGGTACATCAAGGGGGCTCCACTGTTGCAGTTCTTGTGCAGGTGAACAGCTCGGGTGTTGTTCCACGGGTGCATCTCTTACATTAACTTCGTACTTCCCATGGAGAGCGCATAAAACTTCATGCCAATCTTGTTGTGGTGTAAGCTGGTGCCCAGTAGGAGCTACTACTTCAGGGTTCTCCCCTGCAGGGTTATAATATCAATTTAGAATGTACTGCTATAAGTATGCTACTGAATGCTCATGTGAGTCCACGTCCATATCTTGAGATATAAACCAATGTACACCTCGCAAAAATTCAACACAAAAATAAATATTCAAGTGTATATGATTTTTCAAAAGCAAGGAAATAAATATGTACCGATGAAAGATAAGAATAAAACGAAAGTCACAAAAATGATGAAAAATGACAATATGAAAAATGACTAATCCAACGTCTAAGAGTTTTTCAAGTATTCTCGGAGTGTGCCTGGCAACGGCGCCAAAAATTTGATGGTGACCGCGCGCGTCGCTAATAAGCGGCCACACGGCTCCCCGGCCGCAAGTGCACGGGTCGTCAAGTAATTCCTTTTGTGCAAGTACAAAAAGGTCGTATTCCTTAGGGTCCTGAGATCTAGTATTACTTCCTCTTAGAACAGTTGTTTAATCGGATCAAAACAGGGTTTTGTTGTAAAAGAATTAAAACTAAATAAGCAACCAAAGAAACTTAACTACCAACAGGTTAAAATCACAAAGAAGAAAACAAGTAGAGAAGATAAGGCCCCGGGTGAGGATTCCCTCAGGAAGAACACAAGTAAGGATGATAAAATAAAAAGATAATGCATGCATGGTTTGCAACATATTGGTCCGCCTAGACTCGGAAGTCGACTACCCCGGAGCCTCCGTAGTGTAGCCCTAATTCAATGCAAGTTCCTTCATCCTAAAGATACTCACACGATGTCATTCGGTATAGGGAGTCTCGGCTAGAGTTATTTAAGAGCAATTATGCTAAGATAAACTCTACCACCTACGGGACGCTACCGGTACACGGAACCTCTAGTGTACCGGTACAATGAATCCCTCTTCTAACATTCTTTGACCTAATACATGCTAGCATCCCTCCAAACAAGTATCATTCATAATCAATCCTACGGAAACCATCAATTGTAGAATGAACGTGAAATAAGAATGAAAGAAACCAAGCGACACAATCCATGCATTTATTTGATTAGATAAAAATCATCCAATACAAGTGCTCCTCCTAAGGTTCGCCTGTTGCCTGACGGCCTTGGCAGGTTTAATTCGACATGGTAAGCAAAGGAAGTTCACATAATACAAGATACATCAAAATTAAACACAAACTCCCTCTCGAAGATGTCGACTATATGTGATGAGGTAACTCTCCGAATCCGCGTCAGCAAGGCCTATTATGAAGATCTTGGTGTTCTCCCGTCTTCTCCCACTTGAATCCACTCCAAAACGACCTCATTCGATGAAGATTTGAGCGTATCGGTCTTTGGAGGTGCCGGTGGCAAGATGTTCAAAAGAAAGCCCTAAAACGGGTTAAATACCCGACTGGTGTGCGGCCAGGTGTGCGGCACCTGACCCCACACCAGTGTGCGGCCTGGTGTGCGGTAAAAACTTGACATGCCCTTTTGCATCACCGCAAGTGCACGGTTCGTCAAGTAATACAATGGACCCCTAAAGAGGGATCGGGTTGTCGAAACTCAGGGAGCAAACGTACTAGTACTAACCTCTGGTTGCGAAATCTAGCCTAAGAAAAATGATGGTTGTCAGGCCTAACAAAAGTAACTAAAACGAGTAGAAATCAAGCAAGGGGTAAAGATTATCTAGAATAATGGGAACACTTGAACAGTACTTCCTCGGGGATTAGGCAATTAAGCACCAACTTCTATAAATAATCCTTAACCAATTAGCATAAGAGTTTAACAAAAATGTGATATCAAGACGGGTTTTCACAGTACGCTAGTCCGTAAGATCTAACGGGTTTTCATCGCATGCTGGTTCTTGCGAACCAACGAGTTTTCACCGCACGCTAGATCAGACGAACAACAGGTTTTCACCGCAAGTCGTCAATCACGCAACATGCAATAAGATAACCATCCAATCACATATGCATTTTTAAGAGTAAACACCACAAGCAATTGAGATAAAAAGGAATTACATATAGAGTTCAATAATCTCCCCAAGATTTCCAATCCAAGGTTCCCCAAGAGGGGATTAGCTCATATTGCAATAATGCAAAATCAAGGCTTCACGAATATTCATAATCATAACATGCAATTGAATAGAAAACTCCCTCAAACCCAAAGGAAATAGAACCGGAGCAAATTTCCCCTAGACTATGCTTACATTTGTCATAGCTGCCAAATATCAATTTACATCTATTTGATCACTCTATTTTGATTTGAGTTCAATGAGAAAACATCTGCCGGATTCCGGCCAGAAATGTCTAATGTGAACACCTATTTAGCCACACCAAGAGTGTTAGGACAATTTCTTATGTTGATATAGACTAATCATGTCACCCCGGAGAGCCATGTCATTCACTAAAGTGCCATCAAATTTTATGTTGGCAAGAGTTCTACCTACATAATAGACAAAAATGAATATTTTGCCTTATTTTGGTCAATGAGCACAGAATAATGTAATCATCAGCATCATCACACAAGATCTCAAAGTGTTATTTTAACAACATAAACATAAGTATTTGGTTAATTCAATAATAATCTCAAAGAGTTATGTCTAATACAAAATAGTCATGATTCACTACTAAAAATAACGACTATATTTAATGGCCGACTTATAAATTAACTGCTCTAAACCTCTATAGTGGCGGATTTTAAAATCTACCACTATAGATTAGCAACATATCATACTTACATCGGCTTATTTATATATCCGACGCTATAGATATGTTTTTAGTGACAAATTTTTTAATTAGGTACTATAGACACAAGTTTATATATTATGTTTTTAACAATAATTTTTTATATCGGTTAATTCATGTAATAGCCCCTATATATATTAAAATTTGAAAATTATATTTTAATATCAGAAAATGACCTCCACTACTTTTTATTATTTATTTAAATAAAAAATATTAGCTAAAATTTTTTTACCATAATATATTATTTAAAACATTATCAGAATTTATTTTCAGTTACTGATTATTATATTTAAAAAAATAATAATATATTATATTACAAAATGCAAAAAATCACATAGTTTATTGAAAACATAAATTTGACCATTATATTTTAAAAAAATTAATATTTAAAAAAAATTGGTGACTTTT
Source organism: Dioscorea dumetorum (assembly GCA_902712375.1). Classification (NCBI taxonomy): domain Eukaryota; kingdom Viridiplantae; phylum Streptophyta; class Magnoliopsida; order Dioscoreales; family Dioscoreaceae; genus Dioscorea; species Dioscorea dumetorum. The sequence goes on along the minus strand of CACTHL010000882.1, from coordinate 96,220 downwards.
ATATTTTTGCAATTTTTAAGAACTGCAAATTCGTTTTCATATTATATATATATATATATATAATGTTTATTTATTTATTCATTCATTTATTATATATATATTTTTTTATTATTTTATTTTATTTTTTCTTGTTATATTGATAACGACTTTTCTCTCTCTCTCTCGATTTGGATTTTGCGGCTAAGTACTCGTGCCGTTCTCCAAACGCCACCAGCCAAATCCCTGGTGCGTCCACCTCGCAAGCCCTAATCTCTCCACCATCGGATCCATGGCGGACTTTGCCGGCGTCTCCGTCTCCGATACCTCCGCCTCGGCGTCAGGCCTGTTGCCGTTGCCTGCTTCGACCCCAGCCAGTTGCGGCTTCGCCTACAGGATCCGTCGAGATTTGGTTCGATCTCAAGACTGCCCAGGTTAGCTTGTGAGGCGTTGGGGAACGTTCGCTTGACTTTACTACATTTTGGAGATCAGATAAACATTGGTTTGAATTTACTACGTTGTTCATAGATTTTGCCTCTAGTTATTTGTTTCTCGGTGGGTTTCTTGTTGTTGTTCAACTTAATTGGGAAATTTTTGTTGTTCTTGACATGTAGTTTAATGATGGATGTTTTGTTAATAGGGATGCAGTGCTAGTCCAAGATCTGATAGTAATTTGTTTGTATAGGATGCAATTATAGTTGGACCATCCATATGGGACACCTTGGGAAGGTTGGGTCTTATATTTCAATTCTGATTGAGTTCTTTTTGTTTATGCTTTCATGGTTCCATACTTACTATGATTTGTAAGTAATGCTTCCTCGGTGAATTGCAGGTGGTGCTTATAATTTATAGTTGAAGTTCGGACTTGATTATCCACTTAGACCACCTCAAGTTCTACTTAAATCTGAGATTTGCCATCCAAATTGATTGCTCTTGATTTTGTCCCAAAAACTTGTTTTCTTTGTATAATTCCCTGGCTTTGTGATATAGCAAATGCATGTCTTTTGTTGCCTTGCTCAATCCAATGATAATTAATTGTATCATGTCTGCAATGTCCAGCTTGTGTTTATTGGGTTAAAGATTTCTTGATAGATATCTTTTATATGATTTTCTAAGCGTTAAATTCTATCAATAACAGCAGTAGACTTTGTTCATGATAACAAATGGCCCATGAAGACACTAATATTTTTGTCTTGAATTTTGAGCACAGGAAGAAAGCAAGTTTGTACAACTGAATAACATTTCAGTTAAATTCTTGGAATAATTTACTTATCAATTACTGCTGTCGCTGCTTGTGCAGTTTATACTAATGACCATGTTTGCTTGGATATCATTAACATCGCCTTGTCACATTTTCACAATTTTTTCACCATACGGGCTTGCCTGGCTTTAAAAATGCCTGTACGCATCACAATGTTGGCATGCTGCTAGCATGAACCAGGTAATTTTAAGTGTGGCATCCCATTATGCTCTTTCTTTTATCTGCCAAAACATTTGCATGAAAAGCAGTAATCTTATATATATACAGTACTGCTCACTAATTAAACAAGCGTTTTACGGTCACTCCTCACTGATCGAAATGTGTCTGGTCCTGCTTGTCTATTTTGTCATGACATCAAGGCTTATAACAGGTTCAAAATCAAATTCAATTTCATGAGTAAATGTTTCCTCAGATGTTATTATTACATTATATTATGTGTTCTTCCTGATTTTATTTTATTTTAATTTTTAGGAGAGTGCATGAATGGACAAAGAAATCCCTTACCATTGCCAAGTCACATAACTGAATCAAATAACACCTTTTGCCTTACACCATTTTAATTCTATTGAGCAATTAGTTGCTTAATTAGTTTCTATGACTAAATGCTTCTGGGTCTTAATTGTAATTGAGACAATGAAAGTACTTTTGATCAGAAAAAGATGTTCAAGTTATCCTTCTTGTTTTCCATGTTAAACATGCTCTGTCCTTGCATAATGTTCTAGATGTGTCTTTGATGTTTATAAATCTTTAGCTATGATGTGGAAAGGGTGTGTTGCAAATTTGATAAAAAAATAAAAGGTCTAAATCTGCTACATGTGTTGTTGTTCTGCTGCGTCAGTCACGATCATCGATGGTCTAAATCTGCTATAGTGCCCTCTATGTCGACGGGTAACATGCCATTTTGTTTTTGTTTATTTGTTGAATCTATTTTGAATATCACTATCCGTAGTGAATGAGACATTAAAGGTTGAACTTTTCAATGATCAAGAATTCTCATTGAACCCATTTGAGATTATCCATGAAGCCTAACTTGCTTTGAATGCAACATAAATCTCCACCGGGAATGGAAGAGATTCAAGACTCAATGGTGTTATAGCTAATACTTCCCACTGGGAATTTTGCATGAGAACTAGTTTATATTATTTTGAATTCAATTATTTTGTTAATTAAATATTGTATGGAAGTATGATCTGATCATACAAATACTTTGTTTTGTAGACAAAGTTAAAAGCAATTAGTGATTGTGTGATGTGAACTTCATTAATTATTGCTATTGGGGAATACCCTATTCAATCCCTGTATTTAACTCAATATACCCCTTTAGTCCCTCCATTGTTATTTGACTCCACTTAGTCCCTCTATTGGTGATTTGAGGCCAATTAAGTTCAACCTATTCTCTTATCCATCATGGATAATAATCTAATTGTTTAAAAATACTCTATTTAGTCCCTGTACTTGACTCAATCTGCCATTTTAGCCTTACTATTGTAATTTGACCACAATTGGTCCTTATATTGATGATTTGAGGCGAAATATATCCAACCCATGATTGGCATTCTCTTCTCCATCATGGATAATAATCTAATTATTAGTAATATTTAAAACTTTCATAATGCCACATCGGCAAACATCGGACGGAGAAGAGAACATCCATCACGGGTTGGACTTATTTTACCTTAAATCATTAATAGAGGGACCAATTAGAGTCAAATTGCAATGGGGGACTAAAGAGACAGATTGAGTTAGATACAAGGACTAAATAGAGTATTCTATAAAACTTTCATAATACCACATTAGCAACATCAGACGGAGAATAGAACGTCGGTCACAGACTGAACCTATTTTATCTCAAATCATCAATAGATGGATCGATTGGGGTCAAATTATAATGGGGGACTAAAGGGGCAGATTGAGTCAAATACAAGATATTCTACCAAATATTATATATATTCTATGTTTTTGTAATTTTGTATTTTTGTATTGAAATGTAAAGTTGGAAGTTTTTTTTTTCTTAATTTTTTAGTAGAAAATATTGAATTGATATTGTACTCCTTTGATCAATCAGCGGGGAACTTTGTTTCCCTTATATTTTTTGTAGATAAATTTTTATAATTGTTTGTAATTATTTATTATCGTCATTAATATCAATATTAAATTTAATACTTTAGATGAGTTGCAAGACCTATAGCGGCAAATTTTTCTGCTGTTATAAGATATAAAAAATATCTATAGTGCCATAAATGTTCCGCCGCTATAGGATTTATAGCGGCAGAAATGTTCCACCGCTATAGGATTTGTAGTGATAAAATTTTTTCTCGCTATAGATTAGTGTACATCTTCAATTCAAACGGATGATATAGCAACAAAAGTGTACATGTGTTGTAAAAAATATATAACGACCAAGGATTTAGTGGCTAATTTGCTTTCCGCCGCTATAGACTTTTTGTGACTAAAATAGGATTTATATTGACAAATGTTTTTTACCCCTATAAGTCTTCTTTGTTGTAGTGATTGGGGATGACAATAACTTCTTGACTACATTCAACTAACCATCTTTTTCCCAAAATGATTGCAAAATAGTTTAACAAATCAAGAAAAAAAAGCATTATTGGGGGATGCTTTTAAATTATCTTTATATTTACTGTGATGATTAAAAATATGATCACCGAAGTTGAGTATATTTCAATACCACTTAGATGAATAGTGCACAATGCACTTAAGTCATTTTCTTTAAACATTTTCAACTCTCAATTAACTTTAATATAATTTTTATTTAACTATTTAAAATTATTTTGGTTATTAAAATTAATCTCAGTTTGAAAAATTACGAAAGCTAGTAATATTTTACTTTCACTAAAATTTTCTTTGTGACAACTAGGGCTTTTTTTTAAATATTATATATATTTTTTGGATTATTTTTAAGGCATTCTTGGATAAATTTAGAAGAATGTGTAAAATGGTATAATATATAAGGGCTTTTGTGTTGCAATGGGAAAACCGAAAAAACTAAACAGTAAAATTTTTAGGGTTTTCCCAGTGCAACAAAAAAAAAATATTATACGGTTTTCTGTATTTTGTTAAATTTACCCATAAATATGTAAAATGGTAATAAAAAAAATATATATACAACACTTAAAAAAAAGTGATAACTAGGTTATCTCAAGTTTTATAGTAAAATATTAAAAAGAATTCTTAAAATTTAAATCAAAAGGGGGCTTCCCTTTTGTGTAAACACAGAGAACGTACTGATCTATTAACGCAAACAAAGAATGGCCAGGATACAGGTGACACAACCAAATAATTTCCACAGGCCCACGACCGCAGCTACAAACACCAACCCGTGAATCATTCGACGTTATTGCCACACAAAGATGATACAGGAAGAAAGAAGAGACTGTCGAAGAGACTGATAAGACAAAACAAAGCCACATTTATCGTCAATTACACAGCTCCCTGGCAAATCCAACACGGGAGGCAGCAACATCAAAGAGCACCCTTAGATTCTGCTGCTGCAAGTTCGCGATTACATTCACAACCGCATTAACATTGTCCGGTGCGGCCGCCATTGCCAAGCAAGCCAACGGCATCGCACTACTATGAATCAGCGTATTCTCCGCCGGCAACGCCAAATTCAAACCCTCAAAGTGAAGCGTCACCACCGGCACAGACAGGGACCCAGCATCATTAAAACACGTATCAAAAGCACCTAGAGACGAGTAGCTTTCAGCTCCCACTTGTCGCCTGAACTCATCTCGCAGTATTTCGTACACCGGTTTCACAAATCTCGTTATCACTGTACCAGAGTCGACGATGGTGCCGGCGCCAGTGACTGGGTCGAATGAAAGTGAACCTTGTGGCACGACCACTTGGGTTTTGCCGACGCTTATGCCGGTGAGGTTGACGTAGTAGAGTGAAGGACGGTGTGGGTTGTGGAGCAGTGTGGTGGTGCGGATGCTGCGAGGCTGGCCGACCGGGCCGAGCTTGAGCGAGCCAGAGAAGTAGTAAGATTTGAAGCTTGGAAGGCAGTAAGAGAACACGCCTTGGTACATGGAGCCGGTTTGGGAGAGCAGTGACATTGGGCCTCGTCCCAAGCCCAACAAACCCTGCTTTGGAAATGACTCAGCCCCCGTGACAGCGTTGACGCAACCGAAGGTGTAGTTGGGAATGATGTCGAGCGCCAACCTCAGACAGTCTTGAGAGTATATGGCGGAGAAGGAACCGGTGCCGTAGGACTGGTTGAAAGTGCAAGGTGGAGAGGAGCAAGCGAGGGTGGCGTAAGTGGAGGAGGAGGAGGGGGAGAAAAGAGTAGTTGAGGGGCAGCCGGAGCAGCCGGAGCAGGGGACCCATGCGATGTCGCTGCTGGTGTCGAGAGCCATGAGCATGACTTGGCCTGGAGTGCCAAGTTTTGCGCGGAGAATGTAGTTGGACGTTTGCGTGTGTTGCTGGCCGGAGGCGACAGGAACGGAGGATTTGGCAACGAGTGAGGAGAGGTAGGCGAGTCTGGCGGGGTCATTTCCCGCTAGTTTGAGGAGTGCTTGGAAAGGATTGCAGGATGAGGATTGGCATTCCTTTTGGTTGTGGTAAATGGGAATGTCTGTGGCGTAGGTAAAGGACAGGAGGAAGATGAAGGGGAGCAGGAGAATGGCCATTGCAGTTGGGAGATTGTTGCGCTTGAGCCGGGGGTTTTATAGATGTGGCAATAACCTTCTGTAATTAAGGAAATTGTGAGTAAAAATCGACCAAGTGTTATTTTTTTTAATCCGTTACAGGAGAAACTCGAAATTGCTGGTTATTTGTTAGCGTATCATGTGACAAATAGGAATAACATGTTGGAACAGATCTGGGGGTGACCTGTTGAGCCGGATTTGTTTTTACTTCTCAACTGGAGTATTCATTCATACGGCATGGATAAATATTTTTCCTTTTCATGATTAAAGAGGTGCAACAACGCACAACCACGAGTTATAAGAATTAAACTAAGAAATATACAAAATGTATCCCAATGAAACAACTAAATAAATAGAAGCTAATGGCCCAGCAAGACGAACTGAGGTGTCTGGCACAGCATGTATAGGTTTTACAGAGCAGTATTCTGTTTTTAAACATCAATTTTGGATATTTGTAGAAAAAAAATCATTCTTTTTTTTTTTTAAAAAAAAGAGGTTAAAAGCTAATTTATTGAAACTTGGAAAGGAAATAAGGAAAAACAAGAACTGAATCAAAGAGATAAAAGGAAGTAAGTCCATAAGGAAAAACAAACTAGTTTACATTTTGAAGCCATTTTCTGACAACGTTTTCATTAACCACCTTGGAAGCTCTCGACCCTGATGGAAGAGGGATAGGCATGGATAGCTAACGCTGTGGTTAGCCAATGCTGATGCTCCATCTCCTGAGAATGAGATGCACTTGGGGATGACTAGCTTCTGTGAGCATAACCCTGAGGAGTGTAATAGCTGACAGAGACCGCCAATCATGTATTTTATCATCATCTTGAAGCGCATATAGGAGTTTAGAACTGGTGATGAAAATGTGCGGATTTTGATATTGCATTGCTAACATTAATGCTTTAATTTCTGCATCCAAGGGTGACTGAATTGTAATGGGAGAGCAACCTGCAAGAGAAACAATATAATTAGAGTCTGCAACCATGAACCCAACCCCCCAATTGTAAGATCCCTAGAGGCAAAGGTCGTTGGAGAAAAGGAAAAGATCATCGGTATAACTAAATTTTGCAAGAATGAGATTCTTCCCTCTTTGTTGCTTGGAGGCATATGAGTACTCCTGTGCTAGGGCAAAAGCCCTCCGCGGAATACTATTGAAGTCTGGGATATCTTTCCTGAAAATAAAGTTACATCTAGCTTTCCAAATCAACCAAGCAGTGGCAGCAATTACCGCTTTAATAAACTTCGAGTAACCACTATGGTCATTATCACGGTCTCAACCGATCACCTTCAGCCGTGCGGCACCTCACATGCACTATAGTTAGAGGTCAGTCTTCCTTGTAAGAACAGTTAAGTGAATTCCTGTTTGCATCACAAGCACAGCGAAATAAAGGAAAAGCGAGCAAAACCGGAAAACATTCACGGTACGAGAAACACGACACATGAAACCCATTTTGAGAGAGAAAAAGATAAACTCTCTTAGATTGAGAAATGTTTATAATCATGGCCAAAAGCCATCACTAAGAGGCCTTGTCACCTCTCAAAGACACATTAGACCCTATTACAAGAACTACCCCAAATCCAAGGTTAATTGAGCCCCATGCCCAATACAGGTCTGGCGTGAAGTCCCCCTGACTTCACTTAGCTTTCAATGTCCACCGACGCGACTGTAGCTTCAACCAGCCACCCTTGGTAACAACGCACAGTAGTATTGGTCACGCGCAGTAATACCGTGTGCCATCCTCGCCCCTGGCTCGACCACGCTCCCGACCGCGTGCCCACTTGCATACGCCTGCGTAAAACCTTGTCAAATCCAGAATCAGCTCTCGGTTTTTCAGCCTGATCAAGTGTCCTGCCCCGCCTAGACTTCTAGATATCCAACACTCTACATAATTAATTCTTGCAACACTTGACTCTCGGTATGGGCGCGCCTGCCCCACGCATTCATTGGTCACGCGCACACCCACGATCCAGCGCGTACGCGCCTCACGGTCTCAGCACATGATCGTGCGGGATATTCCACCCGCTCTTGGTCATGATACAACACACGCCTCGCGCTAACCGCGCGTTACCTAATCCACGCAGCTGTGAGCCCTCGTGGCTTGGCCTATGTGGAAATGTACGCCCGCTGACCAAATATAAGGTCATCAACCCTTACAGTCATCCACAAGCCAGTCTCCAGAGGTAAACTTGTTCAGAAAATGAACATTCAACTGACAAGATTACTAATAACATGCTAGATATATTAAGATTTAGAGCAAAGGTGCATAAGATGCTCAGCTGTTTCAAAATGTAAGCCACAAAAGACACATAAATTTTGGGGGCCAATGTTAAGAGGATACAAGAAGTTAGAGGTCTTAATTTCACCTTTGAGCAACAATCAAATAAAATACTTAGCTCTAGGAGCCAAATTCAGAGACCACAGAGTACTCCAACCTTTCCAAGGCTCATCGTGATCATTGGAAGAATTCAACTGGTTGTATATCTTTGAAGAAAGTTTTGAGTGAAAGGATCTAGGATACCAGACCCAATGATTACTGGAATTAAATCTGACAGTGCCATGACTAAACACATGCAGATTCAAACAAAAACCGAAAGCATTTCTAAACATAGAAATATTCCAATGAGTGTCTACCAGAAAATCCATAATAGTATGAGAATTAAAATCAACCTTCACATTCAGGAAGGTAGGTTTGTGAGCAATATGAATTTCAAAGTACCAAGGATCATGCATCAAAGAAATAGCATCCGGATTAATGTCCTTGATCTACATGTAAGGCTTATCATTGTTAGAGATTTTGCATAAGTTCCGAAAAAACGAAGAACAGTTTGGAGGAATGCTATCTTTCCAAATGTGAAAATTGTCATATTTATGAATCACAATATCAATCCAAAAAGTGCCTCTGCCAGGGTGATTTGGTGGAGAAATGAGTGAGAAATGAAAGGAAGAAGATGGAAGTGAAACGATGAGAAAAAGAGAAAAAAGGGGGAGCTTTTAAGGGCTCCCCTCGGCCATCCATGCGGGTGGCCTTTTGGGCACAAGGTTGCCCACAAGGATCCACTGCATGGCCTATGGGTGGGCTTTCTATGGGTGTCTCACACCCTCTCTCACGGTCATAAAATGGCTTCAAACTTGTTTAGCACCAACGTAGCCCCCTTTAAACCCTAAAAACAATGAAAACAAAGCCGACATAAGCCCATAAACACTCAAGAATCAAGCTTTATGGCATCAACACATCAAACATCTCAAAGTATCACAACAACATGCAATAAATGATTGACAAAGATGATGAACTAAATGACTAAAACATGGACATTAACTAAGAACAACAACTTCTACACAATCAAAGAATACGAAACTAAAGTACATGGAATTTAAAAAGCTTGGGTTGCCTCCCAAAAGCGCTTGTTTAAAGTCATTAGCTCGACTTGCCTTACCTCAAGATCATGGTGGAACAAAGAGTGGAGAATTACCTCCGTTTTTCGGTTAGGAATTGTTACCCAGAAAGTAATGCTTAAGGCGGTGACCATTAAGCTTGAATGTTCCATTCTAAATGTGAGTTATTTCGACGGCACCATGAGGAAAAACTTGAGTGGCAGTGTACGGCCTATGCCATCTTGATTTCAAAATCCCAGGGAATAATCTTAGTCTAGCATTGAACAATAAAACATTTAGCTCGTTTAATGTGGCGATCATGATACTCCTTCATTTTCTCGTTGTAGCGCACCGAGGTTTCATAGGCCAAAGTTTGTGATAAACGTCTAAATATACGTATTCTATATATAATTGTGTGAATTATTTTATTATCTTTTTAATGAGTTGATGCCCTTTATTGGTCTAAATCTATTTATTTTTTGTTGCAGGCCCTGAATAAGCCAAAATGAGCTCAAGAACGTATGTATGAAGAAATCGACACCAAATACGTCGTTTTTGGGCCTTCTTTACTGTAGCGGGATTACTGTAGCATGGTAATGCAGAAAAATACTGTAGCAGCACTGTAGCACCCGAGATAACTTGGGATGAACTTGCTTTGTATGGATGCTTTAGATTTACGTTTATGGTATTTGGTGTGTTTTGTGGTTCATGCTTGGTGTACTTTGATGTATTGGTATGCATGAGAACTCTGTGTATCGATTTCTAGGTTATAGTAGGTTGCGTGACCATCGCCCTAGTTTTAGACTTCCAAGCTTGGAAGGGATACATGTACAAATACACCGTGACAATCGGGTATTTTGTACCCCTCCGGTATTAGGGTTGTGCCTAGTTTGTGCTTCAACCCTAATTTGAGAATCTCGTGCCTTTAATGCAATCGTAATAGGATTTGGGCGGAATGAATTCCGTATCAATACTCGTACTGGATTAGGGGCCAACTACCGTGACCATCGGGTTGGCCTACCTTAGGATTCTCCTGGCCAAGAACCACCAGTACCTGTGTAATTCGAGCTTTCTACTAGCTTTAGTAATCCTGAGGGGAATCTAGCTCGGGACCTTGTACTTTCATTGCTAATTGCCTCCTTGATATGCTTATTTGGTGTGCCTTAGTCCAACATGTTTATAGTTATCTTTGTTAGTTTTCTTATTTTGTTTTAATTCTCTATCTTAGTTAGGCTAGACAGTGCCATCTAGGGGGAAGTAATAGCAGCTCTTGGGTCCCCAGGGAATACGACCCTCTCACGCGTGCGTGAGAGGTATTACTTGACGACCCGTGCGCTTGCGGACAATCATCAGTTTGCCACTCGTCTAAATCATTTAATTAAAACTTCCTCTTGTGGCCACTAAGGTGAGGGTCTAAGTTGAGTTGCTTTATGGCCTAGTAGGCTTTGTGCACCAATTCAACTGGTAAGTGACAACCCTTTCGATAGACTAATCGGTAGGGTATTGACCCAATAGGTGTCTTGTATGCCGTTTTATATGCCCAGAGTGCATCATCAAGCTGTTCTGCCCAAACTCTTCGGTGATGGTTGACGGTTTTCTCTAAGATTCGGTTCAACTCCCTATTTGAGACCTCAACCTGCCCACTGGTTTGAGGGTGATATGCAGTCGACATGCTATGAGATGTCCCATACCGTTTTAGAACTTTCTCAAGTTGAGAGTTACAGAAATGGGTGCCTCGATCACTTATGATCACCCTGGGTGTGCCAAATCGGGAGAACAACTTCTTTAGAAATTTCACGACCATCCTAGCATCACAAGACGGAAAGGCCTGTGCCTCCACCCATTTTGAGACATAATCTACTGCCACCAAAATGTACTTGTTACCTTGGGAGCTAGGGAATGGGCCCATGAAATTGATTCCCCAGGCATCAAACACCTCACATGCTTGATTCCACGATTGTGGCATTTCTTCTCTTTTTGAGATACTACCGGTTCTTTGACACCTATCACAATGTTGCACCAGTGTTTCTGCATCTTGGAACATAGTGGGCCAGTAGAATCCCGAGTCAAGGGCCTTCTTACCTGTTCTGTTCCCACTGTAGTGACCCCCTATCGGACATGAATGGTAATGCACAAGGATATCATGTCCTTCTTCTGTTGAAACACATCTCCTGACAATCTGATCAGCATACATCCTGAAAAGGTACGGGTCTTCCCATATGTAGTGCTTTAGATCAACGAAGAATTTCTTCTTTTGCTGATATGTGAGCCACTTTGGTAATGTTTTTGCCTCCAATTTATTTGTGATATCTGCAAACCAAGGAGTCTTATTATCTTCCTCGATCACCTGAATACTGCACAACTGTTCACCAGGGAATGAATCATTTATCTCACCCTTCTGTAAAGAATTTTCAATAGGCTCCTCAAGACGTGAGAGATGATGAGCAGCTAGGTTTTCTGCCCCCTTTTTATCCTTTATTTCCAGATCAAATTCTTGTAGCAGTAAGACCCATGGGATTAGTCGAGGCTTTGCATCTGACATGTTAAGAATATATTTTAGGGCAGAATGGTCTGTGTACATAATCACTTTTGATAGCACCAGATATGACCGAAATTTGTCAAATCCAAAAACAACAGCGGGCATTTCTTTTTCGGTAGTAATGTAATTTTCTTGAGCATCGGTTAAGGTTTTGCTTGCATAGTAAATGGGGTGGAAATAGTTGTCCCACCGCTAGCCAAGCACGGCTCCCACTACATAGTCACTCGCATCACACATTAGTTCAAATGGCAGATTCTAGCCTTGGGAAACCATAATTGGGGCTTCTATAAGCTTTTTCTTCAGGGTGGGGAATGTATTCATACAATCTTCGTTGAACTCAAAAGGGGTCTCCTTCTCGAGTAGCTTCCTTAAAGGTCGGGCAATCGAAGAAAAGTCCTTCACAAACCTCCTGTGGAACCCCTCATGTCCCAAGAAGCTTCTGATTGCTTTTACTGAAGTGGGAGGGAGAAGTTTCTCAATGGTGGCGACTTATGCCCGATCCACTTCAATTCCCTTTTGTGAGATTTTGTGTCCCAGGACTATGCCCTCCTTGACTATGAAGTGGCATTTCTCCCAACTGAGCACTAAATTTGTTTCCTCACACTTGTTTAATACATGTTCAAGGTTTTTTAGACACAATTCAAATGAATCAACAAAAACTGAGAAATCGTCCATAAACACCTCTATAATGTCTTCACCATATCCTCAAATATGGCCATCATACATCGCTGAAAAGTGGCTGGCGTATTACAAAGTCCAAAAGGCATCCGTCGGTAGGCAAATGTGCCATTAGGGCAGGTAAAAGTGGTCTTCTCTTGATCTTCCGGAGCGATAGGAATTTGAAAGTATCCAGAGAGACCATCTAGAAAATAATAGTAGGAGTGTCCTGCTAGCCGTTCCAGCATCTGACCAATGAAGGGTAAGGGAAAATGATCTTCCCTTGTGGCATCATTAAGCTTCCTGTAGTCTATGCAAACCCTCCATCCTGTCACTGTCCTGGTAGGGACAAGCTCATTTTTTTCATTGGTTAAAACATTCATCTCCCCTATCTTGGGTATTACTTGCATGGGGCCCACCCAGGCACTGTCAGATATGGGATATATAATGCCGCCATCGAGAAGCTTGATGACCTCGTTCTTCACTACTTCCTTCATGTTAGGATTCAACCTTCGTTGGGGTACTGGCATAGGTTTGTGGTTGTGGTCCATAAGAATTTTGTGATCGCAGAATGATGGACTGATCCACTTGATATCAGCTATTTTCCAAGCAATTGCCTTTTTATACTTCTCAAGCACATCAAGGAGGTTGCCCTTCTGTTCCTCTATCAAATCTGACACGATAATGATGGGATGTTTGGAACCTTCCCCCAATAATGCGTATTCCAAGTGAGCTGGTAATGGTTTTAGTTCCAGTTCAGGAGGTTCCTCCAGCGATGACCTCAATCTCCTGAAACTGCCTATATGACATTTTTCAGTCCTCACCTCTTCCGCCTCTGATGCACTATCACTATGAGAACTTTCTTCCATTGCTTGCGCCTTTGTCTCGACAGGAATTTGGTTTTCCTCCAGTCTATAATCCCCTGCTTCTAAACTGTCTACCCCCGCTTGCTCTGTGCCCTGTTCCATTGGAGAATTCAGCCTTGGAGCTCTGTCAGCTTCATCACTTAGTTCTTCGTTGCCAGGGTTTGACTGGTAACTAGATAAGGAAGAATGCTCTACGAGGTTCACTTTTTCTGTTTGCATGTATTGGTTGAGCAATGCCTGAGTATTGAAATCTTCCTAGGTAAGGTTGATTGAACCCTCACAATACTACTTCTTCCACTGATCATCATAAAAATTTGGAGTGTCTGACTCAATCCAAGTGCTAGAGTAGTAAGAGCACGGCACTCGCGAATAATGATAGTTAACCCGGTTGTTGGTTGCATACATGATTAAATAACGAAGAAAGATATTTACAAACTAGAAAAATTAGAAGTATAACAAGACCAGAAAAGGTAATTGAATAAATGATGGGATATATACAAGATTGAAAAATATGAAACAAAAAAATAGTGAAATCAACACGCTCTAAGTTTTCCCAGTATTTCTCGTGTGTCCCTGGTAACGGCGCCAAGAACTTGATCGTCGTCCCGCAAGCGCACGGGGTCGTCAAGTAATACTTCTCATGCGAACACGAGAGGGTCGTATCCCCAAGGGCCAGAGAACCTACCCTTACTTCCTTATTACAATGTTGTTTGACCTACAAGTCCAAGTGATAAGGGGAATGCAAGAAAACTAAACTAATGCAGTTAAAATGTAATCAATGAAGACAAGATACGGGAGGTAATTAAGGTTAAGGAGCGGTCAGAGATGAGGATCCCTTCAGGGCTACTAAAGTGTGAAAGATGTTGAATTAACATGCAAGTAGCTAGTTGAACCGAGAAAACCCTAGATTCGGTCAACCCGATGGTCACTGCAATTGACTTATAATCCTATACGAGTATTGGATACATAATCTATTCCGTCCAAATCCTCCTACAATTGCAATGGGCAAGGTGGTTTTCTCAAGTTAGGGTTGAAATACAAGTGAGCACTTAACCCTTGAATTGGAGGGGTACAAATACCCTTGAAATGCAACCTAGTATTGCCTAAGTATGGATACATAGAGTTCTCATGTATACCCAAGCATTCAAAAACACCAAACAAGGATCACAAACAAGCCAACAAGCATTAATTAAAACAAAGTATCCAAACATCACAAGTTTACCCACAAGGTTCACCTGCATCCGGTGACCTTGGGGTTTTAGTTGCTTATAATCTCAAAACGCACAATCAAAAGCATGAAAACAACTAAACCAAACATAATACAACTCCCTCTAAAAATAAAGGTCGGAGAAATTTCCAAAGGGGTCACTCGAAGGGGTGGCTTCCCGTCATCCTCAACCTTCTAACTTCAAGCCCTAAGAGTAGATCTTGCCCAAGATCGCGCTCTCCTCGCCGATTCCTCCACGAAAATGCCCTCGAAGCCCTTCTCCTTGGTCAGATCTAGAGTGGTGGTGTGGAGCTCCAAGAAGAAGGCAAAATCCCCCAAAAAGAAAACCCGAGAAACCCTTAAAAAGGATGAGTTCATTATAGCTCACGGGTGGCTTCATGGTCAATATATGGTCGTGAGGATGCTCAGAAAACGGGCCAAAAATTTGGGTAGGTTACTACAGTACTGCTACAGTTATCTTCTACGGTGAACTGCTATAGTGCCGGTGCCCTTAAGCATCGATTTCTTTGTCAAATTCTCCTCAATTCGCGACGTTGAGCTCACCAAGGTTTCCTTTGTGCCTGGAACATGAAATAACATAATTAGACCAGAAAAAGGGCATCCACTCATCAAAAAGATAACAAAATAATACACACAAATATGTATAAAATACATATATTTAGACGTTTATCACAAGGCTATGTTCGAAGATAACATGGCCATGTTATGCTCTTTGATCATGCGTTTAAGACCGTGTATTTGCTCGACAACTGCAAATCAAGAATCTTAATGTACTATCACACCTACTAAACACCTTGTGTTCTCTTACCATTTTTGGCTTTATAGAAGTCCTTATAAATAGATGTTTAAGATATTCTTAGAGGACTTTTCCCAATACCTTGAAGGGGCTTTCTTGGTGCTTGAAGGAGGTTTTTAGAGAACCTTTAGAGTGTGAATCAGAGAATAAAGTTTGAGATCAAGCAAGAATAGGAAGAAAAGTGTCAATATTGAAAACTTTGGAGTTATCTTGTATCTCCATCAATTGAATATGAGGGAGACATTCATAAAATTCTTTAATTCTTGTACTTTGATTCTGTATTGCATAATATTGTCATCTATGAGTAGCTAAACATTCCTCTTGTGCTTGGCTTTGATAGAACTTTGTTGAAATATGTTTTCTTAACTTACTTTTATCTATTTCTCTTGTTTAATATTAAGGTCCATTTGTGGCAATGCTTCATCAATTCACTTAATTAGCAAGAACCAGAGCTTGTGATCATGGGTTTAGTTAGCAAGAGACCCTCATATGCTTAGTTAGTGATACGCCGAGTGTGTGAATAACCTCCCATAATTGAAACAAGTAGAAGTCATTTCTCATAGATAGAATTATAAGAAGGTTTTTGACCAAGGAGCCCTAGTAGACAGGATCACGGAATCGAAATGTATTCATAGAAGGAACGTGCAAAATACGTACCCTATTATATTTAGGAATTATGCACTTAGAGAGAAGGGCTATTTTATGTAAGGAATTTGCATAGTCTAATGATCATGACAAGCTAGCTAGCTTCAAGGATCCTTAAAAATAAAAATCTTTACTCTTAACCACAAAGAAAAATCTTATCCAAAGATCACTCTTAGTCATGTTAATGTTGTCCAAGTAATAATAGTGTGCAAATAAGAAGGTCGATCAGTCATGGAAAATGAATACTAGATACTAACATTCTTCCTATTATCTAGTAGACTAATTCAAGATTCAGATTTCTAGAAATGAAAACTACTTAAAGTGACAAATTTGCTTGGATTTCATCATACATTCTCTGGTGGTGATCTTTACTTGATTATACAAACCCCTATAAAGATCTATCTCTTCACTAAGATCTTACGATTGTATTATACTCATTGGAATTTGGAGGTAAGGTTAATAAAATCATAAAGGAATGGAGACAAATCTTCTACCACAAAGCTCATCCTCTGCTTTCTTTAACCTTAGTGATATAATTCTAATGGATTTTGAAAAGTGCTTAATTATATATTTTCTTTGCATGTAATTTCTTGTGATTATGTTTGTCTTCAAGCTGACTTTGGTGTAATTTGGTACTTAGTTGTTTCATTTATGCTTTCGGGAAAGAAAAAGCACACAAAAGTCAAAAGAGGGAATCCACGAGAAAAATGAGGCCAAGAGCGATAATTATACGTTACACAGACAAGTACATGTCCGTGTAGTCCCCGGTCTCTCGGCAAGCAAGGTCACATAGAGCGTATGCGAATTGCCATTCACGAGAACTAAGCACTCCCGCAACACCCCATACCGAGAAGAACATAGTTGTGCGAGATGAGGTACACACCCATGTATAGCTAAGGTTTCAAGAAACATGATTTTGTATGGAACACGGGCGGAATGAGAGCATACGACATTGTAGTTCATCGACTTGAAGAAAGACTAGGCAGCACTATACACGGCCAGGATACATGACCTTGTACCCCCAGAAACCAGATTTTGATAAGTCACGATGACTACACGGGCAAGATACACGCTCGTGTTGTTGCCTGTGTTCTGGCCGGATTTCTGAGGTTATAAATAGAATGCCGAGAAGCTAATGAAGGAGGTTGGATTTTTTGTGAAAAATACCAATTGCGGCAACTAGTGTATGGAGGCAAAATGAGAGCGAGAGAAAGAGGTTGAAGAAGACGAAGGAGTGATGATAGCGGCTCACATTGAAAGAGGGTTTCTTTACATCATTTTCAAAGTCCTAGGTTTAATTTCTTATTTCTTTTTTATGAACATGACCCCGATGGAGGGGTAAACTTCTTTCGGTGTTTGGATTGATGTAGCTTGGGATGAATTTATATTAGGGTTACCTTTATTTTAGAACTTCCTCCATTTAATTGGATTAATCTATGTTCCTGCTCATACTACAGTCCTTAGAACAGGGCTTGGTAACCCTATATGGACGAAATCCCTGTCTTATAACCCCAGTCAAATTGAGAACTGCTTGATACTCATAAGGTGAGCTCACAGAAAACGCGTAATGGGATTAGGTCCTCCTTGGTGAACACCATAGTCATTCAGTTGAAGTCGAACGATGTAAGCACTTTGACTGTGGGGCTTATGACGAGTGCTTGCTATGCATGTCTTACTTGGCTATTTTGTAGAATGAGCATGCTTTTTACCAAGTATGTGCACTCATATTGTGTGTATCTTATTCTTCAGTGCAGTTAGGATGCTTGAAGGACAATTTAGAAGAAAGGATGCAAAGATGGCTGTGTGAAGAACTTTTGGATCTCTTTTGCAAGCCAAAGGATAGCCACACGGGCTTGGAAAATCCACATGCTTGTGTGCCAATTTCTGGTAGTTTTAGAGCAATTATCAATTGCTAGAAGGGCAAAGGAGGAGTCACATGGCCTATACCAACTCATGTACATTTTCCAGAAGAGAAGTCCAAGTTTAGTAAGACAAAATGCAAGAACAACCCGTCACAGTACCATGTGCCAGGTGGTGTCACCCACATAGACAACCACACTGTCTATCACATACCCATGTAGGCCCCTAATAGCCCGATATTGATACCCCCCTTGGGTAACTGCAAGTGCACGGGTCGTATAAGTAGTAAAATATACCCGTAGGGTCGGGTAGTCGTATCCACTGGGACTGGTATAGCTTCTAATACTAACGTTCTGCTTAATATCTAACCAAACAAAGGAGGATGGATTTGACTCTGGGTCGAATTCAAGGCGATTGAGGAAAGTGAGTGCACTAAGGGAAATGTGAGGATTGACTCGATGGAGGAGATGGGGCCCCGGGGTTGGATTTCTGACCTTCACTAACTCGGTCTTTCTCAGCATTTATCAGAGATGTCTTTAGTTCTAAATCTAGTTATGCTATAAGAATGATGCTTCCAGCGTTGTGGAACCCTAAGTTGAAATCTTAGTGCTTGCAACTATCAATAACGATTCACAAGCCTAGATAAGAAAACCTAACTTCCAAGCATTCAAGCACTAAACAACACACAAGATAGCCAATAACTCAGATTTGATGCAAAGAACAAGACATTCATAAATGCTGCAAGTAAAGACAATGAGTTCAAGCTACAACGTCATACAAACCACCCCGGGGCTCCTTTAAGAGTTTAGCCCCTCATGACATTAAACAACAAGGAAATTGCCAAAGAAATTAAAATACAAGAAGTTGAAAACTCCGTAATTTCTTGCATCCTTGTGGTTGTCAGAGGCTCTACAATGTCGTGCAATCTCCTCCCGATCGGCCTACCATAAGCACAACCTTCCCTTGGTGAAGATGAAGACGGCGCCCCAAAGTTCTCCCCCTTCTTCTTCTCCTAGTTCGCCTAGCAAAAAGTCCCCCTGAAACTAAGTTTCTAGGGTTTTAATGTTTTCTCGTTGTGAGCACGGGCGTGTTGAAGCTGTGCAGATTACGGCCAAAAAAACTCCTGAAACTCACATTCCTGTAATCTGCACGGGGTTCAACACGGGCGTGCTTAGGCCGTGCCGAGGGTTTGCACGACCGT
The DNA here is from genome assembly GCA_902712375.1 of Dioscorea dumetorum. NCBI lineage: Eukaryota > Viridiplantae > Streptophyta > Magnoliopsida > Dioscoreales > Dioscoreaceae > Dioscorea > Dioscorea dumetorum. Next base: position 77,154 of record CACTHL010000882.1, on the reverse strand, counting down.
ACTCAGCGAACTCAGACTGTGTTGACTTTGGCTGAATTCTCCTGCAATCTACACGGGGTTCAGCACGGGCGTGCTTAGGCCGTGTTGATCTTGATGAGGTTTCTTCTAAGTTCTTTAGCTTCTAAAATCATTCCAAATCACTTCTTCTTACTCCAGGACTTTGATATCTGCATGGAAAACCAAGAATACCTCAAATAGTACTGAATTGGGAGAATTAGAGACAAAAGACTCAATAATCATGAGGGTAAAGTATAATATATATATATATATATATATATGAAATGCACTCATCAGATATAAAAAGCACTTTGTTGAGTTTCCGGGTAACCTTTTGCACAAGTTTGAGTTGGGGACACGAGCTAGGGTGTGGGGAGAGGGCTCTACAGTCAAGGAGAGGCTCAAAGATCGCCCTTCATTGACTCTTTCATCCTTAAGGTGATCTTGGGAATCACCCATATTGGATTCTAGGCAGTGTACTATTGTTGGTGGAGCGATTCTTTGAAGACTTCGGAGCAATCCATCGAGCCAATCATTGCTAATATTAAGGTGGATTTATCTATGGATATGTATTATCATCATTCATTCTTCTATTTGAGCTTGTATTGATGGATCTTGAGGAGTTAAAACTCTTTCGATACTCGAGCATGTGAGTCATACGATTTATCTTTTGTATAATTTAACTTTTTCTATGCTAATTTAAAATTTTTTCTTGAGTTTCAACTTTGTGTTTTAATGCCATGCAATCTCCATCAGCGAGAGGTTGAATGTGTGTTCAAATCATGCTAGTGATGTGTCGAGAGGTCCACTAGTGTTGAAAATGGTAGAGAGGGTGAGCTTTGAGGTCGAAGAGTGTCCCCTTTTTCTCTCCTTATTGATTATCCCTACCCTTGTATTCCATTGAGTATCATGTAATCATTGGAACCCTAGTGAAGAGACAGATTGTCATGCCCCATCCCATAGGACCGGCACGCGACAACCACCGCGAAAACCTGAGGAGGGACACCCCTGCCACTCAACCCTCAAGTCACCGCAAGGCGTACCACAGCTTGGAAATAATACAGATATGACCAGAGATTCACAACATTCGACAAAAGCATTTTAGAGTACAAAGATACACAGAAGAAGAGACTAAACAATTACAAGCCTAAATGCAATGGACTTGCTGTAAACGCAAGGCTTAACACACCCCTGAACAACAACAGAATAAAGTACAAGAGCGCACAGAGTAAGCTACCAGATGATAATCTGAGTACATGGTTCAAATGACATACATGCAATCAATGCGACAACTGTTTCAAAAAGTAAGTAGATAAAAATTCAAGCTGAGCCCTAAGAATAAGGATGATACTAGCTGATCAATATCTTTATACAATGTATAATGTTCAAGAACATCATACATGAAGCAAGATTTCAAAACTACTAGCTGATGTCCGCCGCACCACCACTACTGAGCAGAGCCTGGAAAGTGGAAGAGGATGAGTAACTAAAGTCAACTCAGTGAATGGGTTAGCACAACTCTAAGAATCTTAAAATAATTTAAGAACTAACGAAAAAGCTTTTAAAATAATGCTTGTAATATAGAAAGTTTCAGTGCACATATATAATTGAATAACTCATATATATATATATATATATATATATATATATATATATATATATATATATTCTCAAGGAAACATATTCAGCTTTATAAAACTAATTTTCCCAACTATAGTCTCAGAAGACAACTCATAAATATCAAGTCACAACTCTTTAAACTCAAAATATGCAATGTACACCATCAAAACCTTTCTGCTAAGTATAATAAAACTCATTTTTCCAAAGTATAAGATTTCCAATTCGAGCAATCGATAAATAATCTACAAAACCGTCTAAACTCTAGTCGTGGCTGTGACTAAGTTCAGAGCCGCCAAGGCACTCATATCCTTGACGTTGACTCACTGGGGCCGTGTGGTGACCCCGGACCCCCGATGTTCGTCTAGTCAGGGCTCTACACCCCACCTGATATGGACAAATCAAACAGGTCCACCACACCACCTCTAAAGGCTGGACCATGGAGATTTACCCACTGCAGAATTGCGATCTTAACCCTAGCATCCTTCTAACTTCGGTAGTCACAAGGGGATCCGCATCCGTGACCTTCTTCTCCCTTGTGATTTCCACCTGATTCTCCTGTAGCCTTGACATTCAGTACAATTCCCATTAAAGATCCTTCTTTAGTTTATAGCACCTAAACTTGAGTTGATTAGTTAGACAATAAGTGAAGGGGAAGTAAGGGTAGATCTTTGGCCCCGAGGAATACAACCCCTGTGTCTCTCATAGGGTATTACTTGACGACCCCGTGCACTTGCAGGACAATCACCAGATGTCATATTCCTTGAAACCCTAGCTATACATAGGCGTGTTCTTCTCGGTACAAGGTGCTGCGGAAGTGCTCAGTCCTACGCATGGCAGCTCAAGCATGCTCAAGTCACCTTGCTTGCCAGAAACTAGGGACAACATGAACAGATACACAGATATATAATTGCCTATGTATGGCACTGCAATCTCTTTTAACCTCATTTTGCTCCTAGATTCACTAATTTGACCTTTTGTGTGCTTTTTCTCTCCTGAATGTATAAATGGAATAACCAAGTACTGAATTGCACTAAAGTCAGCTTGAAGACAAGCATAATCACAAGAAATTATATGCTGAGAAAATATATAATTAAGCACTTATCAATCGTCAAAGCTACATTCGAGGTAGCATATATCTTGCAGAATGAACTATTCCGTAGAGATTTGGAAGCAATCCATCAAGCTAATCATCATGGATAATAGGGGCTTTTATCATTGTTTATTAATTATTTTTATTCATTATTTGATTTGTGGCACGCCATTGTGTGTGTGTTCCGCTAGTGCACTGGTGTTGAAGTAATAAAGTACCCGAAGGCTGGTAGTTGAGTCCGCAGGGAATAGTTTTAGTAACAAGTAAATCAAATCGAGAAAGTGGGGTACCCGGACAATGCTCCCCCTAGGATTCTAGTTTCAAGTGCAAGACTAAAATTACGCTTCCCCCATAGAGATTTAATGAGTTATCGAAATCCAAAAACACAAGGTCACAAATCTAAGGTCAATCATGACTAGTACCATATGTGATCCCGGCGGAGAGAAAACTTTCGAAGCCTCACACCACGTATGACTTGCTTGAAGTTGTATGGATTCCAAGTGATAAACCCTATTCCAAAATCTAGATCAAACCTTTTAGTCCAAGCGAAAGATCCCTATTTCCAAATAAGCCCCAATAGAGAGAAAACCCCCGACGCCTCACTTTTATGCAATTGCTAAGAACTCTTGGAATGTGGCGGTAGGATAATAAACACCGAACGGGAAAAGGAACATTCCGCTAAGTCTTCACTCACCCTCTCAACCTCTTCAATCTTGGTAAACCTAATCCTAATGGTGATAGTTACTCGTCATAAGGATGATTAAAAGAGATCCGCAACCCTAGTGTCATTCTAAGGGAAAACCAAACACAAGCACACAAGATTGAAACTCAATTAAAATCTCAATTAAAGAAAACACAATAAAATTCAATGAAACAAAGGTATCCTATGGTTTACATGTCCAAGTACCCACTAGGGGTTTAACTCTCCATAGAGCAACACAAACTCAAAGATAAAACCAAATGAAAGTGCAAACCATCCATAAAGATAACCCCCTTATGTTCTGTGATGATGGTCTTCAAGAGCCACTCTTTCTTCCCTAAAGACCACTCAGTCAAGCCTAGGGCATACCTAGGAGAATAAATGTCATCGGCAGCTCCGCCAATAACTATCCTTGGAAGGAAACGATATCGAATGGTGTAAAAGCCCTCCCAAGCGTCGCAAAAACCTCCTCCAAATCCTAACCAAACTCCTATCAGAAGATAGGAAAAAGTTCCCTCAAAAACCCTTCAAAGCGGGTATTTAAATTCTAAAAACGGGTATCCACACAGGTGTCCACATACCCATGTGGAGGTAATCCACACGGGTATGTGCGAAATCCACATACCCCTTTGGATTTTCAGCCTATACAAAACTACACATATAAATTTCAGATTTCGCTCTTTTTTCCACTAAGGCCACCCGGATGGACACACGCCGGTGTGGTAGGCCATGTAGCATTTGTTGATGTCTAAAACCATTTGGAGAGCTATCGAAATCCTAGAACAAACTAGAGCATTAGTGCGTGATTGCTTTTGTGCCCTTCTACATCACCGATTGACTTGAACTCTTTAGAAATCGGCACACACTCTCATGTTTATAATCACAGCTTGTATCTTGCTCGTTTTGTTGCATCAAAGAACTACATAAAGAAACTCCATGATCTATTTTTGTATTCTTTCTCCTCAACATGGCTTCACAACCCTAAATACACAAAAGAACACAAAAGCACAAGCATGAGCCATAAAACCTGATGAAAACAATGCTCAATGTAAGTAAATAATACTAATTAATCTGCATATACAAGCACTTATTAATTTGATATTGTATTGGTTCATCATTAGGAAGTAAAACAATTTGGGTATTTGGGCATGTGAACCCTCATGTGAACCATACAATTTACAATTGTTTGATTTAACTTTTTAATTTCCTAACATAAGATAATCATTGTGTCACGAGCCATCCAGCGGGGCCGGCAAGCAATAACCTCGGTGACAACCCAAGGAGAGTCACTCACACCACTCAACCCTCAAGTTGCCATAAGTCTAACAAAAACCTGGGAGTAAACAAATCTAAACAGGGTTCACAAGTTCAAAACATACAGAGTAGAGCGTAAGAAATAGCATAGAGGAAGTAATCAAAGCATAACATGATAATAGAGCTCAATGAAATATGTCTGTCATAAATACAACAAGGTTTCCAAGGAACTAGACAAGCATACAAACTATGCAGAAAGAGTAACAAATGCGCTAGTGAATCCCTATCCTTATATAATGCAACATGTTAAAAAAATCCATACATAAAACAAGGAATAAGAAAGATAGTTGGAAGAATGCTCAATGAAATATGTCTGTCATAAATATAACAAGGTTTCCAAGGAACTAGACAAGCATACAAACTATGCAGAAAGAGTAACAAATGCGTTAGTGAATCCCTATCCTTATATAATGCAACATGTTAAAAAAAAACATACATAAAATAAGGAATAAGAAAGATCGTTGGAAGAATGCTCAGCACTCTGGTCTGCCGCAACACCACTAGAAGCTAAAAGCCAGGAATGGAGGCAGAGGGTGAATAACCAAAGTCACTCAGTGAATGGGTTAGCATAATTCTGATAGATTATACCAAATAATTGATGAAAACAAAGCCAAGCCTTTTCAATAATATGTATAAATTAGAACATTTCAGTATATATATATATATATATATATATATATATATATATATATATATATATATATATATATATATAACCAATATGTATGTGTAAGAAAATCACAGATGGTATAGAAGAACCATTTTTCTCAAATGAGGTTTTAACAGTATAACTCTTGAATAGCTTAATACAAGTTTTAAAATCATAAAACACGACACTCATAATCAAATCAATTTAATTTCCATAAAGACATATTTTCCTAAAGTGTGAAGTTGCATCTCGATCAATCGAATAATGATCTAGAAATCTCTCTAAACTCTAGCGGTAGCAACAACTAAATTTAGAGCTGTAAAGGCGCCGATGTCCTCGACATTGACCCATCAAGTCGATGTGGTGATTCCAGACTGCCTATGTTCTTCTAATCAGGACTCTACGCACCACGTAAAGCGGACAAATAAATCAGGTCCACCATGCCATCTCTAATGGCTGGCCCATGGGGACCCCCTACTACAACAGGCGGGTTCTAACCGCATCGCCAACAAAACCACAAAAAAAATATATTAACAATATAATTTATATAAATCATTTTACAAGATCCTTGTCAAAGACAAATATTCATATATCGGGAATGAACATCATTACCATATAAATCGAAGCGAAGAGTATAACATGTGCATGAAGTTTCACAATTCAATTCAATCCAATAGCCTAACATAGCGATAATTATTTCATCTAGCGTCAAGGCTTTGCTTATAAAATAGAAAGTTTAAAAATTCCTTTCAAACAAATCAAATCATCAGTTATCATGATAAATCCAAAGATTTCATTTAAATTAAATATAAATATATTTAGATGGAAATATGCTAGAATTGTGCAATTATATAACTGCTACACACAACATAGCATGATGTGTCAACCCCTTGTAATACCGCAAGTACATGGGTCGTCAAGTAATAAAGTGGACCCAATGGGTCGGGTTATCGAACTTCAGAGAACAGAATTACTAGTAATTGCTCCTCCTCTGTTATCTAACCAAATGAGTGTAGTGTTATGATGATCTAATGGTTAAGCCTGAGAGTGTGAATATAAGTGCGTAGGAACTGGAAAGAGTGGGTTCTCAATCTATAAAAGCGAGGTATCCAGACAATGCTTTCCCTAGGATTTAGATATTAAGTATAGATTACAAGTGTTTCTAGACGAAAGTATTTAGTCATGGGTATCCTAAGATATACCGACCCCAGCCTCTAGGCCACCAGTAACTAGTCCCATACAAGGTCGCAGTGGAGAATTCTCTCGACGCCTCACACCACATATAACTGCTTAGCACTCTAGGGATCCCAAAGATATAACCAATTCCTAAAAGTAGATCCAACCTTGCCTCTATGTAAAGGATCCCTAACCCCCTACGAGGTCGCGGCGGAGAATTCTCTCAACGCCTAACACCATATATGGTTGATTAAAAGTTAGGGAACATAGAGATAGAAAATATCAATCGGAAGGGAAAGGGGACACTCCACTATCTCACCGCTCACCCTCTTAACCCTCTTCACTCTTAGTAATTCTAAATCTAGCGGTGATCTTTCTCTTCACTAGGTTGAATAAAACATGCAAGTCTATCAATATTGAAATCAAAAGCACATGCAAGCATTAAGAACACAAGAGTAAAACTCAATATATTAAACTCTAATAAAAATATAATGTAAATCTAATAAGAATATAAATCCTAGGGTTTACATGTCCGAATATCCACAACGGGCTTAGTTCTCCATTGAGCAAGTTACAAAAAAAATAATGTAAGGATGAACAACTGTAAAAGCCATAGAAAATAGCCCCCCTATGTCTGTAATTATGGCCTTGATGGGCACCTTCCATGTCTTGATTGAATCCACTTCGAAGCTAGGTCAACGGTGGCTTCCTTGACGCTATAACGGAGGAGGAATTGATCCAAGTTGGTGAGGAAAGCTTCCCAAATCCGCAAAGAACTTTCTCCAAACCCTAGCCGCCTTGCCTCTTGAAAGTAGCCGAAATGATCCCTAGAAAATATGTCCAGGCGGTTTTTATAAACAGAAATCGGGGCTTTATAAGGCATCCACACACCCGTGTACTATAGCCACACGGCGGTAAGAAAATTTCACATGGCCAAGAATAGTCATTTAGCTACATTATTTGTGCTACAGTAAAGTGCTCCTGTGATGCTACAGTGATTGAATTAAGAACCTGTTTGTACAAAAAAACACAAAATACACTTCATCAATGATAGAACCTAATAAAAGTGATGCTCAATGAGTATAAAATGATATCATAAAATATGTATAAACAATCACTTATCAATACCCTACCCACAAACTATAGAGATGGACTCCTCAATGGTGCTACTCCTGCTTTGGCTCCTTATCTTGGGTCGTGATAAGTGCTTAAATGTGTATATTTATTTATAGTATTTTTGTATTAAATTACATGCTTTTGATAAGCCGACGCCCGTTTTTGTGGTTAAATTAGTTTTATTTGTGTTACAGGCCTTGAAGAAGCCAAAACAAGCTCAAGAACGTATTTTTAAAGAAATCGACACCAAATACGGCGTTTTTGGAGCTTCATCACTGTAGCAGTACTGTAGTATTGGTATTGTAGTAGGGGTTACTGTAGCACCGAGACGATTTTTTGGAAACTTCCTGGGAGCCTTGCGGGCAAGCATGCGCCCGCAAGGCTGCCCGTATAACCCCCCGAAATTCAATTTTTAAAGCGGCGTTAGGGCTATTGAAATGGGCCTTTTTGGGTGAGGTTTTTGGGAGAGGTTTCTTGAAGCTTGAAGGAGACTCAAATTTGGGGAAGAAGAGGCCTTCTTTCATCAATTGAAGAGTGGAGATAAAGAGGAGAGTAGAGGTTTGGCAAGATCCATCCTCTACTTCATCATTTAAAGCTTGAAGAAGAAGAAGGAAGCCGCCCTCATTGCGGCGTAGGTGGAGGCTCGTGGCGATGATCCGGCTCACCTTTTCATGATGTGTTTTATGTTAATTTCTTGTATGAACAACTAAGTCCCAAGGTCACCGGACACCGGTGAACCTTGGGACGAACAAGCTTGTATGGATGCCTTGTTTTATTTTTAATGCATATTATTTGGTTTGTGGTTCATGCTATGTGTGATTGATTGCTTTGAATTACATGATAACTCTGTAGTTCAATTTGTAGGTTATACTTGGAGCGTGGGATACTCCCTTGTATTAGACTCACGTAGTTTGAAAGGGATACATGTACCTATACGCCGAGGGATTCGGGTATTTGGTACCCCTCCAACCATAAGGCTCGAACCTAAGTACTGAGTTTGACCCTAATAAGAGATTTCCCTAGTTGTAGTGCAATCATAGGGGGATTTGGTCATAAGAGAATCTATCCAATACCTGTGTGGGATTAGGGGTTAATCACCAAGGGATTCGGGGTTAACCTACTTTAGGAGTCTCTTGGCCCAAACCACAATTGCAATCTTAACCCTAGCATCTGTCTAGCTTCAGTAGTCCCAGGGGGATCCGCGTCCGTGACCGTTTTTTCCCTTGTGATTCTCTACCTATTTCGCCTGTAGTTCGCCATTCAGTTTAGATTTTCTTAAAATCAATTTGTAGGTCCTAGAACCCAACCTCAAGATATTTGATTAGACAATAAGTGAAGAGGAAGTAAGGGTAGATCCTTGGCCCCGAGGAATACGAGCTCCGTGTCACAAACAGAGTATTACTTGACGACCTCGTACACTTGCGGGACGCACATCAAGTTTTTGGCGCCATTGCCGGCGACTCAAGGAATATTCGGAAAACTTAGAACTTATTGATTTAACCGTTTTATTTTCTTTTTCTTCTTTGTTTTTATCGGTATTTGTTTTATATATTCTCTCCACTGTGTTTTACTTTATTTCATTTGTTCTGTGGTTATCTGGTTTTTATCTTGAGTTTAACCCTTTGCTGGCTGAATTTTGCATGGTACCTATTGTATGACAAGAGCAAGGCATTAAAATTTATTGGAACAAGATAACGAGATTGATAGGACCTTGCATCAAAGGCTTAGAGAAGGAATAGGAAGCTCAGAACAGCAAAAGATTCAGATTGAAGAAAGTGAGCCCTCAGTCATGGCTGAACCAAGAAGGACATTATCAGATTATGAGAGGCCACAGTTTACTGGAGGTGAATTCAGTGTGCAAGCCCCAGCAGTGCCCGCAAACAATTTTGAAATCAAGACTAGTACTATTGGGATGATCCAAAATTCAATCCAGTTCGACGGGTTAGTAGATGAAGACCCCCATGCTCATTTGTCGCGTTTCCTCTAAATATGCTCCACATTCAAAATTAATTCGGTTTCGGATGACGCGATCAGATTATGACTGATTTCCGTTCAGCTTGAGGGGAGCGGCGTACAGATGGCTCACTTCACTAGCCTCGGGTCCATCAAGACCTGGAAGGAAATGGTGGAAAAGTTTTTGGCAAGGTACTTTCTGCCTAGTAAGGCAGCCAGGCTCAGGCAGGAAATTTCAGCCTTCAGACAGGGGGATTCAGAAACACTGTTTGAAGCACATGAAAGGTTCAAGGATCTGCTCAGAAGATGCCCCATCATGGTTTTCAGCTTGGATGAGAGTCCAAACACTGTACAATGGACTGAACTATCAGACACATCAGTTGATTGATGCCGCGGCAGGCAGATCTTTGAGTAATAAATTCCCTGAGGAGTGCATGGAATTTATGAGGTCAATGACACCACGGCTTTCTCCGCAAAAGTGGATGCGTTGACTAGGAGGTTTTATCAGTTTTTGATGGGATGAAGCTCAAGTTCTGGGCCGTACTTTCCTATGACACATGTGGAGCAGGGCATGAAACTGCACAGTGTCTAATTTCTAGTGCCGCTATTGCCCCAATAGAGAGAGTTGATTATATGAGTGGCGGCCAAAGAGGCCCAGGAAATCCATATGGTGCCAACTACAACCCTGGGTGGAGGAGCCACCCCAATTTCTCATGGGGGCAGAGCTCACAACAGAGACCACCACCACCACCACCAGTGCATCAATAACAACCACCACAGCAGCAAGAGAGAAAATTCACCACAGAGGATGTGCTAGCAAGGCTCATGGTCAGTACTGAGGCAAAGTTTGAGAATGTTAATGCTAACATCAGAAATCTCCAAGCCTCAGTCTAGAATATAGAGAATCAAATAGAGCAAATGGCCAAGACCTTGGCAGAAAGACTCCCAGGAAGTCTCCCGAATAACACTGAAGTGAATCCAAGGGAGAAGCGGAAAGCTATCTCACTAAGGAGTGGTAAGGAGGTGGAAACAAGGGCTGAAAAGAATCACATCTTGGAGGACAACGAATCCGCTATACAAAAAACTCCAACATTGCCCCAGAAAATGGAAATTCCTGAGTATAAGCCTCGCGTCCCTTACCCTGAGAGGTTAAAGAAGGACAAAGAAGACGCTCAATTTAAGAAATTCCTCAGTGTCTTTAAGCAGCTTCATATAAATATTCCCCTCGTTGAGGCGTTATCCCAAATGCCCAAGTACGTGGTGATTATCCCGCAAGCACACGGGGTCGTCAAGTAATAAACCACTCGCGCAAGCACGAGTGGGTCGTATTCCCAAGGGCCCAAGGAGCTACTATTACTCCCCTTTCGTCTATTTCCTAGCCTAACACTACAAAAGATAAATAGTGATTGCGAAAAGATAAAAAAAACTACTAATATGAAATCCGGGCTACTACTACACACATTTAGCGAACAAGGGAGAATCAAACACACGAAGAGGTGATTTGGACAATGAATTCCCCTAGAGTTGTCATTAGGTCCTGAATTTAGGATGAAATGTTGAGATGGTAGCTGGGCCAAGAGACTCCTAAAGTAGATCAACCCCGATGGTCACGACGATCAACCCCTAATCCGATAGAAGTATTGGATCGGAATCACATCCGCCCAAATCCTCCTATGATTGCATTAAACTTAGGGAAATCTCTAATTAGGGTCAAACACAATATCTATGTTCATCCCTAATGGTTGGAGGGGTACGAAATACCCGATGGTCACGGTGTATTCATACATGAATCCCTTTCAAGCTTGGTGAGTCTAATACTAGGGCAATGGTCATGCAACCTAGCATTTCCTAGAAATGGCACACCGAGTTCTCATGCATACCAAGGCATTAAAATACACCAAACATGAACCACAAACTATAAGATTCCATAAAAGAAATACAACATCCAACAATACATCACAAGGATAATCATCCAAATTACAAACAAACACCCCTAGAGTTCATCATGTCCAAACCACAAATAAGTTAGTTCCTCATGAAAGAGGAACACTTATACAAGTTCAAGGAGCAAATAAACAAGAAAAGAAGGAAGAAACACTCCCTCTAGCTTTGGAAACCGTTGAATGGATGAAGACCTTCAAAATACACCTTGATGTCTTGGATCTTCTCTCCAAACCTTCTCCTTCGATGTGTGCCTCCCTCTTGGTGAAGATTGTGTCGTAGATCGCCGGAAATGGCCGGCAAGGAAGGTGGGGCGCCGGCCCTAGAAGAATAGATCAAAAAAGTCCCCTTTTCCATGCCCTAAAAGTCTTTAAAAAGGGTGAAAGTCGCGACTCCTCACTGGCTGCCTCACGGCCGTGAGGTTGCCCGTGAGGCATCCAGAGAATTTTGCAGAAACTTTTCACCTCGATGCTACAGTACCCCCTGCTACAGTGATTATGCTACAGTATTTCTGCTACAGTCTGCTACAGTGAAAACCCAAAAACGTCGTATTTGGTGTCGAATTCTTCCTAAATACGTTCTTGAGCTCATTTAGGGTCTGCAACACAAAATAAAGAGATTTAGACTATAAAAAGGGCATTGACTTATCAAAAAGATAATAAAATAATACAAATAAATACGTATAAAATACGTATATTTAGACGTTTATCAGTACGCCAAGTTCATAAAGGATCTTTTCACCAACAAACGGAAATCGGAAGAACTAGAGACTGTGGCACTTACTGGGAATTGTTCAATTGTGATACAAAGGAAATTGCCGAAGAAGTTGACTGATCCGCGGAGCTTCATAATACCCTGCATGATTGGTGATGGTATATAGGAAAAAGCTTTAGCAGATTCAGGGCCTAGCATTAATGTTATGCCCTACAAGTTATTTTTGAAGCTTGGGTTGGAAGAATTAAGACCCACTAGGATGAGATTGTAACTCGCCGATCGGTCTGTGCGGAAACCCCGGGGGGTGGTGGAAGATTTGCTAGTGAAGGTTGATAAGTTGATTATCCCGGTAGATTTTGTGATCCTGGATGTAGATGATGATGTGGAGGTTCCATTGATCCTCGGGCGCCCATTCTTGAATACTGCGGGGGCCCTTATAGATGTGAAAGGAGGAAAGATGACGCTGCGGGTCGGGGAGGAAGAAGCTGTTTTCACTCTCCCGCAGGCCATGAAGCACACACTAGATCACGATGATGCATTTTATTTTGCTGATGAGACTTAATTAATCATTTCTGATTGTGTGCAGGAGGTCATGTCATTAAACCCGCTGGATGAATACTTGGAGGAGTTGGACGCAAAAGGAGATGAAAAGGAAGTCCCTACTTATCCACCAGCGCAACAGTTAAAGCTTGTCGAGAGGAACTTTCGACAGAAAAAAGCAAAAAAGAAAGGCATAAAGAAAGTGTGGAGTAAAGTGCTTGGGAAGAAAAAGAAAGACTCCAATCTTACACACTCCAGGCCAAGCGACGTAGACCGATTATATTTCCATGGACAATGCAAATTTCAGGTCTATTCGTGCCTCTCGATGAATCTTCCAAGCGGTAATGTGTGCAAGAAAACCGGAGGTAATTCTCCTCCATTTGACCCACCTTGAGGTAACGTTAAAGGTACGCCAAGCTAACGACGTTAAACAAGCGATCCTTGGGAGGCAACCCAAGTTTTTAATTCCCGCAATTTATTTTCTCGTTCTCTTTGTTTTGTGTTGTGTGGTTGGCTTGGTGTGTTTGCTTTTTCATATTTTTGGTTGATGTTTGAACCCATGTTGCCTTTATTTTGATGAAATTCAAGTGTGTTGTTTTAAATGTTTCGGCAATTAGTTGTGTATTTCAGATTTTTCCTTGAAGTTGTAGGGGAGACCATGCCAAAATTTTGACTTTTCAGGACTTTACGGGTGTTTTTACGCCCTTAAAAAGCATGGCAAAGTCCATTAGGAGCCTCGTGGGCACCTTCGCGCCCGCGTGGAAGGCCGCAAGGAGCCCCATCACAAAGGCTGGGAGCCTTGCGGCGCATTGCGCCCGCAAGGCTGGCCGTGAGGCTTCCAGCCTCATGCCCAGGCGATGGGCAGAGCGCCTTACGGGCGCAAATGCGCCCGCATGGACGCCCGCAAGGCCCTACCTTACGGGGACGCGAGGCGCCTGGGCACTTTGCGGACGGCCTTGCGCCCGCAAGGCCTTCAAGGGGCACCAAGCCCGCGGATTTGAGAAGAAATCGGGGATTTTTCATGTTTCAGGCACAAAGAAGCTTAGGGGAGCTCGACAACGCGATTTGAGAAGAAATCGGCATGGAAAAAGGGCGTTTTAGGGCCTCCAGCATTGTAGGATGCACTGTAGCAGCCTGAATGAAGAAATTTGCTAAGTTTGGAATTCTATGCGGGCGAGTATGCGGCCTGTATTCCAGGCAGAGAAACAGGGTTGTTTGCAGTTTCACTGTAGGACTACTGTAGCACTTACGGGAAAATCGGCAACCTTCCAATGGTTCTATACGGGCAGGTATACGGCCCGCATACCTGGCCGCATAACCCCCCCGACTGGGCTTTTAATTAGGATTTGAACGGCATTGGAAAAAAAAGGGAGAGAGAGGAAAAAAAGAGGGGAAAGCCTAGGGTTTTGGGGAGCTTTTCCTCCAACTTTTGATCAGACCTTAGGGACGACGAGGGGAGCGATTCTAAGGTGGAAAACGACAGGGAGAACAAGATTTGGGCAAGATCTACTCCGAATTTCATCGATTGAGGATGTAGAAGACAAGGGAAGCCACCCCTTGAGTGGCTTGTTCGGAAGCCACTTCTTGAGGAATTCCAAACGTCATTCGGCCTCCGGATTTTGAGGGATTTTTTCTATGTCTTTGTTGGTTGTTTTCGTGATGAACCTTGTTTGTAGACTTGAGATGAACACTTAAACCCCCAAGGTTACCGGATGTGGGTGAACCTTGGGGGTGAACTTGTGTATTTTTTAGAGGCTTTGATTTATTTATGCTTTTGGTTGGTTTGTGAATCCTTGCTTGATGAGATTTATTGCCTTGATATGTATGAGAATCTTGTTTATCATTTCCTTGTTTCTACTAGGATTGCATAAGCATTGCCCTAGTTGTAGACACATTCAAGCTTGGAAGGGAAGTTGTATAAGTATACCGTGATCATCGAGTACTTGTACCCCTCCGTTTTAGGTTGGCTTCTTTGTGGAGTTTTAACCCTAATTTGTGAAAGCCACTACTCTCTTTGCAATCATGGAAGGATGTGGGGTGGAAAGAGTTCTTCATCCACTACTTCTATTAGATTTGGGGTCAACACCGTGACCATCGGGTTGACCTAGCTTAGGGTTTTCTATTTGTTCACTGGTATGCCCTTGCGTATCCGCAAGTGAACTGGTCGCACAAGTAGTAAAGTGTACCCTTTGGGTCGGGTAGTCGAATCCACAGTGACTATTATAGCTTCTAATACTAACGTCCTACTTAATATCTAACCAAACCGAAGAGGAAGAAATTGACTTTGGACTGACTTCGAGGAAGTTGAGGGAATGGAAAGTTCACCAAGGGAAGATTTAGGATTGACTCGATGGAGGAGATGGGGCCCCGGGGTTGGGTTTCTGACGATCACTAACTCAGTCTTTCTCAGTAATTATCAGGGATGTCTTCCGTTCTAAACCTAGTTATGCTATAAGCATGTGGTTTCTAGCACTGCCGAGCCCTAAGTTGAAGTCCCTCTGCTTGCAACAATCGATAAAGATTCACAAACCTAGATAGGAGAACCAAACTACCAAGCATCAAGCACTAAACAACATACAAGATAGCCAATAACCTTGATTTATTGAAATGAACAAGACAATCATAAAAACTGCAAGTAAAGACTATGAGTTCGAGCTACAACGTCATACAACCACCCCCGGGGCTCCCTTAAGAGTTTAGCCCCTCATGATAACAACCAACAAACACAATGCCAAAGAAATTACAAGACAAGGAATTGAAAACTCCCTAATTTCTTGCATCCTTGAGGTTGTCGAAGGATCTACGATGTCGTGTAATCTCCCTCCGATCTGCCTACCATACGCTTGCCATTCCCTTGATGAAGTAGAGGATCAACCCCCAAAGCTCTCCCTTTCTTTCTCCCAAAGTTTGCCCCCCAAAAGTCCCCCAAAAACCTAAGTTTTTAGGGTTTTAAAGTTTTCCCGATGTGAGCATGGGCGTGCTGAAACCGTGCTTCAAGCCGTGCAGATTACGGCCAAATAACTCTTCAGAAAACTCACAAACCTGTAATCTGCAAGGGGAACAGCACGGGCGTGCTTAGACCGTGCTGAGGCTTTGCACGACCGTGCTCAGCGAACTCTGGCTGTGCTGATCTATGGCTGCATTCTCCTGTAATTTTCACGGGAAGCAGCACGGGCGTGCTTCGACCGTGCTGAGGTTTTCACACCCGTGCTCAGCGGACTCAGGCTGTGCTGAATCGCAGTTGAATTCTTCTGCATTTTGCAAGGGGAACAGCACGGGCGTGCTCAAACCGTGCTGAGCTTGATGAGGTTTCTTCTAAGTCCTTTAGCTTCTAAAATTGTTCCAAAAGCGCTTCTTTTTACTTCAGGACTTTGATATCTGCATGACGAACAGCGAATACCTCAAATAGCACCGTACTTGGAGAATTATAGCCAAAACATTCAATAATGATGAAGGTATAGCATGCAATATATATATATGAAATGCACTCATCATTCACTGGGGAAGAATTCAGTGTTCAAGCACCTACAGTTCCGGCGAACAATTTTTAGATCAAGGCTAGCACGATTGGACTGATACAGAATTCGGTTCAGTTTGATGGTTTAGCAGATGAAGACCCCCATGCTCATTTATCCCAATTTCTTCAAATTTGCTCAACTTTTAAGATCAACTCAGTTTCAGATGATGCCATTAGGTTGAGATTATTTCCATTCAGTTTGAGAGGAGCCGCTTATAGATGGCTCACTGCTTTGGTTCCTGGGTCGATCACTAATTGGAAGGAAATGGTAGAAAAATTCTTGGCTCGATATTTCCCTCCAAGCAAGGCAGCACGACTGTGACAAGAGATCTCATCATTCAGGCAAGGTGACAATGAAACACTTTTTGAAGCACATGAACGTTTCAAGGACCTTCTGCGCAAGTGCCCTCATCATGGTTTTCCTGCATGGATGCGAGTGCAAATGTTGTGTAATGGGATGAATTATGCCACGAGGCAACTCATTGATGCAGCTGCAGGTGGCTCATTAAGCAACAAACTCCCTGAAGAGGCTGAAGCATTGATTGAGAACATGGCTAGTAATGAATGTCACTGGAGCACGAGACAGAAACCACCCAAGGTAGCGGGGCTTTATGAAGTGAATGAAGTAACTGCTCTTGCTGCAAGGGTTGATGCACTAACTAAGAGTGTCAATGAAAACAATGCTCTAGCTTCTAGGGTTGACATTTTGGCCCAAAGACTCGAACAGTTCATGTTGGGATCAAGCTCGGGTGCTAAGGCGGTTATGTCATGTGACACTTGTGGTGCGGGCCACACAACATCACAGTGCCCTATTTTTATTGCTCCCTCAACACCTGTGGAGATAGTTGACTATGTTGGTGGAGGGCAAAGGGGAGCGGGAAACCAATATGGCAATACCTATAACCCGGGGTGGGGAAATTATCCAAACCGCTCATGGAATCAAAGCCAATCGCAGCAGAGGTCTCCATTACCTCAAAGCACTCAATATCAACCTCCACAACAACAACAAGAAAAAAAGTATACAACTGAGGAGATTGTTGCTAAGTTCATGATCAACAACAAGGCACCACTTGGGGCACACGAGAAGAAGTTTGATGAGTTTGGGGTCGTTCTGAGGAATGTGCAAGCTTCAATTCAGTCCTTGGAAAATCAAGTGGGACAACTTGGTAGGGCACAATCCGAAAGACCCTCAGGGAGCTTGCCTAGCGACACGGAGAGCAATCCAAGAGAGCAATTGAAGGCCGTGACACTGAGGAGTGGGAAACAAGTGGAAGTAAGGGCTAAGGAAAGCCCAAGTGCTTCTAATGATGGGGTAGCAGTCCGGGAAGACCCCAATGCAACCGAAAATGAAAATGAAGGGAGTAGAAAGAAGCAAACCGAAATTCGTAACCAATCTCCAACATCAAATGTCCCTGAGTTTAGACCATCTGTGCCATACCCATCTAGGCTTAAGCAAGACAAGGATGAGGCTCAATTCAAGAAATTTCTCAATATCTTTAAACAACTTCATGTGAACATCCCCCTTGTCGAAGCTCTCTCACAAATGCCTAAGTACGCCAAGTTGATGAAGGACCTCCTCACCAACAAGAGAAAGCTGGAAGACTTGGATACGGTGACGCTTACTGGAAATTGTTCAGCTATAATTCAGAGAAAATTGCCAAAACAACTGACAGATCCCGGTAGCTTCATCATTCCTTGTGTGTTAGGAAATGGAATGCAAGAAAGTGCATTGGACGACTCAGGAGCCAGTATTAATGTTATGCCATACAACTTGTTCCTGAAATTGGGCTTGGAAGATTTGAGACCTACGCGGATGAGCTTACAACTAGCTGATCGATCAGTGCGACGACCGCGTGGGGTTGTGTAAGATGTTCTTGTTAGGGTGGGCAAGCTTATTATCCCAGTGGATTTCGTGATACTGGATGTGGATGATGATGTCGAGGTCCCCCTAATTCTTGGCCGGCCGTTTCTCAACACTTCCGGTGCATTGATAGATGTGAAGGAGGGCAAAATGACCTTAAGAGTTGGAGATGAGCAAGTGGTCTTCACCCTTCCTCAAGCAATGAAACACTCCCTTGATCATGATGATACTTTATATTTTGCGGATACAACAGATTTAATTGTTACCGATTGAGTACGGGAAGTCCTCGCCATGAACCCTTTAGATGAATACTTAGAAGATTTTGAGAACGAGGAAATTGAAGAAGAGACCCCCTCTCCACCAACTTATCATGTGACTCAATTGGAGAGCATCTTGCCATCCCATGGCAAAAAGAAGAAAAATGAAAAGGTGTGGAGGAACAAACATGAGAGATCAAAAGAAAGTACAAAGGTCTCGGTCTCCACATTGCCACCCGAGGAGGTAGATCGTTTGTTCTTTAAGGGCCAAGGTAAATTTGGAATTTTCTCATGCCTTTCATTGAACTTCCCGGGTAACAACTCCTTGTCAAAGAATGGAGGTAAGTCTCCACCATTTGCTCCACCATGAATTCGAGGTAACCAATGTCAAGCTAATGACATAAAACAAGCGCTTCTTGGGAGGCAACCCAAGTTTTTAAATTCATTGCAAGTGTGTTTTCGTATTTTCTTTGAGTGTGTGGTTTAGTTTTATTCTTTGGTGTGTTGTGTTAGTTGTGTTCTTTATCGTATTTCTTAGTTTTTGCATCATTTGCTAATGCTTGGTTGTTGTGTTCTTTGTTGTTTTTTTTTAGTTTTGGTGCTTTTTGGTTGAAGGTTTTATCATTTCATGTGAGTTTTCGGCTTTGTTTCGAGTGTTTTTATGATTGTTTGGAGGAAAACTTTCGTGTGTATAGCTTGATCTCTTCAAAAAAAAAAAAAACTTGAAAAAATTGAGTTTGGGAGGTTCCGGGCACCTATACCGGCTAGCATGCGCTCGCATTCTACCCCGTATAGGCAACCAGAGGGCCATGCGGGCTAGCATACGGTAGCATGCTAGCCCCGCATGCTAGCCCACATAGCCAACCCGAGCCCTATGCGGGCTAGCATGCGCCCGCATGCTTGCCCGCATAGGCTCAGCCACTTAAAAAAAAAAAAAAAAATCAGCCCCTCTTATTTTTTTCGCTATTCACCCTTCTCCTCTAAAGTTTCTCTTCACTTCTCCTTCATTTCTCCACCATTGTTCTTCATTTTTCTTGCTTTAATTCACTCTCCTCCTCCTTGCAATCAAATTCGTGAAGGTTTTTCAAGGATTTACACTTCTTTTGAGCCGATTTCTCCACTCATCCTTCTACACACACACTAGGGCAAGATTTGTGTTTCTTACTATTTCCATGATTGTTTCTTGCTCGTTTTGACTTCAATCTTTGAGTTGATGATGGATGAATGTTTGGGCAACACTTGTTGTGGATTTTAAAGCTTTGTATTCATTTTTTTTGGCTACTTTTCTAAGGAGAACTCTTGCAAAAATTTTCGGAAGTTACTGTAGCACTGGGTGTTTTCCTTGTTTTTCTTCAATTTTTGAGAGTTAATGATCTTAATTCTTCATTTGATGCTTCCCCTCTCATCTTGTAGGTATGCCAATCAAGAGATTGTCTTCCAAACGGCCGAGGAGCGATCCTCCACCCGCCGTGAGTGAGCCAAGGTTCTCTAATGATGACCACAAGATGAGATACACCATTTTATCCCGCAAAAGCTTTGGCGTCGTGCTCAAGATAGATTGGGAGGTGTTAGGAACGTTGAAATTGGATGGCGTCATTATGGGATACATTTCACAAGACGCTTGGGACAAATTTTTTTTCTATCGAGGAGCCTACCTACCAAGAGCTTACACTTGAAGTATTAAGCACGATTGAGAGCACAAAGGCGGGTGTGCTTACACCGAGCTACGTTTCATTCAGGGTCCTCGGGAAGAAACATCGCATTTCTCATGAAGAGTTGGGTGCTTTCATGGGAATTTACTCGGAAGCATATGCACGGACTTCAGATTGTCAAGGATTGCCTAGTGACCTCCCATACCCGGCGAATTACCATTCATTTTGGGCTAAAATTTCCAGTAACCCACAGGGTCGAAAGGCATCCCAAATGATGAACCCCGCTCACCGTTACATTCATGCATTATGGACTAGGAGCATAGGGGGGCGACAGGACTCAACTGGGGCAATGACATGAACTGATTTGTTGATGCTCTATAGCATTATTGAGCACTACCCTATACACTCGGGACACCTTTTGGCCGATCTACTTTATCATCAGGGGACACATTCTCGTCTTGGGGCTATCTTTGCCGAACCTTTCATTACTAGATTGATTAAAGGCATGGGTTTATTAGACCAGACCCGGGGAATGAAGATTCTGAGTTCCATGACACCGCTTGGAGTATAGACACTGGTATCTATGGGCATCATTGAGCGAGTAAGAGATAGGATTCGCTTAGTACAGACTCGGGGAGCACAAGGACAGGGATCCCGGCCCTTCACGGAAGACAGATACTGAGCTCGAGTCGAGGCCGAACCCTCCCGGGGCCCGATCACATGATAGAGTTATTTTTGAGGAGTTTCGTGAGGAGGTCCGCTCTTAGATTCAGAGTCTTGAGAGAGGACATCAGGAGCTCATTGCCGCACACCACCATATGGAGCGCGACTTGGCGGAGATACTTAGCCTTGTGCGAGGATCTTCTTCATCTACGGGCACTGTTTCTGCTGCGACCACCCATTCAACACCATCCTTCACTCCAGATCCATAGACCCGCATCTTGCTATTATTGCGACTTGTTGCTGTTTATTTTTCTGCACACTTTTTATTTTATTGTTTGTATTGTGTGCACCTTTGGAGTTAGTAAATGTCACGCCCCGACCCTCGGGTCCCGGTCCATGGCACTACCGCCACGACAACCCAGGGGAGGTCAACACCTGCCTCAACCCCAGGTCGCCGTAAGGCTAACCTGTTACCTGAACAATATTAACATTACCACAATAATACTCTAAATCTAAGGTATTCAATCACAACCCTGTACAAGATCAACAGACTCACACATATATGTACATATATCCCTGGAAATCACAACATCAATGATCATGGACACAATCATAGTTTTTCCCCAAACACTGGGTGTAAACTCATACAACCTAAGGTCCTGTCTTAACCAATCAAGATTATACAAGATCAAATGGAAATACAAAATCATAGGTCCTAATGGATCCATCTTATGCATGACGACAATGTTTATGAATCATACACTACTCAAAGGTAAATGCAAGAATAGATGCCAAACACTATCACTTCTTACGCCCTGCTGCCGTGCTAACACCTGAAAAGGAGAGAAGAAGAATGGGTGAGTAACTAAGTTACTCAGTGAGGGGTTGAACATGGAGCTATAACTCATACAGGTGTAAAGAATGATATGCCGAAAACATATGTAAATCTTTAACAACAACAACTTACAAAATGCTTTAAATACACACTTCAATATAACAAGCTTTCCAACTTTCTCAAAGAAAGGCATCAATAAAACTTTGAAAATATTTTGTAAAGAGATTCAATACTGAAAATTCAAGTTAAGAATACTCGTCAAAAGATCAAAAGATCAAACCCATCGAAATAAGGATTTATAAAGCAACACATGCGGAAATCCTCTATCGATAGCATCATCAATAGCCTATGAAAACCCTCTATCACTAACCATGGCCGTGGCTAGGTCAAGAGCCACCAAGATGCGCGTATCTTGGCGTTGGCCGTTGAGTATCCCGTGTGGTGACTCCGGGATCCCAACACAGCACCTTCAGGTTCTCTCCGCGCCTCCTGTAAAGGGCTCGTCAGCCGAGAACTCCACGCCACCCCAAATAGGTCGGTCCGTGGAGACTCGCTTCTGCAGAAGACGGGGATCCTCCCCAATGTCACCATCGAAACATTTGGGATATCCATCCCGCCCGTAGGCTCATCATGAACACATCATATATCTCATCAAGAGATCACAAATAGTTTGCCCGTAGGCTCATCATAAACGTATCATTATAAAATCATATATCTCATCAAGAGATCACAAATTCGCATAAAATACAACTCTTAATCGAAGAGTAAATCCTTTTGCGAAAGCATCGACAATAATGTCATTTTCATCAAGAATGTCAACACAAGAGTATTCTTTGAAAACTCATTTCGAATACGATAACATCGTGGAGAATCTCAATTTGGTTTACATAGACCCTTATTCGGTCAAAATAACAAGAACATCGAATTCTCAAATTCACAAATCTTGAAAACATGTAGTTCAAACCATAGGATTATCCAATCCTCATCAAATATAAATAATCAAGAATTTAACAAGATCATAAACTATCATGGTTTCTAGGCCTCAAGGAAATCATCTCATGAGCCTTTTGTAATAGAATCAATAGTTAAGCAAGATCATAAACATCAAGGTTTCTAGATCTCAAGGAAATCATCTCATGAGTCCATTAAGATGAAATCAAGAATTAAAAGGATCATATAGTATCATAATTTCAGTTTTCAAGAAATACTTCAAGAATCCATTGAAATCAAGAATTTCTCATTTCAAGGCATGCATTATTAAACAAGCATGATCATAGCTCAAGAATTACACAATTTCCCACTCACAAACTTGGCGAGATCGAACACTTGGATCACTCGTCTACTTGATCTTTACCCTTGCCTTTAGATCCACCTTCTTGAAGCCATTAACCATCCAAGAAAAACAAGAATCAATCACATAACCCAAACAATAAACAAGAGATGAAAGAATGATCTAAAATTAGATCTCAAGGCTTCTAGGGTTTACTAAGTGTTCTAGATTCAAGAATTAAAAATAATATAATCCTTAAACCCATAAAATCAAAATAAAATCAAGAATATCCTAATTGGGTTCGGATCTAAAAGAATCAAAGGTTTAGAGATGAAGGATCTCCTTCATTCTTCACCAAAACATGAAAACAAGGCTCCTATACCAATCAAACATAAGATCCATTGCTAAATTCCCATTTAAATAATAGATCCATACTAAATCCACACTAATTCTCCATGGATCTAAAGAGAAATAAATAAAAGAACAAGGAGTTGAAGAAGAGAATAAAACCCACCTCAAACTTTGCTAGAACTAGAGGAGAATCACCACCAATGGAGAAGAGGGGAAGATCAACACCTTTCTCCTTTCTTGGAGCTCAAGAATGAAGATCTAATGGAGGGGAGAATGAGGATTCAAGATGGGGAGAAAAAGAGAGGGAAATGGGGTCTTATAAAGGCCATTTGAGTTTGAAAACGGGTATTTATAGACCCAAAGCGCGGGAGGGCTCGCGGGCTCCCTTGCGGGCGCAAGGGAGGCCGAGAGGCCCTTTCCAGAAGGCCATGCGGGCGGCCATGCGCCCGCATGAGGGGCCGCATGGCCCCTTGCGGGCGGCCATGCGCCCGCATGCGGGGCCGCATGGCCCCTTGCAGCCTCCCATGCGGCCCGCATGGAAGGCCGCAAGGCCCCCTGTTTTTGGGGGTTTCTCGCAGCTTCTTGAAGGCTTACTCGCTCCACTTAAAAGCTCTTTCCCCCAAAGATTTTCCTCCTCTGTTACACTCTAAAAAGAGCCTTAACTAAGATCCCAACAAAAAAAATAAAACTCGACAAAAACTTAAACACACAACTTCTACACAAGAAACAAAGCACAAGAGAAGCGAAAAAGGTCGAACTTCCACAGTAAAGGCCTTGTCCTTACTAAACTCTCTTTATTTTGGTTCTTGCTTCTCTCCATTTTATATGATATTTAAAACAACTTTGGTTTGTGATAAGCTTCTTGTTCATTTTAGGGCATCAGTTTTTCTTGGAGCTACACATTCCTTTACTCTCATTTAGCTACTTCCCCCTGTCCATAATGAACAAGTACTTGGTACACCAACAATTCAGTGAAGTTTCTTTTCTCCATCCCATGCATTTCATTATATATATGTTTATTTTTCACCTTGTGCTGCTGACTGATGTACATTGGGGACAATGTACAACTTTAGGTGTGGGGATGGAGAACCCTATTTCATTGCATGCTTGATCAACCTATGATAGCTATGATTTCTCTGTTAAGAACTTCCTAGCTTGGTAGACCGATAGTTGTGTGTTGTACTTTTACGGTGCTTGAATGTAGTTCTATTTCATCTGTAGTGCACACTTATGCATGCTCACTGTACTTCTACTTTTGATACTCTAACCAACCCATCTTGTTGATTTTAGTGTTAGATTATTAAACTCTACTTTCAATGGTTGTTTAAGAACTTTTGTGTCTCTTGTTTTTGCTTTAACCCTAAGTGAAGTTTTTAGCAGGGAGTTTATCAGGCGACATGAGATAGGATGTATATATTTGTATATGAAAAAAAAAAGAAGAGTAAATGATGAAAAATGAGTCTATGTCAGTATTCCTCTGCTGGTAATAGCATGAATGCGTATATGTGGCTCTTGTGCCTGGCCAGCATGTGCATCCATCTGAAAGATTGAAAAAAAAAAAAGAAAAGAAAAAGTTTTGTGTGCGATGTTAGGTGGACTCGAAAGAAAAAGAAGAAAAAAAAAGTGTGCTTGAATAACCTATTGATCGCCTGGAACCTGTCTGTTTACTTTCACTCAAGGTTAAAGTTTTCTGTAGAGACCAAAAGATTCTTACTTGACCATTGAAAGGGTTTTTAGCTGTCTAACACTATTTTTAACTTGTGTGGGGTAAATGGTTGTCCTGGGGTAATCCGGGATATGGAGGTCAAGGTAGGAGCTAGCACACACTCACATGAGCATTTTGGATGAAATAGAGCTATCATTACTTGACTATTCATTGAACAACTCACTTCTTGATTTCTGTCCATCCGTGCTTGTGGAGTTCTTTACTATTGAGCTTGAGGTCGTGCATTTAGCCGTATATCTTCTTGCCCCTGTTTCTCATGTGTGTTTGCTTGGGATCAAGCAAATGCTCAGGTGTGGGGATGTTTGATAAACGTCTAAATGTACGTATTTTATACGTATGTATTGTGTTTCATTGATGTGTTTTATTAATGAATCAATGCCCTTTGATGGTTTAATCGGGGATTTTTCTTGTTTCAGGCACAAAGAAGCTTAGGGGAGCTCGATAACGCGATTTGAGAAGAAATCGGCATGGAAAAAGGGCGTTTTAGGGCCTCAAGCATTGTAGCAAGCACTGTAGCAGCCTGAATGAAGAAATTTGCTAAGTTTGGAATTCTATGCGGGCGCGTATGCGGCTTGTATGCCGGGCAGAGAAACAGCTTCCAATGGTTCTATAAGGGCAGGTATACAGCCCGCATACTTGGCCGCATAACCCCCCGACTGGGCTTTAATTAGGATTTGAAGGACATTGGAAAAAAAAGGGAGAGAGTGGAAAAAAAGAGGGGAAAGCCTAGGGTTTTGGGGTGCTTTTCTTCCAACTTTTGATCAGACCTTAGGGACGACGAGGGGAGCGATTATAAGGTGGAAAACGATGGGGAGAACAAGATTTGGGCAAGATCTACTCCGAATTTCATCAATTGAGGAGGTAGAAGACAAGGGAAGCCACCCTTTGAGTGGCGTCTTTGATGAGCGCATTTCATATATATATATATTGCATGCTATACCTTCATCATTATTGAATGTTTTGGCTATAATTCTCCAAGTACGATGCTATTTGAGGTATTCGTTGTTCGTCATGCAGATGTCAAAGTCCTGAAGTAAAAAGAAGCGCTTTTGGAACAATTTTAGAAGCTAAAGGACTTAGAAGAAACCTCATCAAGCTCAGCACGTTTTGAGCACGCCCGTGCTGTTCCCCGTGCAAAATGCAGAAGAATTCAACTGCGATTCAGCATAGCCTGAGTCCGCTGAGCACGGGTGTGAAAACCTCAGCACGGTCGAAGCACGCCCGTGCTGCTTCCCCTGAAAATTACAGGAGAATGCAGCCATAGATCAGCACAGCCAGAGTTCGCTGAGCACGGTCGTGCAAAGCCTCAGCACGGTCTAAGCACGCCCGTGCTGTTCCCCGTGCAGATTACAGGTTTGTGAGTTTTCTGAAGAGTTATTTGGCCGTAATCTGCACGGATTGAAGCACTGTTTCAGCACGCCCGTGCTCACATCGGGAAAACTTTAAAACCCTAAAAACTTAGGTTTTTGGGGAACTTTTGGTGGGCGATCTTTGGGAGAGAGAAAGGGAGAGCTTTGAGGGTTCATCCTCAGCTTCATCAAGGGAATGCCAAGCGTATGGTAGGCCGATTGGAGGGAGATTACACGACATCGTATATCCTTCGACAACCTCAAGGATGTAAGAAATTAAGGAGTTTTCAATTCCTTGTCTTGTAATTTCTTTGGCATTGTGTTTGTTGGTTGTTATCATGAGGTGCTAAACTCTTAAGGAAGCCCCGGGGGTGGTTGTATGACGTTGTAGCTCGAACTCGTAGTCTTTACTTGCAGTTTTTATGATTGTCTTGTTCATTTCAATAAATCAAGGTTATTGGCTATCTTGTATGTTGTTTAGTGCTTGATGCTTGGTAGTTTGGTTCTCCTATCTAGGTTTGTGAATCTTTATCGATTGTTGCAAGCAGAGGGACTTCAACTTAGGGCTCGGCAGTGCTAGAAACCACATGCTTATAGCATAACTAGGTTTAGAACTGAAGACATCCCTGATAATTACTGAGAAAGACTGAGTTAATGATCGTCAGAAACCCAACCCCGGGGCCCCATCTCCTCCATCGAGTCAATCCTAAATCTTCCCTTGGTGAACTTTCCATTCCCTCAACTTCCTCGAAGTTTGTCCAAAGTCAATTCCTTCATCTTCGGTTTGGTTAAATATTAAGCAGGACGTTAGTATTAGAAGCTATACCAGTCCCTGTGGATTCGACTACCCGACCCTTTGGGTACATTATACTACTGGTACGACCCGTGCACTTGCGGATACGCAAGGGGCGTACCAGTCTTCGGAAGCCACTTCTTGAGGAATTCCACGTCATTCGGCCTCCGGATTTGGAGGGGTTTTTTCTATGTCTTTGTTGGTTGTTTTCATGATGAACCTTATTTCTAGACTTGAGATGAACACTTAAACCCCCATGGTCACCGGATGTGGGTGAACCTTGGGGGTGAACTTGTGTATTTTTTAGAGGCTTTGATTTATTTATGCTTTTGGTTGGTTTCTGAATCCTTGCTTGATGAGATTTATTGCCTTGATATGTATGAGAATCTTGTTTATCATTTCCTTGTTTCTACTAGGATTGCATGAACATTGCCCTAGTTGTAGACACATTCAAGCTTGGAAGGGAAGTTGTATAAATATACCGTGATCATCGAGTACTTGTACCCCTCCGTTTAAGGGTTGGCTTCTTTGTGGAGTTTTAACCCTAATTTGTGAAAGCCACTACTCTCTTTGCAATCATGGAAGGATGTGGGGTGGAAAGAGTTCTTCATCCACTACTTCTATTGGATTTGGGGTCAACACCGTGACCATCGGGTTGACCTAGCTTAGAGTTTTCTATTGGTTCAAATTGCCAAAAGCATGATAACCTTAGCCTCCTATGCACTTTAGTACCCCCCTTGGTGAGCCACATCCGTGACCATTTTTTCTAACTTGATCCGATCCCGTTGTGAGTTTCTTGCTATTTTCTTATTTAGAGTTTTAAATTGCTTTGCATTAAATTACTTGCTTAAACTTAACTTGATTAGTTAAACAACAAGCAAAGAGTGAGTAAAGGTAGCTTTTCGGGCCCCCTTGGGAATACGACCCCTATGTCACGCACAGGGTATTACTTGGCGACCCGTGCACTTGCGTAGTCGGTATGTTACGCACACGACCAACGATTAAGGTGACGAAGCTGTCCACTCATCCTCAACGGGAGGGTTCAGTTTCCTTCCAAGCTTTCGAGACAATGCACACTACACTTATGACCAACTTGGAACTTTGTTGGGACTCTATCATGAAAGCCACGAAAGCTCACCACCTTGTCATCAACTGCCCACAGATTTCCTAGCTCATATGCCTTATACATTATACTGGAACCGGATATTGGATGGAGCGACCAGGGTATCGAGAAAGGCATCCCTCCTTATAAACCCACCCATCACTACATCCAGGCACTTTTAGCAAGGACCATTGGGAGCATGTCGGACTCTACAGGGGTTGTGTCACGCTCCGATCTTCTAATGATGTACAGTATCATTAAGGGTTACCTGATCCACCTAGGAGGACTCCTTGCCGATTTACTTGTGCATCAGGGTCAGTTTGCATGACTTGGAGCTATTTTTGTTGGACCCAATATTACACGGTGGATACGGGGCATGGGATTGATTGGCCATACTAGAGGTATGCACATGGTTGGTGGCACGGCGCCCTTAGGAATGTCGACTCTGTTTTCAATGGGGGTCATTGAGAAGCGTAATGGCACATTCACCCTTGTTCGATATTCAGTCCTTGGAGAACGCATCACTGGCCCTCCACAATCGGCTGAGTCAGATTCGGACGACACCCAAGCACCATTTGCACATTGATTCCAAGCACTAGAGAATGAGGTGCAGTCTCTTCGACAAGGACAACAACAAATACTTGCCATCCAGCATCAAATGTTGACAGACATGAGCGAAGTTTTAGCCTATATACGGGGATCCTCCTCTTCAGTTGGAACTTCTTCTGCCGCCACCACATCCGGGGCTCCAACTGAGCCTACCGCCAGGCAGCATCCACTTTGAGAATTGGGCACATGGGACTTTTGTTTTTATTTCGTCGTATTTCTTTTCTTTTTGTGTGTTTTTTTTGTTTCTAGCTTTTGTTTTTCTTGAGTGTTTTATTTTGTAGGTGTACTTTTCCTTCTCTGTTATGAATGGTGAATTTGATATACTTTTTGGATCTTTGCAGGTGCTAGTAATGAGTTCTCTCCCACCACTCTTCTACTTTCTTGCCCCAGATCACAACCAGTCTTCATCCAACAATTGGGGAAGTTCTTCTTATACCCTACGCTTCTAGTTTTATCTTCTTTATTCTTTATGCGCTGCTGATCATGTGCATTGGGGACAATGCATAACTCTTGGTGTGGGGACGGGGTATGTATACATCTGCATGCATAATTCACCTATGATAGCTATGATTTATTGTAAGAATTTCCTAGCTTGAAAGAATGATTGAATTGAGTTGTATCTTATTCATGTGCTTGATTGAAGGTCCTATCTTATCTCTTGTGTAGACCACGTACTGTATCACTGAACTTTCACCTCGTACACTCTGACTAACCCATCACATTGATACTAGTCTTAGTTTGTTAAGGGCTACTTTCAATGGGCCTTTAAGAACTTTTGATTCTTGTGAACCCTAGCCTTAGTAACATCTTGACATGTAGACTAGACCAGGAGACGAAGTATTCCGCTACTCTCATTTCCTAAGTAGCTCGGGGTACGGGCTCCTAACCGGAGTGCACCCTAAGTCAACAGTTAAAGAAGCATGAATGCGTTTATGTAGATTTGTAATAAATCGCCTAGATAGGTGTTACGGGTGCCTAAAAGGCATGTGCAACCAGCCGAAAGATAATGTACGAGTCTACGTTAGTCTTAAAAAAAAAATAAATAAAAAATCTTATTGATCTCCTTGGCCTGTCTAGGACCCTTAAAATCAGGCCGGAGTTCTAGTTAAGATTCAAAAGGGTCTTAACACCTCATTGATGGTTTTTCTTGACTTTCTAAGACTACTCATCATAGTGTGTGGAGTGCATGGAAACCCTAGATTGATTTAGGGTAAGGAGAGCGAGGTAGAGAGTTCGCACACACTCACGGGTACACTTTAGATATGACAGGACTATCTTTGCAGAGCTGATCCTATTTTATATACAACTCAATTTCTTGACTTTTTTTTCACTTCATACTGGAGTTCTCTACTGTTTGAGCGTGAGGTCACATTTAGCCACTTATCATCTTTGCCTTATTCTTCATGTTTTTGTTTCCTTGAGGACAAGCAAACACTTAGGTGTGGGGATGTTTTGATAAGTGCTTAAATGTGTATATTTATTTATAGTATTTTTGTATTAAATTACATTCTTCTGATAAGCCGACACACGTTTTTGTGGTTAAATTAGTTTTATTTGTGTTACAAGCCCTGAAGAAGCCAAAACAAGCTCAAGAACGTATTTTTAAAGAAATCGACACAAAATACGGCGTTTTTGGAGCTTTATCACTGTAGCATCCGAGACAATTTTTTGGAAAATTCCTGAGAGCCTTGCGGGCAAGCATGCGCCTGCAAGGCTACCCACATAACCCCCCGAAATTCAGTTTTTAAAGCGGCGTAGGGCTAATGAAAGGGGGCTTTTTGGGTGAGGTTTTTGGGAGAGGTTTCTTGAAGCTTGAAATAGACTCAAATTTGGGGAAGAAGAGGATTTCTCTCATCAACTGAAGAGTGGAGATCAAGAGGAGAGTAGAGATTTGGCAAGATCCATTTACACACCCTTGCATGTGTGTTCCGCAAGTGCACGGGTGTCGAAGTAATAAATACCCAAAGGGTGGGTAGTCGAATCCAAAGGGAGTAGACGTCAGAAACAAATAGACTTTGCCAATTAGTCAATGAAAACTCAATGAAAGAATAGATTGAATTAAAAGTGAATAGACAGAAAATAAGGATTAAAAACGATGACTAGAGGTACGGAAAGTATCAAGATAAGAATGGGACACTCGGACAATGCTCCCTCTAGGTTCCTTGTTTCAACTGCAAAACTCTAATTACCTTTACTTAAACAAGATTTTAAGAGTCGTGGAATCCAAAGACACAAGGTCCCAAACCTAAGGTCAACCCTGACTAGTCCCCTACGAGGTCCCGTCGGAGAGAAAACTCTCGACGCCTCACACCACGTATGACTGCGCTAAGCTCTAGGGATTCCAAGTGATAAACCCTATTCCCAACTATAGTTCAATCAATTTGGTCCAGGCGAAAGATCACTAATCACAAATAAGTCCCGACGGAAAGGTCTCTCTCAACGCCTAATTCTCTTTGAGATCGAAAATAATGCTTGGAATAAGAATTTAGGGTAAACTACACCGGAGGGGAAAGGGGACGTGTCGCTACCTCTCAACTCACCCTCTCGACCCTCTTCAATCTTGGTTAATCTAATCCTAATGGTGATGGTCACTCGTCAAAAGGATGATTACATTAGCCCTCAACCCTAGTGTCACTCTAAGGGAGGAACAATTAAGCACACAAGATTGAAACTCAAATAAATCTTAATTTAAACAAAAGCAATAGAGTCATTGAAACAAAGAAATTCTAGAGTTTACATGTCCAAGTACCCACTACGGGTTTAGCTCTCCATGGAGCGATACAAGTTCATCAAAATAAACGAAGATAGATGCAAGTAATCCATAGAGAAAACCCCCGTAAGATCCGTGCTGATGGTCTATGAAGGCTGCCCCTTCTTCTCCACGAATCCTTCCTCCAAGCCTAGGGCACACCTCGCCAAATCGAAGTCGTCGAAGTCTCCCCCAATAGCTCTCTTTGGACGGAATCGGTGTTGAAATCGGTGAACTCTCCCCCAAAGATAGGACAAAGATCCCCTCAAAACGCTTCAAAACGGCCTTTTAAATGGCAAACATCAAGGATCCACACGGCCATGTGGAAATTCCACACGGCCGGGTGAAAATTCCACATGCCCTTGTGGATTTTCAGCTTCTACAAAACTGCCTCTATAGGTCCCCGATTTCGCATGTTTTTTCTTCTGAGGCCACACGAACGGACACATGATCGTGTGGTAGGTCATGAGGCATTTCTTGATGTCGAAAAACCCTTGGAGAGCTTTTGAAATCTTCGATCAAATCAGAACGGGCGAGCATGACTACCTTTGTGTCCTTCTACAAAAATTGTCTTGAAACCTTTAGAAGTTGGCACATACTCTCTTGTTTGACGCAATTTGCATCTTGAACTTTGTATTTGCACAAAAGGACTTCATTCGGCACCATCATGACCTATTTTTGCTTTCCTTCGCATAAACTTTCTTCACAACCCTAATTGCATGAAAGGACACAAAAACACACGAAATGAGAAATATAAACTGAAAAATGTGATGCTCATGCATGGAAAAATATCTCAAATAATATGTACATGCAAGCACTTATCAAACTCCCCCACACTTAAGCTTTTTCTTGTCCTCAAGCAAAATTTATACAATAAAATCCACAAGTAGAGTGATAGAAGTGCTTAGCCTTAAGTTCACCAAAAAGTGTGTAAGGAGAGCATTCTTAAACAAAGGAACAATTTGCAACATAGAAAGATAAAAACCAATGCTGTAGCAAAAACACGAAGCACAAAGAAAATAGAATCTAACTGCGTGTGTGTGTGTATGCTTACTCATGCCAACCCTAAGTTTACTCTTAAAAGTTCTTATTGAAAAGGACTTATTTAAGGACAAAAAATAGGTAGTAGCTGCACACAACCTCGAAGGTAGTCATTTCCCACGATGCCTCCTGGGCGGCTTTCACGCTTTGAGGTGGTAGCTCTTTCCACCTAGGAGTGTTAGCGTTCACACAGCCTATTAGGGCATAGCTAGTATCCGACTTATGAGAGTAGCTGCATACAACATAGGTGGTAGCTCTTTCCACCCCGAAAACAAGCAAAAACAATCATCTCTTTTTTTTACTCAAAATAAAGAAACTAAGGTCCTTTCGGCACGGAACTAGAGTTATCAGGGTTAACAGAGCAAGAAAGGTGTAAGCAATGCAATCAAACAAAAAATTTCTATGTTTTTCGAGTAAACTAGAGCATGGTTACAAACGATGTTTAAAATTCTCCTAAATTCAAGATTGCAAGCCTTGTCCCTTAAGGTGAACTATCATTGGCTAAATGAGCATATGAGTGATGAGCATACATAAATAAAGAACGTGTGCAATGTTAACTCCCCCCCCCCACACTTAAGATGTACAATGCACTCATTGTACTCATGCAAGCATACAACACAGCAAATAAATAAAACAAGAGGGCGTGGGAAATAAAAACGACACTCCCCTTGGCTCCGAATGTAGAATTTGAGTGGAGCTGCAAACGGGGGAAGTGAAGCTGCGACGGGTTGTGAAGCTTACACGGCCATGTGGAGAATCGTCATGACCGTACCTATGACTATTCCTCAACACAAGACTGACATGACCATCTGCACGTCACAAAAGGGGTTCAATAATGCTCAACACAAAAGATAAACAACGAGAGTTTATAAGCATGACGTCCACGCTTAAACTCAAAACAAACAAACTACAACTGAAAGCAATAAGATAGAGCTCAGAAGGTAAACCCTTTCGGAGTAACAAAGATCTATCAACAAGAAAATAAACAAGAACAAGGAAAACAACTAAAAGAAAGACGCCTCAAGCGTCATCATCTCCTGGTGCTGCTTGTGATGCGGGGGAGGCATGGGGTGCTCGGGGTGCGGGCGACGCGGTGGAGTCGGAGTCTCTCGCCATCATCTGCTGAAGTGTGGTAAATCGCGCCATGCGAGAAAGCACCTCAGTATGGTTCGCTGCCTGAGTCATCCTCATAACTGCAAGATCAGTCTGGAGGACCCCCACAACACTCTCCAATCTGTCCATGCCATCATAAGATGGAGGATATGCGCGTGCTGACATCGGTTGTACCTCCTCTGCTGCTGGGGTGTCCTCTGCCTCCATGGGCGCGGCCTGTGATGAAGGTCCAGCCTCGGTGTCTTCTTCCTCCTCACTCTCCTCCTCGGACTCGTCTGGGATAGGGAGAACAAGTACATACCGGCCCGGAGCGGCCCTCTTCACCATGCCCATCATCCGCAAAGTCTCAAGGACTAGTGGAGAGGGGATGATTACCTTGTCTGCTCCGCGGACAGCTTCAATAAGGCCCATCCCTCTGATGAGACGAGTGATGTAAGGGCCGGAAAACAGAACTCCGACCCGTGCGTACTGTCCCTGGTGCCTCAAATAATCCGCTACCACATATCCCAGATGCAGGGGCAAGCTTTGGACCATGGAGTACAGATATAGCAGGTCCAGCCCCCTAGTACGCCAGTGCTATCGCCCCGCCCATTGATTGACCTGCTAAGAACAGCGTGGATATACCTGTGGGCCGGGCGAACGAGTAGGGAGGCCTTTGTCGAACCAGGCTCATACTGAATATCGCCACATAGCATCTTGCAAACCCGGCTAGGAGTCACACGAAAAGGAAAATCGACGGGCAGTTGTGTGTACTCCTCTGTATGGGTGAAGTCTCTGTCGTACAGACCGAGGGTGACGGAGAAGTCCGTCATGCTCATGCTATGGTACTGATCAAAGGCGGGAAAACGGATGGTGTCTGCCCGGTGGTAGTCCGCGTGTGAGCGATCGAACTCGAAGGACGCAAGGACCTCAAGAGTGATGTCGCGAGTGGCCGGGTCTTTAATGCACAACAACTTGTTCCAACCCCCCACGGTGATCAACTCTCGAACTTCATTCCCCAACTCTTCCGCTTGGGCATGCTCTATCGCCGCTAGTGCGTGTAAATCCGGGGTTCACGTTTGGCCAAACTTGAGCTTTGAGAGACGCTCAAGTCGGACTTGATGTTCGGGCACGGCGAACTCCAAAACTTCGGGCGAGAAGTCACGAAGCTCACAAGGACGTTTGTGTGCGACTTTCTTTGTCCTTGGTGCCATTCCTGCGCATAAGAGAGGCAAACGAATCATTTCGGGGCTCAAAACAACTTCTCAGAAGTTCACATGACCGTGTGGAAATTCCACACGGCCGTGTGTACTCTCGGGACACAAAATAACCCAACCCGAAAATCCACACGGCCGTGTGGATCTTCGACCATGGCCAAAAGGCCATGGTTGATCCAAATCTAGCCGAACAAACGAATGGAACTTTGAGCAAAAGTGTTTAAAACATGAAACTAAGTATTATCCATGAAAATAACATGCTAAAACACAAGATTTATCACCCAAATCGAAGTATGAACATTCATGGCAAGAAGAGAGAGAAAGGAGTTTACCGAAGAAGATGATGATGAATCACACAAGATAATGATGGAGAAAGCCCACAAATCCTATAAATAGGTGAGGAAATGGAAGGAGAAGAGGTTTGGTCACGACCTTTAGATTGGAGGCGTTAGAAGATGAAAGGGCGCAAAGGAGAATATGAAGAGAAGCAAGCTTCTCTTGTTTAAGTAATCCACATGGCCATATGTTTTCTCTGGGTGGCCCTTTCACAACGCCTGAATTTCCTCATGGCCATGTGGAAATTCCACATGGCCATGTGTTTTCTCTGGATGGCCCTTACTCAATACCTGAATTTCCACATGGCCATGTGTTTTCTCTGGATGGCCTTTACTCAAAACACCCCAATTTCCACATGGCCATGTGGAAATTCCACATGGCCGTGTGGATTCTTTGGATCGCTTGGAAAAATTTTGAACAAATCCACATGGCCATGTGGAAATTCCATATGGTCGTGTGTCTTCTCTGGATTGGAAATCTGCAGCTCATGAATAGTACTCACATGCCCATGTGGAATTTTCACATGAGCATGTGAAAATTCAATCTTTGCCAAATGAGCTCAAATCTGAGTACTCAAATGAGCTCATGAATAGTACTCACATGCATTGAAATCTGAGTACTATGCATGTGAAAATTCCATATGGCCATGTGGATTCTCTGGATGATAGAAAACCCACAAAAATCCAGCCACATGGCCATGTGAAAATTCCACATGGCCATGTGGATTCTCTGGATCGCTTGGAAAAATTTTGAACAAATCCACATGGCCATGTGGAAATTCCATATGGCCGTGTGTCTTCTCTGGATTGGAAATCTACAGCTCATAAATAGTACTCACATGCCCATGTGGAATTTTCACATGAGCATGTGAAAATTTAATCTTTGCCAAATGAGCTCAAATCTGAGTACTCAAATGAGCTCATGAATAATACTCACATGCATTGAAATCTGGGTACTATGCATGTGAAAATTCCATATGGCCATGTAGATTCTCTGGATGATAGAAAACCCACAAAAATCCAGCCACATGGCCATGTGAAAATTCCACATGGCCATGTGTTTCCATTTTTTGGCCCAAAATTGTTCCAAACTCTGCCAAATTCATTGAAAACACATGGGAAACAGCAGAAATTGAAATCAAACAAGAATGTGGCTCAAATCTCACCAAATTCATGGGAAACACTTTCAAACTTACCAGAAACAATGAAAACACGATTTTTCGCATCTGAAACAAAAATCGCACTACGCCGTAGATGAAACAAAAGAAAACAAAAACAAACCAAAAACTCAACTGCAGAAGTTAAAATCTAACTAAAACAAATGCCAAGGAATTAAAAATTGGGCTGCCTCCCAATGAGCGCTTGTTTTAAGTCACTGGCTTGACGTACCTGCCCTTTAAATCACGGGGGGTCATGGAGCGGGACTCCTCCATTGCCTGAAATCTTCAAACATGATGAGCCAAACGTTTTCAAAGTAGAGAGTGAAGAATAGGAATTGTTACCAACAGAAGAGGTATCACCCTTAATCTCTGAAGGTCCATCCGTAGAATTGTTGGGTTGCCTCTTGCGACGATGTCTTACTCTCTTAAGCTTTTTGATGAATTTAGTTACCAAACCTGCGAAAGGTTCTTCCTTGTCTTTTAGAGCAGCCGAGGCACTGTCATCATGTTCTACCTCTTGGTCTAGCCATCCCACCAGTGGGTCCGGGCAAAAACTTTCCTGCACAAAATCTTGAACTAACTCATTAGTGGTGTCAAGGAAATACAAAGTGTCATCAAAGTCAAGGGAGTGTCTCATGGCTTCAGCGAGGTGGTAGGTCAGCTTCTCATCTCCAATCCTCAACGTCATCTCCCCGCCGTCCATGTCTATAAGAGCCTTGGAAGTACGCAGAAAGGGTCTTCCAAGTATCAATGGTACGTCAACATTCTCATCCACATCAAGAATTACAAAGTCAGCAGGAAAGATGTATTTGTTCACTTTCACTAGGACATCCTCAATGATGCCTCTAGGATGACGAACGGAACGGTCAGCTAGTTGTAAGGTCATCCGAGTGGGTCTTGGCTCTCCCAGTCCTAGTTTCTTGAAGAAGGTGTAAGGCATGACATTGATGCTGGCCCCTGAGTCTGCCAATGCCTTCTCTTCAGCCAAATTCCCAATGTTACATGGGATGATAAAGCTTCTGGGATCTTTCATCTTATTCGGTAGATTCTTCTGCAAAACAGCTGAACAAGATGCATCTAAAATCACCGTTGTGCCCTCTTCCAATTTCCTCTTGTTGGTTATGAGGTCCTTCAAAAACTTTGCATAACGAGGCATTTGAGACAAAGCCTCCACAAATGGAATGTTAATGTGCAGCTTCTTGAAAATACCCAAAAACTTTTTGTACTGCTCATCATTTTGATCACTTTTCAGCCTCGAAGGGTAAGGAATCCGTGGCTTGTATGGTGCAAGTGCTACCTCCTTTTCCTTGCCCTTCTCCTTAACATCCTTTTCTTTATCTCTTTCCGTAGCAGGAACATGGACAACCTCTTCAGCAGGGAATCTACCCTCGACCTCACGACCACTACTCAGAGTGAGCGCCTTCAGCTGCTCTCTTGAGTTTGTCTCTGTATTCCCCTAGAGACTTCCTTCAGGTCGCTCAGATAATAACTTCGCAATCTGTCCCACCTGATTTTCCAAATTATGTAGTGAGGCCGTGTGGTTGCGAAGTGTACTCTCCACGCCTTGGAAGCGCGTGTCTGAAGACTGAATGAACTTGGATAATGCTTTCTCCAAGTCCGTCATTCGGCTCTCAAGCCCTAAAACTCGGCCCTCCATGTTTGGTTGTTGGGGATACTGAAATCCGGGGGGTGCAGATGGCCTTTGTTGCCCTTGATTGCTCCATAAAAAGTTCGGGTGATTTCGCCTCCCCGGATTGTAGGTGTTGCTATAGGGATTCCCTTGACCTCGTCCGGCATTCCCCACAAAATCTACCTGCTCAACAGGTGCAGCACCAACAACTAAGATAGGGCAATCAGATCAAGCATGCCCTCCTCCACAACCATCACAACTCATCACTGTAGCCATTCTAGAAGGAGCTGCCAAAGTATCTAACTTCTTGCTCAATGTTTCAACCTGAGCTGCTAGAGATGTTACTGTATCAACTTCATGAATACCTGCCACTTTCCTCTTGTCTCGAGCATTCCACTGATAACTATTCATGGCCATTTCTTCTATCAGTTGGCGGGCAGCTTCGGGGGTCTTGCTTCCTAAGGTACCTCCTGCTGCGGCATCAAGTAATTGTCTTGTGCTTGGGTTCATCCCATTGTAGAACGTGTGGATGATCATCCATTCGGGGAACCCGTGTTGAGGACACTTGCGCAGAAGATCCTTAAACCTTTCCCAAGTCTCGAAAAGAGACTCCAATTCCAATTGCATGAATGAGGAAATTTCGTTTCTCAATTTCGCCGACTTCCCAGGAGGGAAATATCGGGCAAGGAAGGCCTCAACCATTTCTTCCCATGTAGTGATCGACGCCCTAGGTAGAGACTGCAACCACTGTTTTGCTTTCCCCTTCAAGGAAAATGGGAAGGCTCTCAATATGATGGCATCATCTGTAAGTCCATTTATCTTCAGCATGTCGCACACTTCCAGAAAGTTCTCTATATGATTCTTCGGGTCTTCATCTGCCAACCCGTTGAACTGTGCGGACTGTTGTACCATCTGAATGAACCCCGGTTTAAGCTCAAAGTTGTTAGCTGCAATTGGTGGCCTGACTATGCTTGATTGCATGCCACGAATAGTCGGCCTTGCAAAATCTGAAAGTGTCCGAGGTTGCTCATTTTGTTCAGCCATATTTGCGGACTCTTCAATTTCTATTTCAGCTTGATAGGACTGTTCTTGTTGAGGTTGTCGTCCCCGTCGGTGTAGTCTTCTCTCAATTTCTGGATCGCCTTCAACTAATGTCGAAGGGTGTCCACGGGTCATAACCTGGAGCTGAAATCAAGAAAACAAACCAAAATTAGAACGATGGAAGTAAAAGAAGTGTGAAGCATAATAACTGGTGAATGATTAAAGTAAAAAAGTAAAGATGTTCCTAAAAACGCCTAACTCCCCGGCAACGGCGCCAAAAACTTGACACACCCTTGCGTGTGTGTTCCGAAAGTGCATGGGTGTCGAATTAATAAATACCCAAACGGTGGGTAGTTGAATCCACAGGAGTAGACGTCAGAAACAAATAGACTTTGCCAATTAGTCAATGAAAACTCAATGAAAGAAAATTTAATTAAAAGTAAATAGACTGAAAATAAGGATTAAAACGATGACTAGAGGTACGGAAAGTATCAAGATAAGAATGGGGCACTCGGACAACGCTCCCTCTAGGTTCCTTGTTTCAAGTCCAAAACTCTAATTACCTTTACTTAAACGAGATTTTAAGAGTCGTGGAATCCAAAGACACAAGGTCCCAAACCTAAGGTCAACCCTGACTAGTCCCCTACGAGGTCCAGGCGGAGAAAAAACTCTCGACGCCTCACACCACGTATGACTGCGCTAAGCTCTAGGGATTCGAAGTGATAAACCCTATTCCCAACTATAGTTCAATCAATTTGGTCCAGGCGAAAGATCACTAATCACAAATAAGTCCCGACGGAAAGGTCTCTCTCAACGCCTAATTCTCTTTGAGATCGAAAATAATGCTTGGAATAAGAATTTAGGGTAAACTACACCGGAGGGGAAAGGGGACGTGTCGCTACCTCTCAACTCACCCTCTCGACCCTCTTCAATCTTGGTTAATCTAATCCTAATGGTGATGGTCACTCGTCAAAAGGATGATTACATTAGCCCTCAACCCTAGTGTCACTCTAAGGGAGGAACAATTAAGCACACAAGATTGAAACTCAAATAAATCTTAATTTAAACAAAAGCAATAGAGTCATTGAAACAAAGAAATTCTAGAGTTTACATGTCCAAGTACCCACTACGGGTTTAGCTCTCCATGGAGCGATACAAGTTCATCAAAATAAACGAAGATAGATGCAAGTAATCCATAGAGAAAACCCCCGTAAGATCCGTGCTGATGGTCTATGAAGGCTGCCCCTTCTTCTCCACGAATCCTTCCTCCAAGCCTAGGGCACACCTCGCCAAATCGAAGTCGTCGAAGGCTCCCCCAATAGCTCTCCTTAGAACGAATCGGTGTTGAAATCGTGAAGAAACGCCCCCAAAACGTAGCAAAAACCTTCTCAAACCCTAGCCGGACACTCCCCCAAAGATAGGAAAAAGATCCCCTTAAAACACTTCAGAACGGCCTTTTAAATGGCAAACATCGAGGACCCACACAGCCATGTGGAAATTCCACACGGCCATGTGGAAATTCCACATGCCCATGTGGATTTTCAGTCTCTACAAAACTGCCTCTAAAGGGATTTCTCCCGTTTTTTCTTCTGAGGCCACACGAACGGGCACACGATCGTGTGGTAGGTCATGAGGCATTTCTTGATGTCGAAAAACCCTTGGAGAGCTTATGAAATATTCGATCAAATCATAACGAACCAGCATGACTGCCTTCGTGTCCTTCTACAAAACTTTTCTTGAAACCTTTAGAAGTTGGCACATACTCTCTTGTTTGACCCAATTTCCATCTTGAACTTTGTATTTGCACAAAAGGACTATATTCGGCACCATCATGACCTATTTTTGCTTTTCTTCGCATAAACTTTCTTCACAACCCTAATTGCATGAAAGAACACAAAAACACATGAAATGAGAAATATAAACTGAAAAATGTGATGCTCATGCATGGAAAAACATCTCAAATAATATGTACATGCAAGCACTTATCATCCATCCTCTACTTCATCATTTAAAGCTTGAAGAAGAAGAAGGAAGCCGCCCTCATTGCGGCGTAGGTGGAGGCTCGTGGCGACGATCCGGCTCACCTTTTCATCACCAACAATTGAGGGAGTGTTTGTTATGGCTAGATTAGTTATTTTCATAATGTGTTTTATGTTAATTGCTTGTATGAACAACTAAGTCCCAAGGTCACCAGACGCCGGTGAACCTTGGGACGAACAAGCTTGTATGGATGCCTTGTTTTATTTTTTATGCAAATTGTTTGGTTTGTGGTTCATGCTATGTGTGATTGATTGCTTTGAATTATAGAGAACTCTGTAGTTCAATTTGTAGGTTATACTTGGAGCGTGGGATACGCCCTTGTGTTAGACTCGCGTAGTTTGAAAGGGATACATGTACCTATACGCCGAGGGATTCGGGTATTTTGTAACCCTCCAACCATTAGGCTCGAATCTAGGTACTGAGTTTGACCGTAATCAGAGATTTCCCTAGTCGTAGTGCAATCGTAGGGGATTTGGTCAGAAGAGAATCTGTCCAATACCTGTATGGGATTAGGGGTTAATCACCGAGGGATTCGGGGTTAATCTACTTTAGGAGTCTCTTGGCCCAAACCACAATTGCAATCTTAACCCTAGCATCTGTCTAGCTTCAGTAGTCCCAGGGGGATCCGCGTCCGTGACCGTTTTTTCCCTTGTGATTCTCTACCTATTTCGCCTGTAGTTAGCCATTCAGTTTAGATTTTCTTAAAATCCGTTTGTAGATCTTAGCACCCAACCTCAAGATATTTGGTTAGACAATAAGTGAAGAGGAAGTAAGGGTAGATTGTTAGCCCCGAGGAATACGACCCCTGTCTCACACACAGGGTATTACTTGACGACCCCGTACACTTGCGAGGGACGCACATCAGGTCGAGCTCTCGCCACCTGTCAACAACACATGCCACAAGGGCTCCCAATCAAGAGGGAAACACAAGAAAAAAAATGATGTATGAACCCCTTCAAGCTAGATGTCATGAAACCCTAAAAAGGCTTTGGTGTGGCCCGAACCCGAGCTCTAAGGGTTCCAAAAAAACTACATGGAGATAAACTCCCATTGCAACCATGAAAACAGAGGTATTGCCAAAGATTTCTCAGTGCTAAAGTAGCATGCTACTATTACCCGATTTCAAGAACAAGGGAAAAACAAGGCTTCAACTTGGTGGAGAGGATGGATCTTTACATGCTCCTCATTGAACAAGAAAGAGTGAAGGAAATCAATCAAGCAACTTAACAAATTCATCATCAAGCCAAGATTCAATGCCCACAACTTCTATGGCTAACATGCTCAACCAAAACCAAA
This sequence comes from Dioscorea dumetorum, assembly GCA_902712375.1. NCBI lineage: Eukaryota > Viridiplantae > Streptophyta > Magnoliopsida > Dioscoreales > Dioscoreaceae > Dioscorea > Dioscorea dumetorum. Next base: position 34,758 of record CACTHL010000882.1, on the reverse strand, counting down.
ATAAAACTAGGAGAAAGATAAGGGAGAAAAGAGAGCTCAACTTCAAAGGATCTTCAACCAATAGTAGAGATCGAGGTCAAGCAAGGGCTTCTTCTTCTTATCCAAGGCAATGGGAACAAAGGGAAAAAGAAGAAGAAGGGATTTTTTAGAATTAGGGCTCCAGTTCAAGACTAAAGTACATGGCCAAGTACATGGCCATGTAAATCCTAGTCTACGCATATATCTTTCTGAATAGAGTTAAAATCACTCATTCAGAGAGTTACACCAGTAAATACATGGGCATGTAACTCATCCACTTCCTGTATAGATTTACACGGGCATACATATGGACGTGTATCTCAGGCACCGCCCGTGTACTTTCTCAGAGCTCAATTTTTTCCTATTTTTCAACTCAAAATGACCTAAACCACTCTAAAACTCAAGACACAACTATTCTAAAAGAGTTTGAACAAGAACACACACGTGGAAAGGCCGAAACACCACACGTTGAGTTTTAATCTTATGTTCTTAATGCCATGCATTTATATTTATGAAAGCCTGGTTGTATGTTGTAATCACTTTAGTGATGAAACATATCGTTACTAGATATTAATTTACAAATATTGAAGAGGGTAGAAAGAGAGATTTGAGGTAGAAGAATGTTCCCTTTTTCTTCAAACTTGATTATCCCTACCTCCATATTTCGTAAGTATCATACAATTATAGAAACACTGGTTGAAGAAAGGGATCACCCTCAGGTTTTTCATGAGATTAAGTGTACATTCACCTTGAGAAAGGGTTTGATCTATATTTAGAAATTGGGTTAATATAATTCTGAATCCTTGGAGCTCCAAGTTGTCATATATAGTGTGAGGCGACGAGAGAGATCATCGCTGGGACCACCTAGTTGATTCGTCATCGATTTCCTTGAGAAAGGGCCTATATGCTTTAGGATTCCCATGGTTTCACATATCTGAATTAGAGTTCATTTGTTAAATCCTACATTTTAAGAGAACTCCTAGGGGGAATAACACCTTGGTACCTATTGACTATTGATTGGTTTCTTTCTTATTACCATTTGCTTGCTTTAATTCTTAATTCAATTGTTGTATAATTGTCCATCACATCCCTTGATTGAGGCTAGATAATGAGGAATGAGTTAATTCTTGTACTTCTGTTCAATATGGATTCAATCATCTGATCTTTAAATGCATTATACTACTTCTGCAACTCGTGCACTTTTTGGTAAACACACAAGAGGTGTATCAGAGATCTCACGAGGGAATTTTGTGGGGGGGGGTATGGTTTCTTTGATTGACCATCCATATTTAACTTTTATTTGTATTGTTTTATCTTTACAGTGTTTGTATATAAACAGTAGGGACAATGGACAACTCTAAGTGTGGGGGAGGGTTACTTAACACATGTTCTTTATTGTACACTTGATGCACACAAAACATGGGGTAATATATCAACCACTTGTGTCACAACAAGTGCACGGGTCGCCAAGTAATATAATAAACCCAACGGGTCGGGTTGTTGAACCACAGGGAACAAATGCACTACTAATTGCTACTTCACTGTTATCTAGCCTAATGAATGAAGTGATGCGATGACGTAATGCATAAACTAATGATTATTAGTGACAAGTATGCAAGGATATAATAGAAGAATATCGCAATCGATAAAAGTGGGGTATCGGGGTAATGTTTCCCCTAGTATTAAGGTATTAGGTGCTGAATTTATAAAGTGTTTTTAGATGGAGTAGGTGAGTCATAAGTATCCTAAGATATGCCACTCCCTACCCTCTAGACCATCCGTATTTAGTCCCTTATGAGGTCCCAATAGAGAAATCTCTTGATGACTCATGCCACATATGATTGCTTAGCACGCTAAGGACCCCAGAGATATCACCAATTTCCAATACTAGATCCAATTTTGTCTCTAGATGAAGGATCCCTAACACCCTATGAGGTCCTGACGAAATATTTTTTCAACACCTCTCAACATATATGTTTGCTCAGAGTTTAAAGAATACGGAGATATAAAATATCACTTGGAAGAGAAAAGAAGACACTCCGCTATCTTACGGCTCACCCTCTCAACTCTCTTCATTCTTTGTAATTCTAGCCCTAATGGCGGTCTCTCTCATCACTAGGGCAAATATAACATGCAAACCAATCAATGATCAAGTTAATAGAGCAAGAAAGCATTAAAAACACAAGAATAAAACTCAACAAACTCGAATTAATTAGAAACACAATGTAAATCGAAACAAGATTAGAATGCTAGGGTTTACATGCCCCAATACCCTCAGGGGTTTGGCTCTCCATGGAGCAAAATACAAAACAATTACTCAAAGTATGAAAGCATGCAAAAGCCATAGAAATAAACCCTCCTATATCCGTGATGATGGCCTTAATTAGTAGTGTTAACTTCTTGATGGAATCCACTCCAAAGCTAGGGTCACCGATGGCTTCCTTAATACTATGACGGAGGAGGAATTGATCAAAGTTAGTGACTAAAAGTCTCTTTGGTCGTAAAGAACTCCTCTCCAAACCTTAGCCACCTAGCCTCTCAAGAGCTGCGAAAAAGATCCCTCAAAACTTTACAAAGTAGCCTTTTAAAACTAGAAATCAGAGCTCACAAGGCCTCCCCCATGGGCTCTCCTACACAGTTGTGTACGATACCCGCTCGGCAGTGTGGAAATCCCACACAGCCATGTATAGTAACTTTGCTACATTAATTTGCTACAGTACATCATGGGTATTTCTTCTCCAAGTCCACACCGTCAAGCAAACACCGATCCGGTAGGGCGTGTGGCTTTCTACGTCCGCTGAAAATAAGGCAATTCCACTTGAATTCTACACATGAGCTGGAACACGGGTGTGTGACTACCTTTGTGCCCTTTCGGCTCATGATTAACTTGAAAATCGCTGGAAGTTGGCACACATACTCAAGTATCATGTCATAAAATGTGCCACCATGCCTTATCTTTGCTTATTTTCCTTACTTCACACCTTCATAGCCTTGTTTGCACAAAAGAACACAAAATTCGCTAGATGAGCTATAAAACCTAATACGGTGATGCTCAATATATGTAAAATAATATGATAAAATATGTATAATCGAGCACTAATCAATACTTGCAGTGTACATGCTTATCTTTCCAATGATATTTCACCCTAGGGTTTCGAGTAGAAACTCCTTATCTATGGGGCCTTTGAACACTAGTGCCATTCTAAGTGTTTAGTTTTAGTTGATTTTTCAAGTTTTGTCCATATGCATCATAGTACACTAGGACAACTAGAATTTGAGTTTAAGAAAAGAAAACAACGCTGTGCATGAGAACACAGAAAGAGTTATCACCCATGTAGTACAAAGCTACTCCCATCAAGTCAGATACATGTATGCCCTAGGGGAAGAAAGAATTGTCCATTGTGATGTGTGAAAGCTACTTTCTCTAAAAAAAAATGTAGAAAGAGCTATTGCCCCATAAGCTTCGAAGCCACTGGTTGAGGGCATCTAAGGGATGTGGTTACCATAGGGAATGTGTGTAGCTGCTACCCATTCAAAAGTGAAATAATTAGTAGTAGTGTTAGAAATAAGTTTCATGAATCAAGAACTTCAAGTAGTTGAAGAGGACACGACTTGGAAAGAGTTTTCACACATATACGTGATACGCCCTTGCATATCCGCAAATGCACAGGTCGTATAAGTAATAACAGTATAACCTAATAGGTCAGGATGTCAAATCCATAGGGATTGGTATATCTCTCAGTACTCTCTCACTGCGTAATATCTAATCGGTCAATAATTGGGGTTGAATTGAGACTAAGCATCCAGGAACAAGGGCAAGAAGGAGAAAGAAAGGATGAAGGAAAATCTTGAAAGGTTTGCTTAATCGTGGTAGGGCCCCGGTTTAGTCCCTCAGTGTCACTTGTGCTTGAATTTTCGCAAGGTTTATCAGGTATATCCAATGATTTCCATGTGTACACTATAAGCTCTGTTGCAACTACGGTGAAGATAAGCATCAAGGTAATGGATGCACTACGCGGCCTCTACTCTTCAACGGAGCAATCAATAAGGATGATCATGCTAAGATAAAGATGCGCGACGAGATACAAACAAGATATGCAATCAATCCACTCATCAAGCATGCAACACAAGATTTAACATAAGAAATAAAGACACCATAAACCTTGCATTAAATGCATTCAAGTACAAAATCTACCAAGTTCTTAATCCAGGACACCCAAGGAAATTATCCCCCCATGGTTTCACTCCACAAAGAATTAAAGACAAGTGCAAATACAAAAGAGTACAAAAACTCCCTAATCGCTTGCATCTTCATGAGCTCCAAGGATCTAATCTTCGTGAGAGTCCTCCCCTTATATCGGCCTGAAATTGGTGTGCAATTCCTCCCATGAAGGTGATGGAAAATGTGGAAAGCTTCCTCCCTTTGCCTCCAGCCATCGCCCAGATAAAAAGCTTCCTTAAACCTAACTTTCAGTGCTTTTAACCTAACTTTCGGTTCAAGTACGGCCGTGCTTAGGTCGCGCTTCGGGACGTGCGGTTTACGGGCGATTAAAGTTTTTGAGTTTTCACCAGCTGTAATGTACATGGGCTGGAACACGCCCTTGCTTAGGCCGTGCTTCCATCTGCACAACAGTGCACTGAGAGCCGTGACCATGCTTATGATTTCTTGAATCTCCTGTAAAGTGCACGGTTGGAGAGCACGGCCGTGCTTGGACCGTGCTTGCCTTGACGAACTCTCTCTTAGCTCCTTTTGCTATGAATCTTCTTCAAAAACACTTGTTATTGCTCCAAGACCTAAATAACTGTACAATGAACTAAAAATACCTCAAATAACACTGAACTAGGAAGATAGTGGCTAGGGAACAAAAGCATAATAGGTATAAAATGAAAAAATATATATATAAATTGCACTCATCAAATACCCCCACACTTGAATCATTGCTTGTTCTCAAGAAAAACATAAATCCCGACAAATACATGAGTGCATAACCTCTGATCTCAGCAAGGTAAGATATTTTTAAAGTTTAGGGAACTTTGAGTAGTGGGAACTTTGAGTAGCGAGTATGAATGTCAATTGAAAGCTTATGAATCAGTCTTACTCATACTCTATACTTCCCATGTATGTGTGTGCGACCTAAGAGTATGCGCCTCAAGTGTTTTAGAAGTAGCCTAGTTAGAAGGGACTTTGATTTCAACTGACTTCGAAATTGGGTAGTAGATTCAAACACCCTAAAGGCAGCCATTTCACCTGGTAGGTTATCAAGAATGACATTTGTGATGCCCAAAATTCGACTACTAAGATGCAGCTTTCGCTTTTTCTAAGGTAAGGCATCTGATAAGTATACAATTGTACGTATTTTATATATTGAATTGTATACTTATCGAGTTAGTATTGGAGTAATTTAGTGGAATACGAGTCTAAATCGAATATAAATTGTCTTCGCAGGCACCAAGTGTGGATTAAATCCAAAAGAGAGCCAAAGCAAGTAAATGGGAACAAAAACATCGAAGATGACACGCTCTTGAACTAGTACTTGGAAGACTGCACTATTTACGGGCTCCTTACGGCCGGGCTTAAGGCCGTAAGGCACATGGAGAAGACCTTGAGGGTACCCTTATACCTGTAAGAGAGGAAGTCCTGTAATACAGATGAGCTTACGGTCTAGACTTACGCCCATAAGCCAGACTGTAAGCCGAATCCAGAGGACTTTACGGGAGGGGCTCACGACCGTAAGCGAGGGCGTAAGGTAATGGAAAAAGTGAAATCTCGACGCTTACAGCCTGGCTTGCGCCTGTAAGTCGGCCGTAAGCTTACGGCTATTTAAGCCTTTGCTGAAGAGAGAGAGGGGAGTTCTTTTTAGATTTTCTTGAGTTGGAGGGAGAGGGTGGCTGGAGAAGAGCTTAATTGTAAGATCAAGAGGGAATTCCTCCAACATAGACCCAAGGAATCAGTGTGTGCTTCGATCTTCACCAATCTCATCATCTAGTAGTCCACCACCGCGGTGGAAGATTGCACATCTCACAACGTTGAATAGAACTTCAGGGCAACCATCGTTCCTTTGGTTTGAGGGAGATTTCCACTCCATTTCCTTATAACGAATGCCTATAACTTCTTGCTTGTATTAATTTGCTTCATGAGCTAATCCCCCCTAGGGGAATTGTTAAACTCTTCTTTTATTCTTTGAATGACAATTATTTGTTATACTTTATCTTTGGAATGCATGTGAATTGATATATGTCATTTATACATTGTGTGATTGTTGACGAGCTGTGAAAACCCGTTATTCGATATATTAGCATGCGGTGAAAACCTATCAGTCCTTGAGGCTAAGCGTGCGGTGAAAACCTGATGCGTCTCCGCAACAACACAACAGGGTGATGTGTGTCAACCCCTTGCGTTACCGCAAGTACACGGGTCGTCAAGTAATAAAAGTGGACCCAAAGGGTCGGGTTATCGAACCACAGGGAACAGAAGTACTAGTAATTGCCCCTCTTTTGTTATCTAGCCTAATGAGTGTAGTGTATGAGGATCTAATGGCCAAAACTAAGAGTGTCACTACAAGTGCGCAGGGAATAAAAAGGAAAAGAGTTCTCAATCAATAAAAGTGAGGTATCCGGACAATGCTCCCCCTAGGATTCTGGTGTTGGATGTAGATTACAAGTGTTTCTAAACGAAAACAATGAGTCGTGGGTATCCTAAGGTATAACGGCCCCTGGCTCCAGATCGCCAATAACTAGTCCCCTACGAGGTCCCGGCGGAGAATTCTCTCAATGCCTCACACCACATATGACTGCTTAAAACTCTAGGGATCCCAAAGATATAACCAATTCCTAAAAGTAGATCTAACCCTGCCTCCAGGTGAAAGATCCCTAACCCCCTATGAGGTCCCGCCGGAAAATTCTCTCGACGCCTCACACCACATATGGTTGCTTGACACTTAGGGAATATGGAGATAGGAAATATCTATCGGAAGGGAAAGGGGACACTCCGCTATCTCACAGCTCACCCTCTCAACCCTCTTTAATCTTGGTAATTCTAAACCTAGCGGTGATCTCTCTCTTCACTAGATTGAATAAAACATGCAAGGCAATTAATAATGAAATCAAAAGCACAAACAAGCATTACGAACTCAAGAGTAAAACTCAAACTGATAAATTCGAATAGAAACACAATGTAAACCTAATGAAAATAAGAATCCTAGGGTTTACTTATCCGAATACCCTATAGGGGTTTAGCTCTCCAAGGAGCGAGTCACAAAACAAATAATGAATTGAGAAATAAGTTCCAAAGACACAAAGAATAACCCCCCCTAAATCCGTGATAACGGTCTTGATGGGTAGTTTCCACGTCTTGATTGAATCCACTCCGAAGCTAGGTCGCCGATGGCTTCCTTGATGCAATGACAGAGGAAGAATCGATCCAAGTTAGTGAGGAAAGCTTCCCAAAGCTGCAAAGAACTCCCTCCAAGCCCTAGCCACCTTGTCTCCCGAAAGTAGCCGAAAAGATCCCTAAAAATTATCACAAGGCGGCTTTTATAATTTGAATTCGGGGCTTTACGTGGGCATCCACACGGGCATCCACACACCCGTGTACTGTAGCCACACGCCCGTGTGGAAATTTCACACGGGCGTGTAGAGTACTTTTGCTACAGTACTGCTACAGTACCTGTTACCCCTGCGTTTGCTGCAGTAAATGCTACAGTGATTTCCCCCCCGAAGTTTTCCTTAGAGTCCACACGGTCGGGCACACGCTCGTGTGGTAGGGTGTGTGGCTTTCTATACTTTGAAATTCTCAAGAACCTTCTTCTGCTTTGTACGGAAGCTGAGACATGGACGTACTACTGCCTTTGTGCCCTTTCGGTTTGTGTAATGACTTATACTCCTCCGAAAGTTGGCAACACCCTCATGCATATGAACACAGCTTCTAATTGTGGCCTTGAACCGTGTCATCACACCCTATCTTTCCTTCTTCCTGTACGTCATGTCTCCAAAACCCTGTTTGCACAAAAGAACACAAAACACACCTTGTTAATGCTAAAAACTGATAAAAGTGATGCTCAATGCATATAAACTGATATTACAAAATATATATAATCAAGCACTTATCAAAACCCATTATACCTTTCGGATTAGCGTGCGGTGAAAACCGTCTTACCCTTCACATTCCAGTTAAGATTGCTTGTAATTGAGCAAGGTTTATCTGTTGAGTTAGTACCTCACTGTCTAATCCCCGAGGTAGTATTGCCCAATTATACCCTCCTCTACCATTGATTCTCACAACTCTTGTTGCTTTCAGTGTTCTAAGTAATTCTAGACTTTCCAACAACCACCCTTTCTAGGCTAGATTTCATAAGCTAAAATTAGTACTAGTGCGTTTGCTCCAAGTGGTTCGACAACCCGATCCCCCTAGGGGGATTTACTTTATTACTTGACGATCCGTTCACTTGCGGTGACGCGAGAGGCGTGTCAGCATCCCTAAGAGGGATCCGACTTTTTAAAATTATTTTCTTTGCCTTTTGATTTGTTTTCACTTTTTCTCTTTTATTTTTGAAATTTTGGAGTCATAAATTTCTATAAGCCTTGAAACTAGACTCTCTTCGAAAAAGAGTAGCTGCACAAAATTAGGTGATGTAATGAAATCTTAGGGCATCCCTAAGAGGGATCCGACTTTTCGAAATTCTTTTCTTTGGCTTTTGATTTTTTTTTCACTTTTTTGCTTTTATTTTCGAAATTTTGGAGTCATAAATTTCTATAAGCCTTGAAACTAGACTATCTTCGAAACAGAGTGGCTGCACAATATTAGGTGAAGTGACAAAATTTTAGGTTTCCAAAGTACGAGTAAATTTATCCATAAGTTCATTAAATGTACACTAACATACTCATCGTAGGTTTCCAAAGTAAGAACTAAATAACTGTACAATGAACTAAAAATACCTCAAATAGCACTGAACTAGGAAGATAGTGGCCAGAGAACAAGAGCATAATAGGTATAAATGATAAAATATATATATATTGCACTCATCAATACATGTATGGATTTTCCTTTCAAATTGATTATTTTTCCTATAGTAGTGGTTTGTGTTATTTGGTGTTAAATAAACTCCCCTTAGATTTTGGAATCATGCACGTTTACTCTTTTGGGAATGAGAGGCCAAACACTCTTCATTTTGTTCCTTATTTGTATTGAGTAGTTTGCTTGATATGCTAAAAATAGTGAAAGATGATATGGGCCCTAGGTAATTATTTTGGTGATTCACGTGCTAGGATCTCTATTATTCATGGTCGGCTAGATTATAGAAAAATTGTTACTACTAGTACTTCCGATTACTATAGATATGACGGAGAGTAGAATATCACTTGAGTTAGGGCAATCATTTTCCAAGGACATTTGCATAAAGAATGAGGCAATAATCTTATATACCTAAACTGTGAGTTATGTAACCAAGCACTTCTTGTTGAGTAACAAATTCTTTAGCTTAAATGAAGCAGTGAGATCTACATGTTATATTAGTAATCTTTGCAATAGTAATTGGTCTGGGGGCGTTTCTTCATCGATTTCGACGCCGAATTCTTGTAAGGATAGCTATTGGGGGAGCCATCGACGACTTGAATTCGACGAGGTGTGCCCTAGGCTTGACGGAGGAATCCTTGGAGAAGAAGAAGAGGCTCTTATAGACCATCAGCACGGAGCTTAAGGTAATTATCTTTATGGTTTATTTGCATTCATATTTGATTGCATTATTGACTTTGTATTGCTCCATGGAGAGCTAAACCCCTAGTGGGAACTTGAACATGTAAACTCTAGGATTTCTATATTTCATTGACTGTTATTGCTTTACTTTAATTGAGATTTAATTTGAGTTTCAATCTTGTGCGCATGATTTGCTTTTTCCTTAGAGTGACACTAGGGTTAAGAATCTATTCTAATCATCCTTTTGACGAGTGACTGATAAATATCTAAATATACGTACTTTATACGTAATTGTGTGAATTATTTTATTATCTTTTTGATGAGCAGATGCCCTTTTTTTGGTCTAAATCTCTTTATTTTGTGTTGCAGGCCCTGAATAAGCCAAAATGAGCTCAAGAATGTATTTATGAAGAAATCGACACCAAATATGTCGTTTTTGGGACTTCTTCACTGTAGAAGGATTACTGTAGCATCGAGATAAAATTTATGGGAGAGTTTCTAGGTGCCTTACGGGCAACCTTACGGCCGTGAGGCAGCCCGTAAGGACATACGAAATTCACCTTTTTAAGGGGCATTAGGGCATCATGAATGGGGACTTTTGGCCACCATTCTCCACCATCATCTTCTAGGGTTTCAAGACAAGTGGAGAGAGCATATCTGAGGTGGAAATCAAGGGGAGAAGAGGTTTTGCTATCAAGGAGAAGATCTAGGAACATGCCGGTGCGGATCCGACAAGTTCTCATCACCACCTTCTAGTCTTCATCTTAGGGGAGTTTGCTTTGAGTTTTGTCTTGTATTTATTGTATTTCTTGCTTTCTCCTTTGTTGATGATGAACTAGACTCCCAAGGTCGCCAGGCATCCGGTGAACCTTGGGATGAACTTTGTATGGATTCTTTAGATTTACATTCATGGTATTTCGTTTGTTTTGTGGTTCATGCTTGGTGTACTTTGATATATTGGTATGCATGAGAACTCTGTGTATCGATTTCTAGGTTTTAGTAGGTTGCGTGACCATCGCCCTAGTTTTAGACTCCCAAGCTTGGAAGTGATACATGTACAAATAAGCCGTGACCATCGGGTATTTTGTACCCCTCCGGTATTAGGGTTGTACCTAGTTTGTGCTTCAACCCTAATTTGAGAATCTCGTGCCTTTAATGCAATCGTAGGAGGATTTGGTCGGAAGGAATTCCGTATCAATACGCGTACCGGATTAGCGGTCAACTGCCGTGATCATCGGGTTAGCCTACCTTAGGATTCTCCTGGCCAAGAATCACCAGTGCCTGTGTAATTCTAGCATTCTACCAGCTTTAGTAATCCCGAGAGGATCCTAGCTTGGGACCTCGTACTTTCATTGCTAATTGCCTCCTTAATATGCTTATTTGGTGTGCTTTAGTCCAATATGTTTATAGTTATCTTTGTTAGTTTTCTTATCTTGTTTTAATTATCTATCTTTGTAGACTAGATAGTGCCGTCTAGGGGGAAGTAATAGCAGCTCTTGGGACCCCAGGGAATACGACCCTCTCACGCGTGCGTGAGAGGTATTACTTGATGACCCGTGCGCTTGCGGATAATGATCAGTGACCATCACCATTAGAATTAGATTTACCAAGGTTGAAGAGGGTTGAGAGGATGAGTCGAGAGGTAGCTGAACGTCCCCTTTCCCCTCCGGTGTGATTTATCCTACCTCCATAATCCAAGAACTTTTAGCAATCACAAAAAGAGTGAGGCGTCGAGAGTTCCTCTCCGCCGGGACTTATTTGTGATTAAGGATCTTTTGCCTGGACCAAAGTGTTTGATATAGATTTGGGAATAGGGTTTATCACTTGGAATCCCTAGAACTTAAAGCAGTCATACGTGGTGTGAGGCGTCAACAGTTTCCTCTCAGCCGGAACCTCGTAGGGGACTAGTCATGGTTGACCTTAGATTTGGAACCTTGTGTCTTTGGATTTTCACGACTCTTTGAATCTCAATTAACGAAGAGTAATTTGAGTTTTACACTTGAACTAGAATCCTACTTGATAACCATAGTCATTGGCATGGTTAAGGAACTCCTATTGTGGTTGCTCTATCAAACTAGCAATCCACATTGCTGACCATCCCTGAAGTCGGCCCTTTATCCTCCATCTCGTGCATGGTTGAAGAGGGCGAACACTTTCACTTAACTATGAATCAAATATGAATTAAATATGCATTATATTTTCTACAAATTATAGAGTTATAAAAGAATATGGATAAAAATGTAATTTAAACAGGTAATTATTGCAATTGATCCTATATGGGCCACTGTTTCATCTGGAGGGACTTTCGAAGGAAAATTACAGGATTGTAAAGGCCAATAACAACTATTCTCTAGACCTTAAGGTTCTTTGCCGTTTATTGAAACATTGAACTAGTATTATATAAGTTATAAACAGTTACTCAAAACTGAATATTAGGATAAATATAGGACAAGAATAAATTGGAAAGCAAGCAGAAGACTATCAAATTCATGGTGAATAATTTCAAAGAATATTGACTCCGATGTGAAGGGCAGAATCAAACAAATGGGGACAAAGTGGCCCGTGACATATTGTCTCGCATGAAAACAAGAAAGAAGCATTTTTGAATCAGTTATTAATTGAGTAGTCACATTTAAAATCTATTTATCAGAGAATAATGGGATTAATGAGCTTGCTAAACTATTTTCTGAACATACAGCTAAAGCATGAGGGGCATCATGCTGGATGGGTCCGGATGGAAAGAAAACCGTGCGCTAGATACCAACCAAGCCAGAGTGGGTACAAATCAAACTATGAACATGTGAGCTTTCAACTTGGAGAGTGGGTCCTTGGATAAATCACGGGTTGGGAGAGTGGAGGTCCAGTGCCATCTATGGTTTGGGCCTCTCAATTTTAATATGGAAGAAATCACTTTCTTCCTGTTTGAACATAAAAAGCATGCTATTTTAATATAAATAACGTGCAATAAATCAGTTTTTATAATTGCTACTCTTCATAAGAGTAAGAAGTAAGGGGGTGTTTGGATGTCAGTAATGGACTGGGATTCATTACTTACATAGTCCATAGTTGTGTTTGGATGTGGAGTAATGGTAGTGGAGGGGGATTGAGTAAGGAGTGAGGGCGTTTTGTGGGGAGAGTGTGACTCCTCCACAAAATGGGAGGATTGGCAATCATGGACCAAAAAATGACTATTTTGCCCATTTATTAAAACTTTATCCCATGCTTAGCTATTCAACAACCATTCTATAAATTATTATCATAATTTGATAGTACTTAATTTGATTTTATTTTTAAATTAAATATTTAATTATATTAATTATTTTCAATAATAGTTTAAATTTTTATATGTGAACATTATTAATCATAAATTTTAATAAAAATTCATAATACTAACTAATAGTTGATTCAAATAACAATAAAATAAATAAATAAATTTTATTGTAAGTAATAATCAAAGTGAAAAATTTTATCAATTTTAATAATAATAATTAATAAAATAGAATATTTAATTAAAATATTTAATTACAATAATGAAAATAAGACAAGATGTAAAATATTTTATTACTTAAAAATAGATCTTATTTCACTTTAATATTTTATTTTATATATAATGTTATTTATTCCTACAAAGGTTATAAATGTCATTTTACTATATTTTCATCTTTTACTTTTCCCATTCCCAAAAAACTACTCCCTCATACCTTACTAACCAAACACATCCTTTATTCCTAATACTCCACCACTCCCTCTCATTTCCATTACCCCTTCACTCCATTCCATTCCCAATCCGGGAACCAAACGGCCCCTAAGGGTTGTCAAATTTTCAAGCTAAGTTTATCATTTTCATATTCATACTTGACGTAAAAGGTATCCAAAGCTCCAAGCTAGGGTTGGATTGACAAGTCCCCAATTATTTCACACAACGCTGCACGTAGCTCATTTTCCGTGATTTTTTTTTAAGTTGGTTACAACATTTAATAAGAAGTTTTGCGTTTTGTTAAACAAACCTTGGTTGTTATGATTAATGTAGCATTTAATAATTTTTGATTAATCGTCCTTTAGTTATTTTTTTATAAGAGGGGACTTAGTATTTCAATTTACTTTCCCAAACATTTGTATAGAATGTTTTTTATTTTTTTATTTTTGATAATGTATATTGGTTTGCTTACACACCTTTAAATTTTCAACATGTTTCAGAAGAGAGTCATATTCTCAATATTCGTTATAGAAATGGATGACATTTTCATTCGTGTATTGCCCAATTGGGTGTTCAATAATACCTGAGTGCCTCACTTGGTCCAAACTCCACATGTAAAGCTCTGATTGGTTGCTTCGATTGCCCATAAGATATCATGCAAAATATAATATGTAAATTAGATCAGACAAGCACGCTCATTTTAGGGACAATTGCTTTGATATCCAAAGATAATCCACTTTACCAAGTTAGAATCTCTTCTCATCACTTCAATTTTATTATTAAGTCGAACATGAATATATAACATAAAATAAAAATCATTATCAAAGTTAAATGTATATGCTGTTACGATATCCTAACATAACTAGTTACCTCAAATAAAAAAACAAATATCAAATATATATTAAAATATGTCAATAACAATTTGATAAGTGATTGTTTATACATATTATATCACATCATTTATATACATTGAGTATCATCTTTATCAGGTTTATTGCAAATGAAATGTATTCTTTGTTCTTTTGTGTAAAAATGATCATGAAAGTGTGAATTGAGGAAAAGAATAAAAAAGGACTTGATAGCACTTCTCTAGACCCTTTTGTGCAAAGCAAGGATCAAGATAGGAGTTGTGTTCACATAAATGGGTCTGCGTGCCAACTTCTGGAGATTTTCAAGATGATACATGAGCCGTAAGGGCCCAAAGACAGTCACATATCTATGTCCCAACTCGCGTGCACAATTCAAGAGCGATTTTGGTGATATTCAGAGGATAGAAAGCCATACACTCTACACTACAAAAAAATTGACATATGCTGACGGTATAAATTCCATTATTAAAAGTTCAATTTCCATCACTATAGCTATTTTTATGCTATACCGACGGACCATGGACCCTATTGCAACGATAAAACTTTCGTAAAGTTATTCCTTGACGCTAAAAATCTATACTGATGAAAATCACAACTGTTGCAATATCTCTCTTTAGGATATACTTACGGAAAAAATATGTAACTAAAACCTATACTGCGGAAGTTTCCGTCACTATATATTTTTATTTAAATTAATTCTAAAACTTTTACTGACAGATAATACTGTCAATATATCTATAGTGACAGAGGCATTTGTCACTATATCTCAATTTTTAAATAAATACTTAAAACTTTTACTGACGGATGATACCATCACTATTATCACTATATCTATAGTGATGGAGCCTTCAGTCACTATATCTTTATTTTAAAATAATGTTTTTAAACGTTTACCGACGAATGATACCATCACAATAGAGATAAAGTGAGGGAGGCTTCCGTCGCTATATCTTTAGTTTTAAAATGATTTTTCAAACTTTTACTGACAGATGGTACCATCACTATAGAGATATAGTGATGGAGGCTTCCGTCACTATATCTTTATTTTTAAATAATTGTTTTAATCCATTTTCTGTATATTATATAATTCATAATATATTTTCACCTGATAATAGATAAATCAAAAATAATAAATTAAAATATATAAAAACAAATTATTAATCAAATCAAAGAATACAAAACAAAAGTATTTATAAGTCATCAATCTCAGCAAACATTAAATGAAATAGTATAGTTTCCATTATAGAATAGTATTAGCTTCAAAAGAAAACAAATGACACATTTAAACGAAAAGCCTTTGGGCATTCTAAGTATTAATTGCTCTAATGTAAGTCTACTTACTAGCATCCACCGAAAGCATCCTAACAGCACACTCGCCATTAATTCCTTGACTGCATCCTCTATAAAAAATCAAGCATCAAGAAAAATTAACAAAACATTAAATTTACTTTAATTTAATAAATTCAATAGAAGTAAAGGATACAAAATATAAAATTTTGATAAACGTTTTCTACAAACCAGTACATGCGCATATGTCAATGGTGAATCTCATTATTGAAACAACAAATTCACTTTGTTGGTAGATGTAGAGCAAAATTAGATATATATATATATATTATTGTATATAACAATAAACAAGGACATTCATTGGATTTACAAATTCATGCATAGATTCCAACAACGTAAAAATTAATATGGTTTATCTTCAATCATTTTCTTTTCTTAATTTTCTAGCTCTTTCCATTCTTTTCTATCAAAACATATGTCTAATTCTTCCTTCCCTCTATTGAACAAACACATGCTCCACAAAAATATTAGGTCATTGTGTTTCCTATGAACTATTGTTGTATATAACATGCATGATTAAATCAAATATATATATATATATATATATATATATATATATATATATATATATATATACCTGCGCATAGCTAGCTTTGATTCCATTCAAGTGCATGCTAATCCTCCATTTCGTCTACAAGACAAACACATGAGACACAAAATATTAGGTATCAAAGATGAAGGGCATGCGAAACCAATATCATGTTTCTCAAATCATATATAACACATAAAAGGATAAAAAATTATTTACTTTAAACAGTGTCAGGTTGAAAACTTGAATTTGAAGATCTGTTTTTGTTTGGAGAGTAATGTGGTGCACTATTGGCATCTACAGCCTATTAAAAAAAATGTTAAGGCCAGTACTCTCATGTACATGACAACTTGAATATGTATAGTTTAAAAATAAGAGATATAAGAAAATATTCTAAATAAGGACCATGATAGATTTAATTCAATAAATCAACACCTTATTATTTTCTATAACATATTAAAACGCTCCTAAACAAATTTTTCCAAAAATTTAATTTGAAAGACTAATAACTTCAAAATTTATAACTATATAAATAAATACTTACCTCATGATCGATCAAGCAATCAACTTCTCCCATCACATCATTAACTTTCCTCAGGGAATCTCTTATTTAATAATGAAATAACAGCAACCAATACTTGTGATTGTTGATTAATCACTTGTGATTGTAATTCTATCTTTTGCTATAATCCATTGACATATGATTTTAAACTTAAGACCTCCTCATTTCTTTGGGTTGATGAACCTGATTTGGAAGATGAAGCATAAACATCTCCTATGCAACGTACACGCCCTTTTTTTCAGACCCTTTAACTTTAGCATACACATCATTTTCCCAAGACCATCCTTGTTTATTAGAAGAATCACTGAATTCATTCATGTGCATTTTCATTTGTTCCTATGTAATTCAATAAGATGAAAGAATAACTATCACATTACAAAAAGTATTGAGTTTCAAGATATTCATGCTACTATATGCATATTGCAAAGTTTTTAGAGAAAGAAAACATTACCACAACTTCAGCTGCCTTCTCACTCACAATAGTTCCATCTTTTTTTGTACGGCTCAAAATATACATTTGTGCACGCGATGGTGGTATGCCATTAGCTTCTTTGCTCTTCAATGAAAAATTTTGATGGTCAAGGACTACATATTCAATTTTGCTTTACTTTCATTGGAAAGGAGATTAAGATTAAAATCTATGCAATATCGAAATAACATAATCTGATAACTTACCTTTTCATCCATGATCCTAGCAAAATACTTTGTTCATGTGCAATGAGGCTTCTCCAATTTCAAGCGATTGGCTTTGTTTATAACACTGATTTCCTATAACCAAAATAATAGAAAAATTATATAATAATTAGTTAAATGATGAGATCTTTATTATAAACATTTATTATATATTGAACTAAGACCATTGCTTTCTCAGAACACCAATATCCAACAAGTTTTTTGAATTGGTCTTTATCCACCCTAGAATCATGCAATTCTTCAACCATTTCATTTACCGTCTTACTTGGATCAAATCCGATAGATTTTAAATAATTCTTCAACCATTTCATCTACCGTCTTACTTCAGCTTCCATCACTGTAGCAGTACTGTAAAAGGATACTGATGCGTCTCCGCAACAACACAATGGGGTGATGTGTGTCAACCCCTTGCGTTACCGCAAGTGCACGGGTCGTCAAGTAATAAAAGTGGACCCAAAGGGTCGGGTTGTCGAACCACAGGGAAAAGAAGTACTAGTAATAGCCCCTCTTTTGTTATCTAGCCTAATGAGTGTAGTATGTGATGATCTAATGGCCAACACTAAGAGTGTCACCACAAGTGCGCAGGAAATAAAAGGAAAAGAGTTCTCAATCAATAAAAGTAAGGTATCCGGACAATGCTCCCCCTAGGATTCGGGTGTTGGATGTAGATTACAAGTGTTTCTAAACGAAGACAATGAGTCGTGGGTATCCAAAGGTATAACGGCCCCTGCCTCCAGGTCACCGATAACTAGTCCCCTACGAGGTCCCGGCGGAGAATTCTCTCGACGCCTCACACCACATATGACTGCTTAAAACTCTAGGGATCCCAAAGATATGACCAATTCCTAAAAGTAGATCTAACCCTGCCTCCAGGTGAAAGATCCCTAACCCCCTACGAGGTCCCGGCGGAGAATTCTCTCGACGCCTCACACCACATATGGTTGCTTGACACTTAGGGAATATGGAGATAGGAAATATCTGTCGGAAGGGAAAGGGGACACTCCGCTATCTCACGGCTCACCCTCTCGACCCTCTTCACTCTTGGTAATTCTAAACCTAGCGGTGATCTCTCTCTTCACTAGATTGAATAAAACATGCAAGGCAATTAATAATGAAATCAAAAGCAAAAACAAGCATTAAGAACTCAAGAGTAAAACTCAAACTGATAAATTCGAATAGAAACAAAATGTAAAACTAATGAAAATAAGAATCCTAGGGTTTACATGTCCGAATACCCTCTAGGGGTTTAGCTCTCCATGGAGCGAGTCACAAAACAAATAATAAATTCAGAAATAAGTTCCAAAGACATAAAGAATAACCCCCTTAAATCGGTGATGATAGTCTTGATGGGTAGTTTCCACATCTGGATTGAATCCACTCCGAAGCTAGGTCGCCGATGGCTTCCTTGACGCTATGACGGAGGAGGAATCGATCCAAGTTGGTGAGGAAAGATTTCCAAAGCCGCCAAGAACTCCTTCCAAGCCCTAGCCGCCTTGTCTCTCGAAAGTGGCCGAAAAGATCCCTAAAAATTATCACAAGGCGGCTTTTATAATTTGAATTCGGGGCTTTACGCGGGCATCCACACGGGCATCCACACCCTTTTCAAGCCCGTGTGGATGCCCGCGTAAAGCCCGTGTGGATGCCCGCGTGGATGCCCGCGTAAAGCCCCGAATTCAAATTATAAAAGCCGCCTTGTGATAATTTTTAGGGATCTTTTCGGCCACTTTCGAGAGACAAGGCGGCTAGGGCTTGGAAGGAGTTCTTGGCGGCTTTGGAAATCTTTCCTCACCAACTTGGATCGATTCCTCCTCCGTCATAGCGTCAAGGAAGCCATCGGCGACCTAGCTTCGGAGTGGATTCAATCCAGACGTGGAAACTACCCATCAAGACTATCATCACGGATTTAACGGGGTTATTCTTTATGTCTTTGGAACTTATTTCTGAATTTATTATTTGTTTTGTGACTCGCTCCATGGAGAGCTAAACCCCTAGAGGGTATTCGGACATGTAAACCCTAGGATTCTTATTTTCATTAGTTTTACATTGTGTTTCTATTCGAATTTATCAGTTTGAGTTTAACTCTTGAGTTCTTAATGCTTGTTTTTGCTTTTGATTTCATTATTAATTGCCTTGCATGTTTTATTCAATCTAGTGAAGAGAGAGATCACCGCTAGGTTTAGAATTACCAAGAGTGAAGAGGGTCGAGAGGGTGAGCCGTGAGATAGCGGAGTGTCCCCTTTCCCTTCCGACAGATATTTCCTATCTCCATATTCCCTAAGTGTCAAGCAACCATATGTGGTGTGAGGCGTCGAGAGAATTCTCCGCCGGGACCTCGTAGGGGGTTAGGGATCTTTCACCTGGAGGCAGGGTTAGATCTACTTTTAGGAATTGGTCATATCTTTGGGATCCCTAGAGTTTTAAGCAGTCATATGTGGTGTGAGGCGTCGAGAGAATTCTCCGCCGGGACCTCGTAGGGGACTAGTTATCGGTGACCTGGAGGCAGGGGCCGTTATACCTTTGGATACCCACGACTCATTGTCTTCGTTTAGAAACACTTGTAATCTACATCCTACACCCGAATCCTAGGGGGAGCATTGTCCGGATACCTTACTTTTATTGATTGAGAACTCTTTTCCTTTTATTTCCTGCGCACTTGTGGTGACACTCTTAGTGTTGGGAATTAGATCATCACATACTACACTCATTAGGCTAGATAACAAAAGATGGGCTATTACTAGTACTTCTGTTCCCTGTGGTTCGACAACCCGACCCTTTGGGTCCACTTTTATTACTTGACGACCCGTGCACTTGCGGTAACGCAAGGGGTTGACACACATCACCCCGTTGTGTTGTTGCGGAGACGCATCAAGTTTTTGGCGCCGTTGCCGGGGAACAGGATATTAGGAACGCGAGTATTTTGTTACTTTAGCCATTCATTTATCTTTTACTGTTTTTCTATTTCTTTTACTTATCTTTGTATATATCTTTTGTACAAGGAACATGAAAGATGGTTGATCCAATTATAACTTTGTCCATGCAAATTGAAGCTTGCAATGCAAGGATTGATAAACTTTTAGGTGCAAGACAACAAAGCTTTCCTTTCTGTAACACATATCATTCAAGTCATAGGAGTTCCCCCAACATCTCGTGGAATGTGCGTGGAGAACAATGGCAAAGCCCACAATTCAGTTTTAAAGAGCACATTCCACCACAAGAGCATGAACCTAGCCTAAAAAGTCTATTGGCAAGATTTGTTCAGGGATCTGAGACTCCCCTAGTGGAAGAATCTCAAGACGAAAATTTGAATTTTAAGGATGTATTGGCTAAGTTTATCAAGAACACTGAAACCAGCATCAAAGCCCCTAATATTTCATGGCAAAATCAACAAGACTGTATTCATGACTTTGAGAACCATACTGAAGGACTTGTTGAGGATATTTCTTTCGAAAATGACAAGGAAGAGTGCGAGAACAATGAGCAAGTGGGGGAGAAAGAACAAGATGCTGCAGAGAATCAAATGGAGGAAGAAGAGCCCCAATTTGAGAATGATGAACACTTGAATGGACAACATGCTTATGAGGAGGAAGTTTTGGAAGAGGGTTTGTTGAAGCCGTATTTCTTGCAAGTTGAAAAGGTAAAAGAAACAAACTCGAACGCAATGGAACAAGTACCTCTCCTTGAAATTAATCAACCAACAAAATGCAACAAAAAGGCCATTGGAATTGAAGAAGATGTGGGTAGGAGGCTCAAACCATCCAAGGACCCACCTAAGTTGAACTTGAACAATTCTCGGCCAAAATTGTTTCCATGGAGACCTAAAGTAAAATTGTTCAAGGCTCCAATAAAAGTGCATCACCGACGAGACAAAATTATGTTCATGGGAAGTAGTTATGCAAGAGATAGTCGGGAGGAGCACACCCTTTTCAAGCCTCCATAGGATAAGGAAGATCAGGTACGTCGAGCTAATGACGTAAAACAAGCACTTCTTGGGAGGTAACCCAAGTGATTTTATTGCTTTCGTAGTTAGTTTTTCATTCTGCAGTAGTAATAAGCTTGAGTATGCGACTTTGCGTTAATTCTGTCGTTGCTGTGTTTTTATTGTTTAATCTTGGTGTTTCATGATGATTATACATGTGTGGCTTGATCTAGAATGTTTTAGAGGTTTAAAGTTAAGGAATTGGCCTCGTGCTTAAGTGTTTCATGTTTTGCTGAAAATCCACAAGGGCAGGCACAAGGGGGAGTGAGTGCCCCTGTGTCTTGCTGGAAAATTGAAAAAACATGAAACAGAAGGGCACAAGGGCACCCACACGGGCGTGTGGGTGCCCCTGTGGCCCTCCTGAGGAGCCACACGCCCATGTGGCTCATCCACATGGGCGTGTGAGACCTGAAAATTTAATTTTCAGGTCTCCAGAGAGGCACAAGGGCAGCCACACGCCCGTGTGGCTGCCCTGTGGATTTTCCAGGTCCACAAGGGCACTCACACGCCCGTGTGAGTGCCCCTGTGGCCTTCTGTCTCGAGTTTTTAATCCACACCTTCACTCACACGCCCGTGTGAGTGCCCTTGTGGCATTCTGGCATCGAATTTCTGAAGGCACAAGGGCGTGTGGCTCATCCACACGCCCATGTGGCCATCCACAAGGGCGTGTGAGACCCTCACACGCCCATGTGGCTTATAAAGGAGATGAGAAGGCCTTGAACATTCATTCAAACCTTCGCGCCTTTTCTCCTTCCGACGCCTCCACGCGAAGAGACGCACCTCTTGGGTTCCTAACGCCTCTCCTTAGCTTATTTAAGGATTCTTGGGTGTTTTTCCGGCGATTTCCATCTTCTTCTTCATCAAAAACCTCCGGTAAGCTCCAAGTTTTCCTAGTTCTTGCCATGAATTTTGAATTTCAGATCTGGTGATTTGTTGATGTTTTATGCATGAATTCTTCATGGAAACTATCATAGTGTGCATGCTTGTCGATTTAGGGTTGTTTTAAGGTGTGGAAACCAGCCGACCATGGCCTTTTGGCCATGGTCGGGCATCCACACGGGCGTGTGGCCCATCCACACGCCCGTGTGGATGAGGAGGATGATCCACAAGGGCGTGTGGATCATCCACACGCCCATGTGGATTTCTGCATAGTGAAATTTTGTACTAACTTGCCCTGATTTTCACAGATATGGCCCCTAGGACCAAGAAGGTCGCCCACAAGCGCTCTCGCGCCGCTCGGGAGCCTTCTCCTCCCGAGGAACTGGAGTTTGCCGTCCCTGAGCATCAGCAGCGATATGAGCGCTTACAGCATCTCAAATTCGGACAGGCGCGCGTGATCGATTGGAAGGCACTAGAGGAGATTGACTTGGTCGATGAGGTGTGCGAGCTTACCGCTGTGGGAGGCTGGGACCGGCTCCTCACTATTCGTGACCCCACTTATCGTGAGCTCACACTGGAGGTCTTGTCCTCATTCGATTTCGACCGTGCTCCCCATGATTTTGAGATGGAGGACACGATCCGCTTCAGGCTATTCGGTCAGTACCACTCCATGAGCCTCACGCAGTTCTCTGTTTTTCTCGGTTTATATGACAGAGACTATGTTCACACGGGGGAGTACGAGCAACTCATCGTCGATTACCCTATTGGACTCACCCCGAGTCGTGCGTACGGGACCATATGCGGAGGCTTCCAGTACGAGCCGGGATCTTCCAAGGCCACCATGCTCAGCCGTCCGGCCTACAGGTATATACATTCTATTTTCAGCAGGACCGTGACGGGACGAGGCGACAGCACTGGAGTTTTGAGCCGCCTCGACTTGCTTTACCTATACACCATGGTCCAGAACATCCCCATGCATTTAGGCTTTGTTGTGGCGGATTACCTTCGCCATCAAAGCCATTACGTGCGGGTCGGTGTGATCTTTTCAGGAGTATACATTACCCGACTCGTTCGTGGCATGGGGTTGTCCGAGGCACTTCGAGGGATGGAGAGGATCAGCATACCAGCACCCTTGGGGCTTGCATCCCTCCGAGCCATGCGTATGGTGAAGAAGACGAGTACCGGCCGTTATATACTCGCAGTGGAGGCTGAGGAGGAGGAGTCAGAAGAGGAGGCAGCCGACCCAGCAGACGCTCCTGATTCACCGGCACCCACAGCTGTGCCGATGGACACCGAGGCCCCTACATCCGAGCCAGAGCCAGAGCAGCCCTCCAGTCGAGCCCGTGACCGTTTGGCGAGGCTCGAGGTAGCAGTTGGAGCTCTCCAGGGGGATATGGCGACTGTGCTCGCCAACCAGTCCATGATGATGTCGCAGTTGTCCATCATTCGACATCTTCTGGAGAGCGACACCGCATCTGAGGCGACGACATCAGCACCACCAGCAGCACCAGAAGCACCAGCAGAGTTTCCTGACGCATGAGGCGTCCTTGAGTCATTTTATTTTATCTTCTGTATTTTTATTTTCTGTAGTTTTATTTTCAGCATGCTAGTTGAGACTCTGTCTTTTATTTCTGTCATTTTTGTTTTGTGGTTCTAGTTGTTTTCGTTGTTTTATTTTCTAATCTTGTTGAGCTTCATTGAACCCCCTGAATCCGCAGATAGTCTTGAGAGTCTTGGGAAATGGAAATCAAGTTATGCACTTGGCCGTGTGACTAGGTCACAAGGCCGTTTCACCTCCAAATGCCCGTTGAGCCAAACACACCCTTGTACAAGATTCCACCAACTATTTCACCTGGAATTCAGGGGAGTATTATTTTGATTTTTGCACACCCTCACATGCTTTGTGTTCAGAATTTATAATTTTATTGTGCTTGCAGGTGTACATTGGGGACAATGTACATCTTAAGTGTGGGGGAGGGATCACTTTATACACCACTTTATTGTCTGTTTTCATTATATATGCTCATGCAACCTATGAAGGTTCACTTTAAGGTTAAGAGTTTGATTCTAGACTATAGGAGAGCTTCGAACACTAGATTTCATCATGCTCTAGTTGTCATCCAATTTTTTGAGAAATTTTTGTCCGATTGCCATTTATACACTCTACTCACTCATTAGACCTATAGAAGCTCTAGTTTAATGTTTTTGAGACTTGTTAGTAGTTGTTTTATTTGAAAAAAATAAAAATAAAAAAAAATAGATATATATATAGTTTAGCAATTGTGAATTCTTTCGTGTATATAGGGGGTGAAAAGAGCTACTACCCTTGATTGTATGCAGCTACTCTCATAAGTCGGATACTAGTTATGCCCTAATGAGAGAAAGAGCTATCACAGGGGATATGTGAAAGCTAGCACCCTCGGTAGAAAGAGCTACCATCTCTTAAGTGTGAAAGCCACTCGGGAGGCCACCTGAGAAAGGGCTACCTTGGAGATTGTGTGCAGCTACTACCATTCTTTTTGCTATTTGATAAGTGCTTGCATGTACATATTATTTGAGATGTTTTTCCCTGCATGAGCATCACATTTTTCAGGTTATATTTCTCATTTCGTGTGTTTTTGTGTTCTTTCGTGCAATTAGGGTTGTGAAGAAGGTTTATGCGAAGAAAAGCAAGATTAGGTCATAATGGTGCCATGTAGAGCTCTTTTGTGCAAATACAAAGTTCAAGACACAAATCGGGTTCAAACGAGGGGGTATGTGCCAACTTCTAAAGGCTTCAAAACAATTCTTGTAGAAGGACACGAAGGCAGTCATGCTCGCTTGTTCAGATTTGTTCAAAGATTTCAAAAGCTCTCCAAGGGTTTTTCATCATCAAGAAATGCCACATGACCTTTCACATGGGCGTGTGTCCGTCCGTGTGACCTCAGGAGAAGAAACGGGCGAAATCGGGGACCAATAAGCAAGTTTCCACAGGGCTGAAATTCCACACGGCCGTGTGGAAATTCCACACGCCCGTGTGGATCCTCGAGCTGGCCAATTATAAAGCCGTTCTGAAGCGTTATAAAAGGGGACTTTTTCCTAACTTTGGGAGGAGGTTCGGCTAGGGTTTGAGAGGGTTTTTGCTGCGTTTTGGGGGCGTTTCTTCACCGATTTCAACACCGATTCCTTCCAAGAAGAGCTATTGGGGGAGCCTTCGACGACTTCGATTCGGCAAGGTGTGCCCTAGGCTTGGAGGAAGGATCCGTGGAGAAGAAGAAACAGCCCTCATAGGCCATCAACACGAAACTTAAGGGGGTTTTCTTTATGGATTTCTTGCACTTATCTTCATTTATTTTGATGAACTTGTATTGCTCCATGGAGGGCTAAACCCCTAGTGGGTACTTGGACTTGTAAACCCTAGGTTTTCTATGTTTCATTGACTTTAATGCTATTATTCAATTTGAGTTTAAATTTGAGTTTCAATCTTGTGTGCTTAATTGTTTCTCCCTTAGAGTGACACTAGGGTTGAGGGCTAATCCAATCATCCTTTTGACGAGTGACCATCACCATTAGGATTAGATTAACCAAGATTGAAGAAGGTTGAGAGGGTGAGTTGAGAGGTAGCGACACGTCCCCTTTCCCCTCCGGTGTGGTTTTCCCTACCTTCTTATTCCAAGTATTACCTTCGATCTCAAAGAGAGTTAGGCGTTGAGAGAGGCCTTTCCGCCGGGACTTATTTGTGATTAGGGATCTTTTGCCTGGACCAAAGGGATTGATCTACAGTTGGGAATATGGTTTACCGCTTGGAATCCTTAGAGCGTAGCGCAGTCATACGTGGTGTGAGGTGTCGAGAGTCTTCTCTCCGCCGGGACCTCGTAGGGGACTAGTCAAGGTTGACCTTAGATTTGGGACCTTGTATCTTTGGATTCCACGACTCTTGAAATCTCTATTGAGTAAGAGTATTTGAAGTCTTGCACTTGAAACAAGGAACCTAGGGGGAGCAGTGTCCGAGTACCCCATTCTTATCTCGATCTTTTCCTACACTCTACCTTTAACTTTCAGTTTTTAATTTCTGTTTTTAATCACTTTTTAATCTCAACAACAATCGGTTTTTTTTGGCTATCTAGCGAAGTGTTTTTGTTTCTATCGTCTACTCCCTGTGGATTCGACTACCCACCCGTTGGGTACTTTATTACTTCGACACCCGTGCACTTGCGGAACACACACGCAAGGGTGTGTCACTATTATATAAGTCTCGAACAATAAAAACTGTAAGTAGTGGACATAGAGTCGAATTGAGATGAGTTTTTCCACACACACACGCTTTCGGATTTCTTTTTCTTTCTTGTCATTGGATTGTTTTCTAGAGCATTGACTGAGCTGTTTGGTGTTAAATAGTTTTCCCCTTTTGTTATAGAATCATACTCTCATACTTTCTAGTGAACCTGAGGCCAAGCACTTATCCTTTCTTTCCTTGTAATGAATGTTTAGTTTGCTTGAGGACAAGCAAAAGCTTAAGTGTGGGGGAGTTTGATAAGTGCTTGATTATATATATTTTATAATATCAGTTTATATGCATTGAGCATCACTTTTATCAGGTTTTAGCATTAACAAGGTGTGTTTTGTGCTCTTTTGTGCAAACAGGGCTTTGGAGACATGACATACAGGAAGAAGCAAAGATAGGGTGTGATGACACGTTTCAAGACCACAATCAGAAGCTGTGTTGATATGCATGGGGGTGTTGCCAACTTTCGGAGGAGTACAAGTCATTACACAAACCGAAAGGGCACAAAGGCAGTAGTACGCCCATGTCCCAGCTTCCGTACAAAGCAGAAGAAGGTTCTTGAGGATTTCAAAGCATAGAAATCCACACACCCTACCACACGAGCGTGTGCCCGACCGTGCGGACTCCAAGGAAGACTTCGGGGGAAACAAAATCACTGTAGCATCTACTGTAGCGAAGTACTGTAGCAGAGTACTTCACACGCCCGTGTGAAATTTCCACACGGGCGTGTGGATGGCCGTGTGGATGCCCTCGTAAAGCCCCGAATTCAAATTATAAAAGCCGCCTTGTGATAATTTTTTGGGATCTTTTCAGCCACTTTCGAGAGACAAGGCGGCTAGGGCTTGGAAGGAGTTCTTTGCGGCTTTGGGAAGCTTTCCTCACCAACTTGGATCGATTTCTCCTCCGTCATAGCATCAAGGAAGCCATCGGCGACCTAGCTTCGGAGTGGATTCAATCTAGACGTGGAAACTACCCATCAAGACCGTCATCACGGATTTAAGGGGGTTATTCTTTATGTCTTTGGAACTTTATTCTCAAATTATTATTTGTTTTGTGACTCGCTCCATGGAGAGCTAAACCCCTAGAGGGTATTCGGATATGTAAACCCTAGGATTCTTATTTTCATTAGATTTACATTGTGTTTCTATTCGAATTTATCAGTTTGAGTTTTACTCTTGTGTTCTTAATGCTTGTTTGTGCTTTTGATTTCATTATTAATTGCCTTGCATGTTTTATTCAATCTAGTGAAGAGAGAGATCACCGCTAGGTTTAGAATTACCAAGAGTAAAGAGGGTTGAGAGGGTGAGCCGTGAGATAGCGGAGCGTCCCCTTTCCCTTCCGACAGATATTTCCTATCTCCATATTCCCTAAGTGTCAAGCAACCATATGTGGTGTGAGGCGTCGAGAGAATTCTCCGCCGGGACCTCGTAGGGGGTTAGGGATCTTTCACCTGGAGGCAGGGTTAGATCTACTTTTAGGAATTGGTCATATCTTTGAGATCCCTAGAGTTTTAAGCAGTCATATGTGGTGTGAGGCGTCGAGAGAATTCTCCGCCGGGACCTCGTAGGGGACTAGTTATCGGCGACCTGGAGGCAGGGGCCGTTATACCTTTGGATACCCACGACTCATTGTTTTCGTTTAGAAACACTTGTAATCTACATCCAACACCCGAATCCTAGGGGGAGCATTGTCCGGATACCTCACTTTTATTGATTGAGAACTCTTTTCCTTTTATTTCCTGCGCACTTGTGGTGACACTCTTAGTGTTGGCCATTAGATCATCACATACTACACTCATTAGGCTAGATAACAAAAGAGGGGCTATTACTAGTACTTCTGTTCCCTGTGGTTCGACAACCCGACCCTTTGGGTCCACTTTTATTACTTGACGACCCGTGCACTTGCGGTAACACAAGGGGTTGACATACATCACCCTGTTGTGTTGTTGCGGAGACGCATCATCAATACTCAAGAATGAAGAGCTATCAAAGTCGGATGGTGCA
Organism: Dioscorea dumetorum; assembly: GCA_902712375.1. Classification (NCBI taxonomy): domain Eukaryota; kingdom Viridiplantae; phylum Streptophyta; class Magnoliopsida; order Dioscoreales; family Dioscoreaceae; genus Dioscorea; species Dioscorea dumetorum. Next base: position 6,230 of record CACTHL010000882.1, on the reverse strand, counting down.
AGTTAAAAAGTTGGAATAATTGAAAGACGGAAACCTACTTCCTCATCAACAAAAAATAAAAACATTTAGTGGAAAGAACTTTATATGGGAAATGAACACAGTAAAATTCATTATGAGAAAATACTTCATCAGTGCAATCGACATGAATAGAAATGTGAAACACTTTGAGGAACATGTTGAGTAGTACTAGTTTAAGATCTTAATTACTCCCTGCATAAGGCAATAGCAAACAAGTAGATGATAATAACTGCCTGCCAAATACCATTTATTGTTTGTGAACCAGTCATGCTAAGAATAAGTATCTTCATAAAAGCCGAATTTTTTCAGGGGAAGCTGCCTGATGCTTTGATCTTGTACCTGTTAATTCCGACGATAGACTTTGACATGCATTGATCTATTCATGTTTATTTAGGGGAAGCTGCCTGATGCTTTCTATAGGATTCAAGATACAGAGGCGAAGCGTTTCATTGGAAGGTGCCTTGAGACTATCTCAAAGAGGTATCCGGTCAGTGAGCTACTACTTGATCCCTTCCTATCATGCGGTGATCAACTTCGGCCATTGCTAGTGTTGAAGTTGAATTTTGGTGATGAACTTGGACTAAAACCATATGGTCCTAGCACTCCTCATTCACCGAAAAGGAGTACCGATATGATGATCACTTGGAAGATGAACCTCGAAGATAATACCATCTTTCTCAAAGTGCAGATTGCAAATAAAGATGGTATGTTAATTTGCTAATGTTTCATGTTCGTTCATATTGAGACTTTGAGAATTTAATTTTGCTGTTGAATTGTGGTGAGCAGGTAAAGTGTGGAATATATATTTTCCAGAAAACTCCAAAAAACTCCGATGCTCGAATCATAATTTGTTTAAGAAATTTTGACGGATTTCAAGGTTTCAATCAGAGACTTGTAGAACTGTCCCAACCGGGACATCGATGGATTGCCTAAGCGCGGCATGAAGGATCGAAATGAAGTGTTGAGAGTTTTTTTCTTTTGCTTGACATTCTTGTCCACTCCGAAATGTTAGGATCATATTTCAGGTTGAAATTCTTAATGAAATTATGTTCAAAGATCTGAATGCTTCAAGTTGGCCCTATCAAAAGATATATGCGCCTAATTCTCTGTTTATGTTATTTTAGGATGTTGTGTGCTATTGTTATAAATTTATTGAATTATTACCATTTTTTTAAATGGTACAAGATTACGAAACCGCTACAATAGGTTTTAGTAATTATTACAATAATTATCCCAAACTAACTGCAATAAATACCGTAAATCGTTGCGATAGATATAATAAAACTATTGTAATAAATATTATAAAACCGCTCCAATAAGTATTATAAAATCATTGCAATAGATATCCCAAAACCGTTGCAATAGATATTATACAACTGCTGCAATAGATTTTACAAAACCGCTATAATAGAATTATATAATCGTTGCAATAGACTTTACCAAAACTGGCCGTAATAGATATTATACAACCGCCGCAATAGATTTTACAAAACCACTGCAATAGAATTATATAACCGCTGCAATAGAATTATATAACCGCTGCAATATATATTAAACAACCACCTGCAGATATAAAATAACCATTGCAATGCAAAACAGTGTTGTATATGAAACAAACCGCTGCAAAATCACAACCGCTGCAAAAAACAATAATAATTAGACTATTTTATGCAATAATGTTGAACCGTTGCAATATGTTATATAAAACCGGTGCAATAACCTATTGTAACGGTAGCAGATGCAAAGAGGTGGTAAACATCTCGTAATAAGTCTTATGCAACTGTTAGAAGGTTTTTTGCAAGTGGTTCATGACCGTTGCATAAGTATAGTTATGTAGTAGTGTGGTATTCTTATTAAAAAAACAATTAAAAATCATTATGAGGCATTCATATTCATGATAAGTTATAACATGTTTAGTATTGTAATTTTTCAATAATTTTTGTGCATGAAATTTTCTAGTCCTAAGCCTTCTAAAACTTGTTGATTGCGATACCTTTTGGTTGAACATAATTGTAGTTGTAGTGAATTTTTTGTATTTTAAAATACAATATAATCAAATATGATGTGTGGGGTCTTTTTATTCTCAACCGGCGTTTAATATAATCGACCGGCCAAAATTGTTAGCTCCCAAATCAAATTTTCATTATTTTATAATTTCAAAGGATTGTGGGTTCATGATTTTTATTAAGAACAAGCTCCTAATGTTAATTACCCGGATAAATTTATGGAACCTCCGATTAAGAAAAAATATGACGAAAAGTAAATCAACACATGAAAAAATTATTTATTTTATTAATTTCAAAAAAGAATACAATTGCATAAGTATATAAACTCAATTTAGAACAAAGCATTAGAAAACTTTGCTTTCTTTTTTTTATTGTATTCTTGATTTTGCTTCACATGACTTGAGTTTGCTTTGACTTTGGCTTAGCCCAATCCTTCCAAAACTCATGCATGAGCATTTCTTTTTATTTTTACTTCCAAAAATCAAGTTGTTATTTCTCCATGTTTATGAATCATGAATTTGACTTCATTTGATTGAAATATTTGAAAGCTCCAGTATTTTTTGCTTTTAAAGTTTTCAGATCTTGGACTTGTGATGCTCTTTGATTCTTTGACTTTTGATGTATTTAGAGTCTTGAGTTCATTTGTCTACTAATTTAAAAGTTCTTTTTTTTAAGCCTTGACTTCCATGTTTTTGAGCCTTAACTTGTGCATTGCTAGGTCGTCACCACTGATATAATTGGGTGCTAACTTGACTGTTTTGATTTGCTTGCTTTTTGAATATTTTATAGGTGCCAAGTTGTATTCCTTATTCATGAATCACAAACTTGGTTTCATTTGTTTAGACTTTGGAAAGCTTGGGTATTTTGTGTTTATGAAGCTTTCAGATCTTGGACTTGTGAAGCTCTTTGACTCTTTAACTTTTGATGTCTTAAAAGTCTTGAGTTCATTTGTCTACGCATTTAAAAGTTTTCAAGCCATGGCTCTTTCATGTTTTCGAGACTTGACTTGTGCATCAGCAAGTTACCATCACTCACATGATTGGGTACTAACTTGAGTATTATGATTTGTTTGTTTTTAGAACTTTTTATAGATCTCAAGTTGTATTCCTCATTCATGAATCCCAAACTTAGTTTTAGTTGATTTAAACTTTTGAAAGCTCTGGTATTTTGTACTTATGAAGCTTTTGAATCTTGGACTTGTGAAGTTTTTTGACTTTTTGACTTTTGACGTCTTAAGGGTCTTGAGTTCATTTGTCTACTTACTTAAAATTTTCAACTGACTCTCTTATGCTTTTTAGTCTTGATTTGTGAGTTGCCAAGTCATGACTGATAAGTATACAATTGTGCATATTTTATATATTAAATTGTATACTTATAGAGTTAGTATTGGAGTTATTTAGTAGAATATGAGCCTAAATCGAGTATGAATTGTCTTCGCATGCACCAAGTGTAGATTAAAGCCAAACGAGAGCCAAAGCAAGTAAATGGGAATAAAAACATCGAAGATGGCACGCTCTTGCATTAACACTTGGAAGACTGCATTGTTTACGGGCTCCTTACGCCCATGCTTACGGCCATAAGCCATGTGAAGAGGATCTTGCGGGCACCCTTATATCCATAAGAAAAGAAGTCACATGTCTGAGAGGAGCTTACGGTCTGGACTTACGCCCGTAAACCTGACTGTAAGCAGAATACACAGGACTTTACGGGAGGGGTTCACGACCGTAAGCGAGTGCGTAAGACATGAGAAAAGTGAAATCCCGACGCTTACGGCTTGTCTTACGCCCGTAATCCAGCCGTAAACTTACGGATATTTAAGCCCTCCCTGAAGAGAGAAAAGGGATCTTTTTTAGTTTTTTTTTAGGGTTTACTTTCCACTTTTGGGGAGAGGGTGGCTTTAAGAGTGAAGAACCTAACTGCGAGATCAATAGGTGATTTCTCCATCAAAAGGGCCAAGAATCCACGTATCCCTCCATCGACATCATCTTTATCATCCACTGCGGTATCATCGCGGTCAAGGGTTGTATTTCCCCAATGTCGAGGGGAATTTTAGGCCAATCCTTGTCTTCTTGGTTTTGAGGGAGTTTGCCATTTTATTTTCTCATAATGACTATGAGCAATTGTAATTTCTTGATTTCGTTGAATTGCATTACTAGCTAATCCTCTTTTAGGGGAGCTTGGACTTGAACCCTAGGGGAATTGTTAAACTCTACTCTTATTCCTTGAATGTCACTTACTTGTGATGTTAAATCTTTGGAATGCATGTGTGAATTGATGTACGTGGTTTACATGTTGCGTGATTGTTGACGAGCGGTGAAAACCCATTGTTCGGTTGATTTAGCGTGCGGTGAAAACCCGTCGGTTCTACAGAACCGGCGTACGGTGAAAACCCATTATAACCTTCGAATTAGCGTGCGGTGAAAACCCGTCTTACTATCACATTCCTGTTAAGATTACTTTTAATTGAGCAAGGATTATCTGTATGAGTTAGTACTTCATTGTCTAATCCCCGAGGAAGTGTTGTCCAAATTTACACTTCTCATCAATTGATCCCCACAACCTTAGTTGTTTTTTTGATTTCTTAGTTTAAGTTAGACTTTTAACAATCATCTTTTTAGGCTATATTTCATAAGCTGAAGGTAGTACTAGTGCGTTTTCTCCCTGTGGTTCGACAACCCGATCCCTTTCTGGGATCCACTTTATTACTTGACGACCCGTGCACTTGCGGTGACGCAAGAGGCATGTCAATGACCACTCACATGATTGGGTACTAACTTAACTGTTTTGATTTGTTTGCTTCAGAATTTTGTATAAGTTCCAAGTTGTATTCTTTATTCATGAATGATAAACGTGGTTTCATCTGACTTAGAATTTTGAAAGCTCTGGTATTTTGTGCTTATGAAACTTTCAGATCTTAGACTTGTAAAGCTCTTTGACTTTTTGACTTTTGATGTCTTAAGAGTCTTGAGTTCATTTGTCTACTCATTTAAAAGTTTTTCAAGCCTTGACTCTCTCATGTTTTTGAGTCTTGACTTATGCTTTGCCAGGTCTTCACCACTCACATAATTTGGCGCTAACTTGACTGTTTTAATTTGTTTTCTTTTAGAATTTTTTTTAGGTCCCAAGTTGTATTCCTTATTTATGAATCAGAAACTTGGTTGCATCTAAATTACACTATTGAAATTTTGGCATTCCGTGCTTGTGAAACTTTAGAATCTTGGACTTGTGAAACTCTTTGGCTCTTTAACTTTTGATATCTTAGAAGTCTTAAGTTTATATGTCTGTTCACTTCAATTTTTTAAGCATTGACTCTTCTACATTTTTTTTAGCCTTGACTTGTACGTCCCTCGGCATGACCACTCATATAACTAAGTCATTGACCTCATTGCTTCAATTTGTTTGCTTTTAGAACTTCTTATATGTCTCAAGTTGTGTTCTTTATTTATGAATCACAAACTTGGTTTTATCTGATATAGAATTTTGAAAACTCCTTCATTTATGCTTATGAAGCTTTCATATCTTAATTAGACTTGTAAAGCTCTTTTACTCTTTGACTTTTGACCTCTTAAGAGTTTTGAGTTTATTTATCTACTCGCTTAAACTTTTCAATTCTCGACTTTTCTATGTTGTTTTTTTTACTTATGAGACTCTTCAATCCAATGATTTCTAATGTCTTGAGACTTCATAGTTTACTTGTCATTTATTTGAGTTTTTTTTATCTTTACTTTCTGTGCTTTGAGCATTGACTTGCACATCATAAAGTTATAATTTTTTTGTTTTTTGTTTTTTTTGAATGATTGTTTCAACTTGTTTGGTTTCAAAATGGATTTCAAGTTGTAATGATGAACTTGATTTCCTTCAATCTAGGTGTTTGAAGACTTTGACATTTTGTGCTTGTGAAGCCTAGAAGGTTTTGAGCATGTGAAGCTCTTTGACTCTTTGACTTTTGATGATCGAAAAACCTTAAGCCTTGACTTATGCATTACCATATTACGACCTCTCACATGATGAATCACTAACTTGACCACTTGACTTGTTTACTTTTTTTTTAGAATTTCTTATAGATCCCAAATTGCAAACGTTCCTTAGTTATGAAACACAAACTTGGCTTCTTTTCTTTCTTTTCATTTTATAGTAGGAGGCTGCGTCTTAGGTTTGTAAAACCTCTTTCTTATTTTTTGCAATGTTTTCTTCTTTTCTTTTATC